>RJWH01000053.1:1097962-1697962 GCA_004363575.1 Solenodon paradoxus
TTTTTTTTTTTTTTTTTTTTTTTTTTTTTTTTTTTTTTTTTTTTTTTTTTTTTTTTTTTTTTTTTTTTTTTTTTTTTTTTTTTTTTTTTTTTTTTTTTTTTTTTTTTTTTTTTTTTTTTTTTTTTTTTTTTTTTTTTTTTTTTTTTTTTTTTTTTTTTTTTTTTTTTTTTTTTTTTTTTTTTTTTTTTCTTTTCTGTATTTATTCTCTTTTCTTTTTGATTTTTCAGAATTCTATTAAAATATCATCTAAGTGAGAGCTTCATTCCTACCTTGGATCCAGTTTTCTAAAACATCAGAGGTAATCTTCATTTTTGTTGCAGTGTTTTCCTTTTTATTTCTAGTATTTATATTTTACTCTGTCTTAAGAATTCTGTTTCTATTTATACTGCTCATATGTTCTTGTATGATATCTTCTGTTAATTGAAGTATTTAACATATTAATTATAGTTGTTTTAAATTCCCAGACTAAAACTTCTACATCCCACAGTATCAGGTTTTAAAGCTTATGTTCTATCACCACATTGTGTTTTTGTATTTGGTATACCCTTCTTCTCAGTTTTTTTGTTGTTGTTGTTTTTGTTGTTTTGGAGACAGATATTAGGTGTCAGATAAGAGGAACTACTCTAAATAGGTTTTTGTAATATATTGCTGAGATAAGGGGCGAAGGTCATTGTTTATAGTTTTATGAAGGTCAGTGATTATAGGCCTTTCCTCAACCTTTCCCTCTGGATAGTAAATTTCACAACAGTTTCTCGTTTTCTTTTCCTCTTTCCTTAGGACAAGATTGCTAGAGTGAACTTAAATTGGGTATTTCCCTTTGCAAATCATTAGTCTCTGATACTATACAAGCAGGTTACATTCTACCTAACTAATTTTACCTGAGGCCAGACCTTGTTAAGAACAGAGTGCTTTGATGTTTTTCAAAATGGATATTTTTCCCTTCAGAAGTATGAGGAGATTCTGCTCCAGCATTTACTGTGGGAAACACTTCAGCCTCCTTGGAGTTATTGACTAAAATAAACCTCTGCTATGAAGCAAAGTCAAATTAAATAAAGGAGAAATTTATTAAGAGATTATCAAGAACCTTTCTGAGAATTTAACCTCTAGTATTTAAACCTACGTGTAACCACAGAAGGTCTGATAAACTGCACCTACTTTCTCAAAGTTTTATTGCAGTTTATATGCGTTTGTAAAAAAGCAAGCTAAGTGTGAGAAAAAGTGCATTAATCATTCTACAATGTAAGCATCTGGTTATTTTCTAGCATTGTTGGTTAAAGATAAGGAAGAAAAGCAGATAGACAGTATCTATGAAAAATGCAAAGATTGAGGTTATTAAATTTTTTTCCTAAGGAATGTCAGGTCAGATGGTCAGATATCATCTTGTTTTCTGTCCTTTGGCAATTTGTAAACACTCCATGGAGCTCCTTGGGTGTCCTTGATATACCTTTTGTTGACTTCAAGTCTCTGTAGCCTCTCAAATCTTGGTAGCTGCTAAATTTTATTCAGAGAGGTAAATGTCACAAGATTGTGGAGGCTTTCTATGACTGGATTTTCTTGGAGTTTTGACTCAAACTTGTGTGCACTGTGTCTTCAGCAATTCATCACAGTTCTGATTTCTCCTATCCCTGCCCAATTTCATGTCAGTTTCACTCATGAATCTGCTCAGTAAGCCACCATTCCTTGTAAACACTTATCTGTCTCTTGACTGATAGTATTTTGCCCGGTGTGGTGTCTTCTCATCTTCTATGAACCTAGGAAGAATTGATGGTTTTACAGTCTCTTCGGCTTTTTATTTGTTAGGACATAAAATCCGCTTCCAAGCTTCCTTAAAATAGAATTAGAAACTGTGATGACTATCATATACAGAAAAGCATTATTTTACTGGATTCTGTATCTGTGTCTCATCTTCCCAACTTTTAGTCCGATCCCTTGATTGACAATACTCATGATTCATGTAAATTCCCTATCTCACTTGTTCTTTGTGATAGTTTGTTTTAGGAAATAACTGAAGATTGAGCTGGGAAAGATATGACTCATGCCTCCTTCCATATATTGGATCACTTATTTAAATTCATGAGTATAGCTTTCATTTAGAACCTGAATGAAAAATAAAATTATCAAAAATAACTTAATGAGGCATTACAATATAGATGACATTCAAATTGTATGCAGACACAATAAAAATGTAGAGAATTTAATGATAAAAAACTCCATTTGCATTTTACATCTATGTTTTAGATTATATACATCTGGAAATCAGTGTACATGACTATATTTTAAAGAGAATTAGTATAGGAACTTTTTTGCTTGACGGAGAACTAATACACATAAAAAATTCCAAAGTTGTATCAACGTTTTCTTAAAAACTTATCTTTCGCATTTGATAGTACGCTTGAGAAAGGTCAGTCTCCTAAAATTTGATATTATCCGTATAAAACATTACCCAAAAGGGAGTACATTAGAATGTTTGCTATGGAATCCTATGTTTTCATACTACCTGAAATAGATTATTGCACTATTATGTTTTAAAATGTCTATGTGCATCATTTTTTCAGTCATTAACATAATTTTTTAATTATAGGACCCTACATCTGAAAGAAGAAAGATTTCATTAGTTCTCAGTCAATCCAAGGTCACAAATTTATTGAATGAGTATAACGGATCTATGCTGCCCTTTGCTGCAAGATGTGTTGCCTGTTTGGTTTCTGCAGGCCTTTCCCACATAGCTGATGGTCGCCTATCATGTCCTAGTCTATAGTCATTCAGATAATGTCATTAATACGAATGTATTCTTAATAATATCTTTGCTAGAACTCATGACTTGCTTTGTAGAATCTTGCTTTATCTGATAAAATCTTCCCATGTCTAATTTAAAAAGATTTTGTTTAACCAAATAGGCTATCTAATAAATAACCATGTTTAAAGCTATTTTAAGGTCTTTTTAAATATTTGATGATAGCATGGAATAAGTTGAAAATTTGCTAAATTTTTGTTTTTATTGAAAATATTGAGCTTTTTACATAATTAGTTGAACTGCATTTACTTTGCAAACAGATTACTTTAGGCTTTAAACTCAAAACCGCTTCTTAAATGAAGCAAATTTTTTCTTAAATAAAAGATGGCAAATTGGTACTGTAAGAAGTGTTGTTACTTGTGTTGAGAATCAAGAGCCCAGAGGAAAAAATCCTTTTATGTCAATACCAAAGAAAATCATAGTGTATGTCTGAATATTTTTCTTCTTTCCCATTTCTACTTTGTCTCAAAGGCAAATTCTACCTGATAGTAACAAGAAAAACAAAACGAAACAAAATGAAACATTGAATTTAAAAAATGTAAGTTGAAAATTATTTGTATGTATTCTTCTTATTGCACTTTCCCAATTTTTAGCTGAAACCTTCCATTTCCCTACACTAAGCCATTTACATTTTATTAATGTAAACTATGAATGCTTAACTTACTCGAAAATGAATTCTACTACTATATTTCCAGACTATGTAATAATAGATTTCTGAAGCACTATAAATAATGCCTTTAGTGAATCCTAAGTAACACCTATCCTTACTTTTTATCTTGCAATATATAACTAGAAATAACCTCATAATAAAATAAAGAGAAGAAAGAGGTTATAACAATGAATACAGGTTCTTTCATTTTACTCTAGAGACAATTCATTCTGTAATATATGTCACTTATATTTCTGAACCACACTAATACTCTAGCCCTGCTTAAAAGCATTATTGATTCTATCCTCATTCATTCGCCATGTGTAAAGTGCCACCTGTTCTGCAAGGTAGCTTCAACACCCAGCCTGCTGCCATTTTGTATTATTCATCAAGTACATATGCAGAGAGTTTACATTTGCAATCTACCCCATATGCATGTGGATTCTCAATTCTTCCTGAATTTAGGATGAATAAGGAACAGAGAATTGAGCCAGAGCTATCAATTGGCTTTACATAAGGCCAGTCTAGGAATTATCCTCTATGTTACAATCTGAAATATGTTTCCTGGCAAGCATATCCTGAAATATACTAGTATGGCAGTAAATCACCTCTTATGTCTATGCATTTCAATTTCCTAAATAGTATATGGAGGACAAAAAATATGTAAATCAGATGGAAAGAGAAAAATATAAGTCAGCTGTCATAGTGGGTATAAAATAGATGGAGTTACTGTGATTTTGATGATAATTGCATGAAAATTCCACAAAATGATAAATAAGAAGCAATAACATTCATAACAGAAAAGTCTATATATATATATATATATATATATATATATATATACAATTAAACTTTTGGTATTCTAGAGACTTAGCTCTGTGTGTGCATATGCTTTCAATGACTATATACATATAATCACATATATAAATAAACATGTGCGTCTCACGTATATATGATTCAACACTTATTCTTTTTAACATATTGAATGCATATGTAATTCTTGATGGATTTATTATTAGCATATGAAAATAGTTTTACTTTACCTGCTTTCAATTTCGTCCCCTATGCATAATTTAGTTCCTAGCATATAACTCAATAAATATTTATTAAATATATTATAAAAACCTATCTGTACATACAGTGTATTTTTTGAAATGATTGTTTTAAAAACTTTACCATATACATCTTAAATCTACATAACATTATGATGCAATGCCAATTTGATATTTTTAAATTAAAAAATAAAAATCAAAAAGAGATAAAAACTTTAATATAAACATATACAAACAATAACTTTCTGTTTAAATTTCCTGTTTATTATTTTTTTTACTAAAAACAAAACAAAATCAAGCTTAGTTTTTACCATACCAAACAAATCAAATTCTGTGGTCTCACCCATGGATTAAGGATAGATATAAAATGATTACTGTGGTTCTCCATAGAAACTACACTACCACTAAATAATATTTTTATAAGTTGGCAAGCAGAGGTTATTTTCTTTTTCATAAAGGGTGGAGAAATTCTAGTCTTTTCTTGTTTGGGACCTAAGAGGCTTGGTGTCCTTTTAGACATTGTGTTGCCATATATACCAAATAATAATTTTGCATTTTCTGTGATTTCCAAATATCCCAGTATCTATTCATACAAATGAAAAACTTGTTTGTTAGTATCTGAGTATAGAAATCAAATTCATTTTATACACAAATAAAAAAATGCTTCTTCATGATTTATTATAAACTTAATTCCAAAATCCTAGTATCTTGTGAATTGAGGGGGAGTTGCTCTTTTCCTCTTTCTTGTTCAGAAGTTTATAACAATGATACACTATTCAAAATAAATATTTGTTGTTCACATAGTGATTCCATCTGCAAGTATATTTGACTGGTTCCTTATAACCTTCAATTTTACAGTAATAGAGCATATTAAAATGTATATTTATTAATAAGTACTTACATTCAGGCTTTTTGCTATAGGATATTATATCTATTTTGAAAATTATGTATATATGATATATAATATTTTCTTTAAATTCATTTCAGGAGAGTGTTGAATTTGTATTCACCAAAAAATTTGGTATAGTTCAAATTCCAAGTATCTGAGTATTTACCTGGAAATTGAGTCTTTGCAAATGTAATTAAGCTAAGGATATTGAATTAAGAAGGGCCTGAAATCCAATGATTGATATTTAATAAGAGAAAAAAGGAAATTCACTACAGAGACAGAGAAATACACAGGGAAGAAGACTCTGTACAGACAAAGGTAGAAATGGAAAATATGCTTCCAGAAACCAAACAAGAATGGCCAGCACCTTCCAGATGACAAAAGACAAGAAAAACTTCTTCCTTAGATCCTACAGAGATAGCATGACTTTAATGACACTTTGATTTTAGATATCCTGTCTCCAAAACTGTAAGAGAAGACATTGCTCTTGTTCTAAGCAACTCAGTCTGGGGCACTTTGTTACTGGCAATTATAGAAAACTAATAAATTGTTTTAAATATAAGAGAAAATGTGGAAAAAAACAATGTGAGGAACTAAGCAAAAACATGCTGTGTCTGAGGAAGGAAAAGCTGAAAATAAAATTTATCTTTAATTTTAGTACCTATCATGTCTATATATAGATGTTCTGGTACTGACCTTCAGTATGTAATTAAATAGTGAATCTGGTAGCCTTAATATTTTCAACAAGGTATAAAATCTACACCCCAAAAAAGATACTTAGGCATTCCCTTTCCTCTTTTATTCACTTAAAATATGACTAGGATTTCCACTGATTCAGAATTAAGGTATTTCAATAAGCAAAGCAATTTTATTATAGTTATCAGCTATACCAGATATTTGGCAAATCTTAATAAGATTCTGTTACACTTACACAATAAATTATTAGTAAAAAATTGCTGTAGCTGTGACATTGTCACTATTTGCATTATCATCAACTCTTCCATTGGCATATATTCCAATTTCGAAGTCTTCAGAAACACTGTGACATCTAACTGAATTGAGTTACTTAAAAGCCATGCATTATTAGAATATTTTCTAAAGTCATATTTCTCTTAAATAGCAATACTAAACAGATCTGTAATTGTAACTAGCATTCTTACCTGAAGATAGCTATTTCTGTATACTGGTCTTCTATATTTTTATTGTCTGTCTCTGTATTCCACAATTAAGTATTAAAGGTAGACTTTAATTCCCTGAAACTAGTGTTCCCAGTACACTGATCATAACCTTTAAGCAGATTAACAAGGCATTTGGTGGCAAAACTTGAATCTAATGTCATAAAATAATATTTAAAAGTCATTCGTGTAGTCTTGATTTTTTTTTTTTTTTTTTTTTTTTAATTTAAGGAAAGGTACAGGCAAGAATGAAAGCAAATGGGTAGGTAAGCAGGAAGAGAGAGAAAGGAGGAATAATTCCATTTATTGTATGCAGTTGTTCATCTTGTTTGCTTCCCAGGGACCTTGGTATGTGAACTAAAACACAAGGCCACTTGGGTGGGCCACTAATCTATTCTTATTCACAAAGCCATTTATATTTTGGAAAATATTCTCTAGCTGTTTTTGAACCAAAGATATAAACATGAATAACAATAGATAACTAGTCACTAGTCACTGCTGGAATTTCTAGCAGCAGAGAAACTAACTAGGCAAACAAACCTATGAGATTTCAATAACCCACGCTGCTGTCCTGGAGCATGCCAAACTGCTCCACTTCCTTACAAACTTGGACATTCCTCTCTCTCAGGTTGTTGTTTGTTTTTTCTCATTTTGTTAGAGGTCAATCACCTTCTTTCAATGCTCAAGTGAGCACAAAAATACTTTAAAACTGTAATAACTAATATTATAAAATCAGCTAGTGTTAAAATGTTTACAGAAAGTATTTTAATAACTTCACATGCAGGAACTTTTACTGTACTTCATTTATTATTTTATGTGTCTTATTTTTAAATTTTCATAAATGTTTTGTATTGAGATAACAGTGTTTCTCAAATGGAGTTGTCTTTTTCTTCCAGTGGACAGTTGACAGTGTCTAGTGATTTTTTTCTTTGTCACTGCTGAAGTTGTACCCCTAGCATCTAATGGGTAGAAACCTGGTATGCTATTAAATGCCTTACAATGTACAGAAAAGGCCCCTGTATGACTAAAACTGAAAAAGCATTATTTGTTCTTTTCACAATACATATGAGGTAGGTTGTTTTTGCTGATACTGCAGCGACTGAAAAATTAGATGCCAATAATGTTAACAATTTGCCAAAATCACACAGAATACTATAAATGAACTGAGACTTACTTTTAGGGGAATCTCAATAGTTTGGCACAGAGTATATGAGTGTAACAAGTGCTAGGTAGTCTCACTGTTGTTAGAATAGGCAGTTTAAGAAAGTTTCCTGGTTATATTTATTTCCTGGTTATTTACATCATTGTGTAATAACTTCATTTGTGTGTGGAATTAATCTGGTGACTTGTTTTTTAAGAGTAGAATGCAGCAGAATATTAGATCATTTACAGTATTAGTCTATATGGTTTTGATTTGCATTTCCTTGATAATAACAGATGCTGAACACTTTTTCAAATATTTGTAGTCATTTATATGTCTTCTTTAAAGAAGTTTCTGTTCAAATCCTTAGCCCTTTTAAAAATTTGGTTATTAGGTTTTTGCTTTTGTGTTGTACGAGTTCCTTGTATATTTTGGAGAATAACACCTTATTTTAAATATTGTCTGCAAATATTTTTCTCATTCTGTAGGTTCCCTTTCACTCTGTTGATTGTCTCTTTTGATACATTTAATTTCATGCAGTATCAATTATTAATCTTGAGTTTTATTGCCTATGTTTTGATGTCATGAAATCATCATCAAGGCCAATACCACAAAGCTTTTCTTCTAATAGTTTTAAAGTATCTAGATATTATTCTTTAGTCTTTATTACATATTGAGCTTACTTATGTCTATAGTATAAAAGATAAGTAATTGCTGAAGGATGAACTGGACTGGCAATGGTAAACTTAATGTATTATATACTGGTGTTGATTTACAATGATTTACACCTCAAATCTGTATAGTTCAATGATGCAATGCTCTTTCAGTAAAATTTATTTAAAATATTTGTCTAATATCATTTTTATTGTGATTTCCAGTTGTATCAGAACCATTGGTTCTTATTCTGTTGTGTATCTTGACACCATGATCAAAGATCAGTTGGCCAAATATAGTAAGAATTTAATTTTAAGTTCTCTGTTTTTTCCACTATTCTATATGTCTATTTTTATTCCTATATCATATTACTTTGCTTTGATTATTGTATTTTTTAATATATGTTGAAATAAGTGCTGTTCATTGCAGCACTATTCACAATATCAAGATTATGATTATAACCTAAATGTCCTTAGCAATAAATGGATGAAGCAAACATGTTATTATCCAGCCTTTAAAAGGAATGAAATTTGCAGTATTCAACAGAAGAATGAACTTGAAAACATTATGCTAACAGAAATAAAACTATCACAAAATACAAATACTACATTATTCCATTTATATGAAACAAGGACCGGAGGTGAGGTAAATGAGGTTACAAATTAACTAGCATAAAACTTCAATTAAGCAAAATGAATATGCTCTGGAGATCTGTTTGTACAGCACTAAAACCTATAGTCAAATTATAGTTTATTAAGAGGATAGAAATCATACTAGGCACTCTAAACACAATAAACACAAAATTTTAAAAATAAATAAGAAGCATTTTCTTAATAATAAAACAAAAGCTGTACCTTTGACTGATGTATCTCTCTCTCATTTTTATTTTTTCCTTTTAATGATGCAAATTCCTATGTTGTGAGACTCTCTACAAAATGGCACATGTGACAAGGATATGATTCTGAAAAATAGCCCTTGCAAAAGTAGATCCTGACATCAGACATGGGAGTCAGCTTGGATCCTTTTTGACCTTTACAACTACCACCCCAGCTGGAAACCTGGATGCATCATGTGAAAAATACCTAAAGAAAAGAACCTAGTTAAGTCATCTCAAACTCTTTACTCACAGAAACTGAAAGATGGTAAATCATGCTAATTAATATACCAGATTCTGAGATAATTTGTCTTGCAGTAATAGATATGTAAGCTGTATAGACTGCAGTACATTTAGCATAAGTCTTTGAAAAAATTTTATAGGGTTTTATATCTTTTGTGGAGAAATAAAACTATTATCTCCAAAGAATTCCTTTAACCACTTTCAGCAATATTATTGACTAAATAAATGAATAACAAAATAATTCAGTGAGGATTTTAATATTTTAACATGGGTCATGTAAACTTTGTTGCTACTACAATATTAATACCTGTGCAAGTCATTATTTAAATTTAGTATGTCAATTACAATGATTGATGCTAGGTCACGCAGATTTTTATTTGATATTTTGTTACTGGCATATTGCTGATGAAAGTTGACTAATTGCTAATATATATACATCAATCCTAACAAAATTTGACCTGGCTTTAAAGCCTCAACAGAATAATACCAGCAAATGAAATTGACAAGATGATAATAAGTTAACCATTATTTTTTGCAAATTACATCTTATAATAAATATTCTTAATCAAGATGGTAAATGTACAAATCTAACCAGACTGATTTATTTTTGTCATCACGTGAAGCATTAGGTTCCTGCTATATCTATATTCTAGAATATGAATTTTTTATCAAACAACGTTCTTCTCATAAAATTAATAGAAATGATACAGGATGCTTTATGATAGTAACATTTTCAAATATTTCTCAATTTAAAGTCTGTATGATTATAGAGGAATATTGTCTTGAGCTCTGTGTATAGTGCTTAGCATATAGTAAGATCTAGTCTGTATTTGTTATCACACTAAAATAGTGAAACTGTATTAAACTTCATTAACCATAGTAAAACTTTACAAAAACAATAAAAATACTTTAAAAATTTGAATATATTAATATTGAGAAGTCAAAGAAAACTTTGAGATGCTAAGATAATGATATATTTTTAAGAAAAAAAAAATCAGGAAGAACTCTGAATTATGGTTTTCTGTGGATGATTTAGCAACAATTATATTCCCGTGGTTTTTGTGTAGCAAAAATCAAAGTCACACATAAGTCCTCTGGGAAGAGCCTAATATAAAGAGAATGACATAATATACCCTTTTATGTTTATGAAAACTTTGGGGAACTTTTTGCATCATCAGAACAACACAAGAAGAAAGACTGAAAGGAAAATCTGGAGAAGTAGAAGGTAGAAATAAAAGAACTGGGCAAACATAGCTCACTTTTGTGAGGATATGTTGTCTCCAGCTGTAATTTTTAATCCTGGTTGTACATAGAATCGCCTGTGGAATTTTAAAATCTTACCTGTTTAAGTACTCTAGGAGGTACAAAGTGAGTAGCTATAGGTTTAGGTATCATTCATGGAAACCCTTTAAAAAGTTTCATTAGTTATTCTGACCTACACTTTATTATTCAGATCAGTTGGTTTATCACATCCATTATAAAAGGAATAATGCAGGAAATATTGGAAAATATTTAATAAGATTATTATAATTTCTGAGAAATGCAATATGAATAATTGTACTTAAAATACCAGCTTACAATTTTCCTAAAAAACAAGGATTTTATTGTGGAATCGCAATTTCAGAAAGCACAATAGTTACTGTACTATTTGCTTTGAAGATATTGCTTATCCCTTGAAGATTTTTTTTGTTTTTATTAAACCTGTTATATGATTCCATCTATTTTTGAGGTGATGCTGTAGGTCACTTGATTACAATGTGCAGTTTGCCTCAAATGATGTTGATTTAGTATGCTTAAAAATATTAGATTTCTCATAGCAGTAGTACAAAGATTTTTAAGATATAGAAATGAATCCTAATAATAATATTTTGAAAAAATCTTTTTATTAACTAGTTTTTGAATAGCCAATCATAGCAAGAATTTATAAAGGACCTTTCCCAATCCACAATTCCCAATTTTATTGTTTCTACTTCCCAGATAGTCAGTCATGTAACTTCTTTCATGTCCCAGACCAAGTTAGAGCTAAAAGGTAGAAATAAGAGGGAATGAGTGATCTCTTCGCTTTTTCAGCTTCAATTTTCATATCTTGAAAACGAAAAATCCTCTTAGCCAAATTTCATTAAGTCACAATATACTTAGAATAATTGAAAATTTCTTTCTGATGTTATAATCAAAGCTCTTTTACTTAAGTGAAGCATATACTTCAAGATCTGAATAAATACTGTAATTTTATTAAAATCGATATGTTTCTTTAGGGTCTTTATCTATTATACAAGGATAAAATTTGAACTCCGGCAATCCATGGGGTTAGAGTCCTTATTCTACTCAAACGACCACACAAAAAATTCTTTGAAAATGTGTGTTGGAAAACACATAAAATATAGCCTACCTCCAAATATAATATTTTAAGTAAGCATACCATCTAAGTATATACAACATTGTGTAAATAACAGTTATTTATATATATTAACATCAAATAAATATTTTTTGTTAAATAGTGTTTTGGTATGTAGGTGATCATTTGAATTTAGTTTGACTATTATAACAATAGCTAGATTAGTAAAGCAATGATGGTATAAATCAACAACTGAAATGGAAATTGATTTGTTATTGAAAAATAAGCTTCATAGATATGTTTAAATATGCTTATCTCATCAGAACAAAATTAAGATAAAATAAAATAAATGTTAGTATTTTTATCCAGCTCTTACTCTGTGGGATATTCTAGAAATTTTGGCTTCTTTTAATCTATGTTATTCTGTTAATAAAAATAAAATATAATAAAAGCGCTATGACTAACTATGCTCAAATTATACAATAAAAATAGTACTTTAAAATGAAATAAATGAATTCATATGAGAAATTACTTTTGGAAATTAAATATACTGACTTTGTCATTAGCATTTCTCTTGTTCAACATATATTTATGGTGTCATTATCTGCTAGGATGGAAGAGTAACATTGTTATGGAAGCAGAGAACATGCAGTCTATTGAGAAAAATGTTGACATCATAGGCTTTATGTAGTTTCATATATTAGCCAAAAATTATTCTATTTCAAGAATTTTAAAATGTTCTAGTGTTTTACATTATTCATAATCTTAACTATGAAACATAGGTAAAATATTCCATACAATTAATAAGAAAAAATATTTTAAACCCTAATACATTCTTCCATAGTCCCTTTGGACAAGTGATGAAGCACATGAAGTATTATTTTAAATTTTAAATTATATTTATAAGCTCTTATAAATAAAGAAAATTGTACTCCTAACTCTACCAGAAAGAAAATAGAAAATTTAAGGCTCCAATATAAATTTATTTCCTAGTTTTAATCAACTTTAATAGTATTATAAAATCAGTATTAGGAAAATGCATTTCGAATAGCCTATACCACCATTATCCACATTGTGCTATGTCTACTACACTCAGTTCTTTGAAGTCCTTTTTTATTCTTTCATATTTTATATCACCTATGCCAAATTCTACATCTGGTTAATGTATAACCTATATATTCATGATTGTTATATAAAAAGCATTCATTCTGAATTATTTCACGGAACTCAAAATTTATATAGATTGTCTAAAACCCATGTTATTGGTATTAATGTAGAGAGTTAGCAGCAAAGGAAGTTTTCATTAAAGAGACATAAAATCTGTGTGGTTTCCCTACAAAGAAAATGTAATCCTAGAGCAATTATTATAGACAGGGTGCTTATCAGCATGAATTGATAACCTTCTACTCACAAATCAACTAGGAAGTATGGTAGACCAGATTTACCACAGGGGGAAAAAAAATGTAGATTTTATGTTGTGTGTGTGTGTGTGTGTGTGTGTGTGTGTGTGTGTGTATGTGTGTGTGTGTATGTGGTATTGATGAATGAAAGTAACTAGAACCAATGTGAATACATCATTCAGGCAATACACTTTCAGGAACGGAGGAAAAAACTTCTAACTCATTAAATAGTCTAAAAATAAATTATGTTAATTTTGAGATATTTCATAAAGGTATAGAAGTTATTAATTGTTAGATGAGATTTTATTTAACACTCAGGATTATCTAATTTTAGAGGTAGAGCATACTAGGTTTTTAATTTTGATTTTATATTGGTATCTTTTGAGGAAAAAAATCATGGTCATATTTAGATCAAATTTGTATATGACAGGAGATGATGAAAATCTTCTAAATTGTCTTTTTAAAAGATGTTAACTTTCATTTTAAAGGGAAAAGTTTAGAAGACAGTTAATGTGAACAATACTGAAAAAAAATATTTTCAAAATGGTTGAGATGTATATTTATATATGAAATGAACTAAAAATGCTTCAGCTTATTTATATTATATATTAATTGCACTTTAAGAATTCACTCTACTTCTAAAGGAAAGCAAACTCAATACATACAATGAATCATATTTCAGACAAGAAGCAATGAAATTTGCCACTATCAGTGAAGGTGACGCTCTCAGAAATTTCTTTCCTTTTGTCTTCATCTCACACCAGATAAAATTAAAAACACAGTTTGCCACTTAAAGAGCATATCTTAATGTATATTTAAAGATGAGGAACTATATAGTTTTAAAGAAACATTCGACAATGCTTTGTAGCTTGTGTTTACAGGGAAGATTGCATGAAACAAAAGACAGAAGTAAAGATGGCTGTAGGGTTTGCATCTACAAAGAAATTTGCTGCCAGGGATAACAGAATGTAAAACAAAATTTGCAATATATATATCTATATATATAGATATATAGATATATATATAACCTGGAGAAGAGCTGGTTGAACAGATGTGGAGGGATTTGTGTTTAGGAAGAGGAAAGTATCCAGCATCCAACAAAGGGCTACTTGTTCAGTGTAGAGTCCTGTGGGATGTCTATGGTGAGGGTACAACACCGATAACCCTGGCTTAATTACTTGGGTCAGAAAAATACAAGGACATTATCTTTCGATGATACCCAATATGGGCGAGCCTGGCATTAAATAGAAGAATAAATCCTATAGCAAACAATGCAGCAAACTATTTTTTCTAATAAAATCAGATCAATTATAAATGAAGTCAGTTTTTACTCTTTATCAAAGAAAATGCCAAATCTTAGCTATAAAAACAACCAAATCTTGCTTTTTGTGAAAACATGATGGAACTTGAGGTGATTATGCTAAGCAAAATAAGTTGAAAGACAGAAAAATTGATGATTTTACTCATGTGGAAAATAAAGCAGAAAAACCTATAAACTAGCAAAAATCTTTCTAATGATAAGCTAATAAAAACATTCTTAGATTCTCAAATCAAACCAGGTTACCAGATTGGGAGAAGGCGGGGAAAGTTACTGCAAGTAGAAGGGGTCAAATTGACAATGGTGACTGACACTAGAATCTGGTGATGGGATCACGGCTAGAGTTGTGAATCTATTCTCTTGAAACATATATTATTTTAAATCAATGGTGCATTTATAAAATAAATATAGTCCAATAATAAGGCAATCAAGTTTATTTAATCATCACATAAAACATTATATTCCATATTTTACTATAAATGTACTTATTTTAAATAATTCACATATTTAATAATTTATTTAATTAGTATACATAGCAACACTTCCAAATTTAATAGTTTTAAGTAGTCTCACAGAAAATACAGCCAAACTATATAATCGTTTGTCTTCCCTGATGTTTCTATTTTCTGTGATTTTTTTTTTTTTTTTTACGTTCATCAATAATTGATGTAAATTTGATCAGGCTGAAGCATGGAATTTTTCTTGATCAAGCTTGTGAGTCTTATATGTAAGGACAAAACCAACTAAACAGATAAATTCTGAACACAAGATATAATGCATTAGGAAATGGCACACATATCCAAATAACTAAGTTGTATTATCAAGTCTTATGTCAGTGGGACAAGCAGTTAAATGTTCCCACAGGAGGCTATCCAGAAATGGTTATGACCAATAATGTCACCTAAAACATATGTAGATAAAGGCATAGTTATATTTTTACTCTCATGGATATATCTCATTTTAATCGTCATTCTCAATTTCAGATGAGCTTTTTGGAAATTAGTGTGGAATTGTAATGGATTCTGTTTAGATAAATAGGGCAATTTACCATAATTATTAGTGGCTAATATGGATGAATGAATTACTGTTAATTGACAATGAAAATATAGAAAATAATATACTAAAATTCTAATTAAATTACACTTAATGCAAGCATTTGTTAATCTTAAATGCTGACACAATAAGACATAAATATAATTTTGAGTACCAGGAAGTGAAACATTTTAATGGTAATCTCAGAGATTTCTAAGATCCATCAATGCCATTGAAAATTGATGGCAGACGTAGCATATATAACGTATATGTCTTAATAAGTCTTTGGTCTAAGTCCCATAATCACAGTATCACTGATTTAATCTTAAATTTATTTTGAGTACACAACCAAGATTGTGCCATATTTGACTCTTAAGGTAAATGTACGCTTTTTTTTTTAGGGTAGAAGAAAGTCAAGATAAAAGAAAGGGGGACAATATTGCATTCAAATAACCTGGAAAACTGGGGAAAAATTTTTTGGAGGAAGAAAGCTGTATATGTGGAAAATATTTGTGGGATAGAATAATCTTATTTTAGAGCAAAGATAGAGCAAGAGAAAAATAATATGATATGCAATGTTTGTTACGGAAGCAATAAATACCATAGAAAAATTAGCAAAGATCGTTCATAGGCAAACCACCGCTTCCATCTTTGATCAGGAAAAGCTCATCTGGTACCCAGGTTGTGAATAATGAGGCTAAAAAATGCAGGGGATTTTTCAGAACAACAACAAAAATATTACTTTTGAATTAACTGTGTATTCTTGTATATAACCTATTTGCAAATCCTTTGTAACTAAAATAGGATGACAAGTTGTAATTGAGCAGTGCCATAGTATTTTTCAAAATTACTTAGCACTGTGACTTCCTAGTAGGGAGTGAAGGGATGACAAGACGTGCCAAAATGCAATATATTAAATTTCCTAGAACTTACAGTTAGAAAGTCTTCCAAAGCGCATCAGAAACAGAAACAAAGAATAGAAGAAACTCAAGAAACTGTAATTCTTAAACATGATTTTTGTTAATTTGGTTTAGTTTTGAAATACTTTAACCTTGACTACCTATGCTGAGTTACAAAAGTTCTATTTCCAGCTGAGATCATTCATTTTATGGTTATTTTCAAAATAAGTTGATCTATATATAAACTTCAAAGAAACAGTAAGTGGGTAATCAAGAGTGTGGAAAAATATTTTTATGTTTAAAGAAAATAATGTTTTTCTGCACAGATAATAACATGATCTCTTTTCAATTTTGTCATTCTACAGTCTTCTTCTTGTTTTTTTTTTCACCTTTGTTTTGTTTCTTACCTGAAAATATGTGTACTGTTTTAAAGTACCACAATAGAAGTTCATAAAAGGAGGTATGGAGTGGTGCGCATTATAATAAAGAAGGCCCGGAAAGAAGATCGAATAGCAAGATAATATTTCAAACTCTTCTTTCACTTTGTAAACACAAGAAAAAGATGAAGTTTTAATGCTTCCTTAAGACAGAGTAATGTTATTGAAAACAAGATATAACATGAGAGTGCTTTAAATTATTTAGAGTTCAAGCTATGCTTAATTCCAGCCTCCCCAAAAGTTTAAACACAACATTGAATTTTAAGAAACACTTAAAAACATTTTAGATTGTGTAGTTCTAACACTATCTCTATTACTGTTATGTTTCTTCACACGGTATTTCATTTTTGTTCTAATTTTAATATTTTGGGAAAAACTGCAGATAGAAACATTAGAACTGAAGGAATCCCTTGATAGCATCTGTCCCTACCTCTCATTCTGAGAAAAAGGAGATTTATAGTGTTTGGGTGATTTCTCTAAAATCACATAAGAAACTCATAACGCATCTGAAATTGAATTTTAAGTGTTCTCTTTTTCTTTAAAACTATGGCAATTTGGAGCACGCATATAACTTAAATTAATGTACTAGTATTTACGAGTATACCACTGGAAGTGGCTTATATTTTATACAGGTTACAATGAATGAAGCATCAAAAGTTATGCCTGGTCATCGATTATTACATCTAGTTCTGCATTTTCATGAATTGCTGAATTCAAAGAATATATTCTAATAATGATGCCCTCTTTAGGAATAGTACACTCTTCCCTTGTCGCACATCACCATCCTTACAGGTAAGTGATATAATAAACAATCACATTTATAAAGGCACGTGTATAGATCCATATATAAAAGTACATCAACCTTATCTGTTTGGCATAGGCTGAATTGTGTCTCTCCAAATCCATTTCTTTGTTCATATAGTCTAAACCTCAGAGTCTCCATATGTGTCTATGCATATAGAGTCTTTGGAAAGTTTAACAAGTTAAAAATAGGGGTTGGGCCCTAGTCCAAAGTGACTGATGTCCTTGCAGGAAGAGAAAATTTGAACAAAGAGACTCACCTGCACACAGAGGGTGACTATGTGAAAACACTACCAGAAGTAGACATCTTTAAGAGGAGAGAGACCTCACAGGAAACTATCTCTGGTGATACATTGATTTTAAATATTCAGCCTCCAGATATGTGAAAAAATTACATTTTGATTGCTTAAGTCCTCCGTTTATGATATTTTATTATGGCAACAATAGCAAAGTAAGGTGTGATCTATTTTAATCTGTGAATGAATGAATAATCCATTGTTTTGAGCCTTCTGATTTCAATGATTTGTTTACTGTTATACTTGTCAGTGTTTCAACATCACTGGAATGACCAGTTTAGATAAAGAAATATTAATGAATTTTCCTTTATATATGAAACTATGTGTAAATAAAAGTTTCCAAGTGTCTCTGCATAGCATGCTGTTATAACTAAGAGGATATATTGTGATCATTCCAACAGTTTTGGTTACCTGGCCTCATCTCAGGCTCCTACAATCAATCTCTCTCTCTTACAGAGTTGGTGAGTGTATAAATTAGCACAACGATGTAGGGAAAGTGTGAAGTTCATAAAATAAATAAAGATGGACCTACCATTCAATCCAGTTACTTCTAGGCATATATCCAGAAGATACAAAAACAATAATCTGGAAAAAAATCTGAATATCATCATAGTAACACAATTCAGAATGGTTAAGACATGGCATCATCCTAAATGCCCATCAGTGGACGACTGGATATAGAATCTGTGAGATATACATACATAGAGAGAGATTGATAGATAGACAGATAGATAGATACACACATGTATATCATATATATGTATATATATTATATATATACATGAAATTCTAACCTAACTATTAAAAAGATAAAATTGTGCCATTTCAAACAGTCTATATGGAACTGAAGGTGCTTTTGCTAAGCAAAATAAGAAAGAAAGAAAAAGAGAAGCACAGGATAGTTTCACTCATATGTAGACTATAAAGAAAAAAAATAAATGAACAGAGAAGTTTCAACAAAATTCAAAGGATGCAAAATTATGGCTACCAGGGGCATGGGAAGGGGGAAGGAGAAAGAAGGGGAAAAGGTGGAGGTGAAAGTCACTAGTACTCAGTGGGTATGATATAAAGTGCACATAGACTGAGGTATAATTTCAATATACTAAAATTAATATAGAAATGTGAAGAAAAAATAGTAAAATTATTTTTTAATGACTCTATCTTGCCTCAGAGTTTTGCTGATTCAGGACAGAAGTTCCATCTTCCAATTAGTCCTAAAATATCATTATGAATATTTCTTAACCTATACCAATCACACATCCCTATCTATTCTCTCCATAGCTTCCACTACTTCATGATCAGAACACTTTTTGCATTTGACCCATTTGTATTGTTTTTCTGTATTTGCTTTAATAAAAATACTCAATTATCAGTTGAGCAATAACCTCCCCTATAACCTCGCAAATCTGCAAATATCTTTGTTGCAAAATGATATTCTTCTATTTCTTTTTTTTTAAGAAAAGTCGCAGGAGGGAGAGTAGGCGACAGGATCAGAGAGGAAGAAGCATTTTAATTTATTTTATTCTATTGTTCTTCACTCAACTGGAGACAGGGGACCAAACTCCTACTACACCAGGGGGAGAATAAAAATATCTTTATTTACAATTACCACTTCCATATCACTATTGCCCTAAACAATAGCAACACTAATATAACAGCAAAATTACCACTTTCCCTGTACATTACACAAAGCTAAACTGTTATTACCACTTCATTTAGTTCCTGGTCACTCTTCTAACAATAACTGAATGATTTAATTATTTGTTTATCTTTATTCTATTCTCCAACTTTCATCATTTTCGGTTATATCAAAGTCCACATGATAACATGGTGTTAATCAGAACTCTCACTTCTCTACTAATCTTTTAGTTTCTTGAATTAACTGATGCCAAAACATTAGTTTATAACTTTATACAAATTAGAGGTACAGCCAAGATCTTTATACATTAGTCATGCTTCTCTGTCCTGAATGTATCTTATTCATCTTTCTGTGTGTGTATTTTTCACGCACAATTATATCTTAGGAAATATAGTTCTGTGTTATGCTTTTTATTGGTCAAAGATTTCTTCCAGAAATAAAAGGAAAAAAATCTGAAAGATCAGACTAGAATGAGAGAATTAAGAACAAAAGAAAAATAACATATGAAAGTGAAGTCACTAAAACATTTTGAAATAGAAAATAGGAAAGAAGATATAATCTACACTATGTTTGTTTCATCTTACTTTTAATAAATAGACTTAGGAATGTTATTTTGAATTTCCATGTCTTTACTCTCTACCTTTAAGAAAGTAAACCACTTAGGCCATGGCCTAGATAAAATTCATTCTTAGAAGACTTACCCAAATATGGCTTTACAGAAAAAAAATTATTAGCTACTGAAATACATAATTTTGAGACCTTGCAAAATGTGAACAGTGGAACACAGAATGAAAGTGATGTCACCAAAAATTGGTGTCTGCCACTTTTTAGTCAGAAGACGAAGTTTAAGAAGAAGAATATATCTAAAATTCACTGAAGTTAACAGGGCAAGGATAACATCATAAACCACTTTCAAAGAATTAAAAGACCAATTTTCATTTTTTTGTTATGAAAATATTGTCATGTTATGCTTCATAGTTAGGTCACATGTGAGGCCATACCAGAAGTCAAAGATAATTCAGGAAGTTGATTAGAAAATGTTCATTTCAGCCATCTTGCTTTCAGCTTATCTGAACTTGACACTTGCAGCCATTTGCCATGCATATTGAGGTAGCGAAATGACTTTTATTAAAACGCAGTTAGTGTTGTCAGTTTGTTTCCAAAACTTGGTCCTGGCTAAAAGGAATATTTCTTCCTGAATATCCACCACCCAGTCCCACAGGGTTTATATTCCCTTTGAATATTCAGTTTCCATGTTTCAATTGGAAAATTCTGTAGAAGGGATTTTCTGCTACAAAAGGTATTGAAAATACCACAAAAACATAATAGGAATAACATTTCCAGAACCCATTCAAATAACATTATTTTATGCAACAAAATTGCATATCTTTCTTTAAAAGTGCTTAGATATTAGTTGGTAGTTTTTAGTCATATATGTCCCTGTTTAGGCTTGCACTTCCAAATCATGAATGTATCCACAATAACATTAGTTTTTTCTGGGAATCCTCCTGTAATTTTCACTCTATTTGCTCACTTGAATATAAATATTATCCTTCTAGAAATATTTTTGAAGAATACCTTTTGTCCATTTGTACAAGCACGCTTATAATTAATAGAAAAGGGAAACTTTGAGATAAAATAATTTGCTAGTTTTTTCTCACTATATTACCACTGTCATAACTATTTATTTAATTTTAGCTTCTAAGTTCTGCCTATTTAAAAAAAAATACTTTAAATCATGTTACTGGGTTTAGGGAGAAACAAAAAGGAAAAGAGAAATGATATTATCCTCTTGAGACAGTACCATTTATAACACTTTTAGGGAGAACATCTTATAAGACTATTTTTATTTCCACACAATATAATACAATATTTAAGACAGAAAAACAACATGAGGAATTCAGAGAGATATGACAACTCAAAAATATTTAATTATTTGGCACAAAATAAAAGAAATAAATGCAGTACATACATACATACATATATATATATATATATATATATATATATATATATATATATATATATATATATATATACACATCCACACACATTGGTTAAAGTTTGATAGCAAGTGAAAATAAAAGAGAGCATAAAATAAAGCTACAGGCAACAAATGTAGCAGAAGGCAATGAGACAGGAGGGATAATAGCTTGCTATAAATTAAGAGGGAAATAAAATTAATGATGAGTTTTTAGTAGCCATGATACTGAACTAATATTTTAAACTTGTCATGAAGAGGAAAAATGGGAAGAAGAAACGAAGACATTTTGAGAGTAATGAAGACCAGACTAATTGCAGTTTTAAAAACTTAATAAGAAAATAGAGTGCACATAAAATTAAATACGCAAAATGATAAGAGTTCAGATGTAATTTGTAACAAAATAATAAAATAATTGAAAGCCCCTAAGTATATCCTAGAGAATCATCTAACACAGGGAAAATTAAACCTGAAATTCAGGGACAATAAGAAACTATAAGAGGAAATTTATATCTGGTACTAGAATAATATTAGTCTCAAGAAGTAACAAAAAACATACTTAAGGGACAAATACAAATACTGTATACTGGCAACAAAAACAAATACAGTTGAAGACTTTCAATATAGAATCATAGATACTGAAAATATAAAAAGAAAAAAATTATTATATACAAATAATAAGCATTAAAAAACTGGTGGCTCTATTAATATAAAAAATAGACAAGTAGACTTAAAAACAATAGTACCAGACAGAAATAAGGTCATTTCATATTTCTAATTGACAGGAATCACGTTACAAGAACAATATGAAATTTGTATGCATGCAAGAATACAGCTCCCAGATAAAAGAGAAAACTACAGTATTAAAGGGATAAATAAGCATATCCATAAAAAGTTTTGTTACTTTCATATAGTCAGTTATTAAAATAAAATGTAGAAAAAAATCTAAAATTATATGTATAATTTGAACAATTATCAGTATGGTACAATATATATGATCAGAAAATCCCACTTCATAAGCAAAATTCTTTCTTCTCAAGTGCATATAAAATATTCACTAAGAATAACCAAAAAATATAAAAATTTCAAAAGATGAAAATCATGCAAAACATGTTTTCTGAATCATAGAAATGAACATTAAAATATTTAGAAAATCTTGTAATACTGGAAGATAAGATAAAATATATCTCTGTAATCCAAGAGTAAAAGAAAATTATAGGAACAGTTTGGAAAACATTTAGAATATTGGTTTGCTATAGAGAAATGCTGTAACAAATTCCTACATATAACAAAGTCTCCATTTGGATAAAGGACATCAATTAAAAAGGGAAATTAGAAAGGTGGTGAAATAAGTTGTAAAAAATTGCTGTGCCTCACGTGTGAAATTGTCTGCTTACTAAAACTCATAACTACAATGTAGTAATAAATTTATTATATCAAATTCTAGGATAATTTTAATGGAAATCATGGTCAGATTATGAGAAAAAATATCATTGGGAAATATTTACATTATCTAAATAGATTAACAATAATAGAACAAACAGAAATTAGTTATATATGTATATAAATATGGTATTGTATGTATGAATAGGCAAAAAAGATCTATATTGCCAATTTGGATATAAAACCCAAAATTCAAACAAACAAGTGAAAAGAGAGAGTCAAATGTATTTGTTGCCAAACTGCATTTTAAAGCAGTATGTTAACACATTGTCATTCAATTAAGAAAACTTGGAACATGTCGAATGGGTATCAGTATTGTCTATAGGAAGAGAAGAGGGATGAAGCACCGAGCTGATAATGCAAAGAAACAGACATTCTAGTTATAAAGAGTTATACTCTAAGTATAGGTAACAGCCTTGCTTCTTAAATATATCAATTTGCAAAACAGTTCTCACAGATGTACATATCTGAGGATGTTCATCATTTGAACAGAATCGTTTATAGTAGTGAGAAGCTGGAAACCACTCAGATGTCTTCCACCATGGATATCAGAAAACCACAGTGAATTTAATTATACCACTGTCTGTAATGCAACAGTAAGAGAAGCCAGTATCAGACACATACATATAGACATGCACACTCAAATATAGATGCTCCCTGAAGATATAATTGAGTAAAAAACCAATTTTTATTAAAAATATGAATTACATAATTTAAAGATAAATGAAAAATGCATATACAAGTAGGCTTAAATACTTGGTGGCAAGAATTTGATTTGGTTGCTTCTGACAGACTTTTTTGTTCTATGAAGTAGTAGGCATGGTCATCTGCTGAGAAGCACCCACGTAAAGGACTGTGAAGAATAGAAAAGTTTGGCTTCAGAAACTAGACAAGACAAGTGTAATAATAAGGTTTTCAGCCATTATTGAGGTCCAGCTGAGGTCAGTGACTATGAATTTATATTGCTAACAATCTTCTCAGTGTGTGATTTTTTTCTCTGACTGTTTTTAGTTTCATGGAAGTTTTACAGTGGGAGACTTGGAGAAGGCTGTAAGTGAATCAGTCATCAAAGCAAAGATATAATTCACTTATTACGGTAAGTAGACCTCTTCTTTTTTGTTAAAAGTATCTAGGCAGTCCTTACTTCATACTTCTTGATGCTCTCAGAGGAGAACATAAAATAAAACATGATTTAAAAGGGCAGTTTGTGACAAATAAACTTAAAGAAGGCTAAAATATCTTTGGAAATCTAATCCAAAGTATGATTTCTGATACATATTAAAAAAAGGAGATACTATGCTAATCAGGAGGGATGTATTATAATCCTGGTGCCAACATTAGAGAGGTTTATGATATGAAATCCATTTCAATGAATTAATGCTTTTGAGCATTAGTTCCATCATCTGTAAAATAGAATGATCAGATTATTGATCTTTATGTCTCAGCTGCAGATGAAATAAGGCAAATGATTCTAGCTAAGATCTTCCAAATTACCATTAAACTTTTAGATAAACTGCTAAAATTACTTTAGTATTTTTAATATAACACCATAATGGAATGTAAACTATGTTTTATTTTTGAATATCAATCCCAAGATGTATTAAGCAAGAGAATTTAGAATGTATTTTGTTTGCCATCATTCCCTTCACTAAGACTTTTAAATTAGATTCTTCTTATCACCAAACAATATAGCTGCAACCATAATGTAAATAAAATAAAATATATATAAATATCCAATATTTGTATTCTGTATTCTGATTTATCTGACATAGAACTACTATGGAAATTATGCATTTAGGAACATATTTATTATTTGCTATCTGAAATTTACAGTTGTCAATGTTCTTTAGTGTGTATTTATTTTGTCAAAAAAATCTGGACCTGAGTAATCTGAAAAATATTCACTTTAAAAGATTATTTTCACTACAATAATAGTAAAATTTAAAGAAATCATGACTCTTCATTGTGGAAAGAATTAGAAAGGCAAGCAATAAAATCAACGAATGCTTCATATTCAGCACTATGCCTCGCAGATGAGGAAGTCACATATTTGATATCCGGACCCTCATTTATCTCTTTCAAACACCACAATTAAATCTCCATAATACAGAATAAAAAAATACAGGTGGGCTAAAATGTTGTAGTTACTTTAAAAGGTATATATAATCTAAATTATATGTTTTCCTGGAAGGTGAAAATAATATATATAGGAAAAATGTTCTGAGCAAAGTAAAATTAGGATTTGATCTTCCTTTTTTTATGTGATTTAAGAAACATGATAACAGATGATATAAAATGGTAACACTGAAAACTTCTTTCAAGTTCATTTGATAGCTAAGCAGAGTTTAATATCTAACCTTTCAAATAAGAATATAATATAATATATGCATCTGTTTAGAGACATAGGTATATGCACATAAGTATGTATATAATCTTCATCCACACATATACACATATATGTCTTCTCACATATATTTGGTATTTCTTTTTTCTTTCCAGTCCCAAGTTTATACTTCCTACATTTATCTTCAAACTATATAGTGCTATAGAACTAATTTTGGTCAATGGATTGGTAGCAGAAATGTAATGTGTCACTTCTTGACTGATGTATTCAATTGTTAGTCAACGAACATTCTCTCTTGGGGTGATCATGAAACTGCACTTAAAAGCAGCCACAAACTGGAAGTCAGCTCCCTTACAAATAATATAACCCTGCAGAATATGTTATATAATCAAGTACAAAAATAATTAATGTAAATAAAACCCAAATCACCCTTTCGTTTAAAACAAAAGAGAAAGTCTTTTGTGTTATCTAGCCAGAATTTGTGTTTATACAACCAAACTAAACTTACTGATAAAACTGACATAGTTGTTTCCATCTTTAATTATACACTTGAGACATAGTTTAACGTTAAGTTGATGTGGTTTCAAGTAAAGCACGTCACATTTTCTGATCTGACATTTGATAATTTTATAAACATATTGATCATAGTTGTGCTACTTTATATCAAATTTAAAGTATCCATGACTCAGCATCTGGTAGATCATATGTAGCCTTCAAAGTATTATCATGTGTTTAAAAACAGGAAGCCTCATTATGTTTTTGTGCCTTAATTCTAGCAAATTCAACTTCTTGACAAATTTTAAGATTTACTTTTCTTAGATTTACCCATTCTCTTTAACAAAAAGTCAATTTTAAAATCCTTTCAAAATCAGAAACTAGTTGTTTTTAGCACTTTATAGCTTATTATTTATCATGTTTTTCTCAGGAATTTTATTCAAGAATCTGTATATAAGCGTTAATATGCCCATTTATTTTAGCATTCATTTGTATTGAAGTTAAACTTTACATCACTGGATTAGATTAGCTCAGCTAGTTTTCATTGATGATACAATTTAAAGAATCTTTCCCCTTTTTTAAATAAAGTTAATATAGCATATTAAAATAGTGTATTAATACTGACAATAATCTGTGTTCTAAGTGTTCTTAGTGTTTCATCAAACATTCTGACCAATTCTGAAGAGGCTACTTTTGTGGTAACAGATGATTATATGTGAACTCATCCAAGACATTCAAACAGATGTCTGTCCTGAGATCATCCTACTACAGATCAGAAGATGTGAAAATCCAAATCTCAACTAGATAACATAATTTTTTCTGTAAAATTGGATCAGTTAAATAGCCTAGTTTTTGAAAGTTGGCTTTCATGAAACCACAGCTATTTAAAAAGTATAGACTAGACTCTCTACTATAAGACATCATTCTTCCTAATTTTAGTATTACAAAATGTTGCTATTTTTTCCACATTCAAAAATTCTTGGTAGAAGATATGTTTTAATTGGCCTTATATCCAAATCTAAAGGATGATTATTAGCTATGAAACACAAATATTTTGAACTTTACCAGTGGCTAACTGGTAGATAGTTGATTTGCTATATTTTTTGACAACATTTATAAATGTGTTATACGACAAAATATAAAAAATTTAATTTCAGTGTTTCAGTGATTGTTTTTTAACTATGGTTATTAGACATAAGACAAGAAATATCAGTCTTGTGGTATAAATGCAATCATAATAAATATGTTTATTTTGTTTATGAATATTTCTGAATAACTAAAATATACCAGTAACTATTCTTTTCACATGCGCTGTTACAGATTAAATATTACGAAAAGAATGGGAAGTTAATTTATATTTAAAGATTAGGTTATCAGATTGATGATTTCCAATTTAGTCATAGCAAATACCCATGTATCTAGATGAGATTTTTGGAAAAAAGTTACTTTATCATACACAATTTTCCCAGAACTTCCTAAAATAAATAAACATTTTATAGTTTCTTATATATATGCATTTTCCTAATCTGAGAGATGACAGGAACCCAAAACCTCAACCTCTTTGCCCCTCTCACTTTTGAGTTTTTACAGTTTTCCTATGAATACCTCTAATTATCTTACTTTTGCCTAACATTATTTTCCCCAAAACTAATTCACTCAAATATTGCTAAGGGCTATTTGTGTTCTTGTGACTGAATGAGGATGTCAGATAACATTATTAAAAACAACATACTCTCCTTTTATTAATTTTATTTTATCTGACCCTTATTTGTTAATATATTTAAACAGAAAGACCAGCACGCATGACTTTCTTTTGTATTTTAAAAACAGAGATAAATTCTAGAATTAACTGATTTTCTTCTATCATCTTTTGAAACTGTGTTATTTTTAAGAAATTACCTGAAATTAGTAATGCTACTTTTTCCAAAAGCTAAAATCAATGGATAGCCATTTAAACATTATTTAAAAATATGATGGGTTATTCCTGTCATCGTCTATGAAAATATGTCTCTATTATAAACACAATCATACATTATTCTTATATACATTACAAGGAATATTTAGAATAATCTTGAACATGGTAGAAGACAGTGTACTGGAGAATGTCAGTTTATTTTTATTAGTTTTTAATGTTTTTGTAAGACTGTAAAATTCATTTTTCATTTATTTCTCAGAACAATCATGAGAAAAATGAAAGAAAAAGAAAATAACATTTTTACAGACAATACATAGTCTAAACAAGTTGAGTTGAATTGTGGCTTGTAAATGGCAAGATGTGGTCTAGAAAAAAAGTTCTTCCATAGAATGTTCAGAATGTTTTCCATATCCATCAGTGTCTTCAAAACAAAATATCCTAAATGAGTCTTTAATTTATTACATATGGATAAACTCGCCTACTGAATAAAATTTATGGGAAATAATACAGATGTATAATTTTGAACAAAGACAAAAGTATATTTATTTATACTGATGTCTGATAATCTGTAATTATAATCACCACTTGTTTTATTTAGATGAAGTAAGCAATCAATAAATTGATCAATAATTTTTTAATCAAGCATCTACTATATATTATGAAGAACTACATGCTATAGTGACTAAGAAGTGCTATTCTAAATCCTCATTTACATGAATTTGATATTGGTGAATACATAAGAAGTGTAACTAAAACTTTTTTAAAAAGCGAAAATTTTGATATAAATAGTCATTAAGTATGATGTAATATAATTTTCTTATTCAGAAAATGTACTAAGATATATTGGCTAAAGTAAACTTTACAAGGTTGTAAAAGTATTCTGGAATATCAGCCAGAAGAGTTACACTCTTGTTCTTATAAATGGAGACCCACTAAAAATTTTTGAGGAAAAACACGTAAACAACAAAAATGCTTTGATGGTGTTTTCTAAGTGAGAAGTACAATAGAGAAAGTGGCAGTTATATAATTATACAAGTTGAGAAGGAAGCTGCAAATTATATAGGAGTATGTTTGTAGCTTTAGGAAGGTAATTTCATTAACACTGAAACTGAAGGGATACCTTTATGCATAGAATATATTATATTGTGTCATGATTTATTATAAGTATTTAATTATAAATTTGAGAAAATGAACTTAAAATTGTTTATGAGTTAATGCTATAACAACAACTGTAAACAGCACATAAATTGATATCAAGGCTGTATAAACTATAAGTAGTGAGATTATGATTATGTTGAAATTTTTCACTTTTTAAAAATGTCTATTACATATATAATAATACATATATAATTGTATGTGTTATTTATGTTATAAAGTACATATATATGAATCATCAAAATGAAATACAGCACATCAGAAATAAAACAAGAAACAAAAAATATGAAAATTCAGTTTTCATATAGGTACAATTTAATCAATTCCCTAGCTTCTTTTTGACTCAGAGTATTCATTTTTACTGTAATGACTATCATCTTAAGTGATATTTAAGACCTGTTCAAAGCATATTATTCTAATAACAGTTTTATATTCCATGTTGATAAACTGTGTTTTGTGTAATTTTGCTTCCATTCTCAACCAACAATCCTGACACATGACAGATGTTCAATAAATCTTAATTGAATAGATGAAAGTTTAAATTTGAAGGGCTAAGAACATCAAAGAGTCAGAGTTGATAACATATGCTTTTGTTTTAAAATTTATTGAATTACAGAATTTAAAACTAGATTTTAAAAGCAATCAAATAAGGCAACTGTTTCAACATGCTGATTTTAGAAATTCATAAATGATACTCAAGAAAGTGAAATTACTTTCCTAAGATCACAAAAAAAATCAAGAAATTCTTTTCTAAATTTTAATGCTAATAAAAACTTCAGAAAAAAATTTCAACTTAGGTTTTTAACGATGAATGTGTTTGCTATCAATTTTAAAACTGTCAAGTATCTAATACACTTTAAAGTATCTTAACTACGTTATTTCATAAACTCGGGATAATTATGTCAAGTAAATTACAGAGAAAAATAACATCTTTATAAATTATACCATAAGGTCTCTATTTCATATAAAATATCTGAAAATAAATAAGCATATATGTATATATATATACCTATATATGTATATACACAAATATATACACAAACTTGTAATTGAAATATGGACATATTTCAAAAATATTCTATTTATTTTGAAATTCTCTTTTAGTAACAATACATTTAACACAAGTTTATCAATCAGTAAGAGATAACATATTTCCTTGAATATCTAATCTTACTCTCAGAGACTGAGTTAGGCACTAGGGAGAATATGGCTAATTATTTCTCTATGTCAATGAGAGAAACAACAAACCTCTCCCAAAAATGTCTTGTTCTTGAGAAGAAAACGAACTGATTTTGTTCTCTCACCAGGGCTATTTGTGCTAGATATGGATAATGGTCACAGGTGGTCTGGGCTGATCTTTTCCTATTTTAGTTGAGAAATAGCTTTTCACACTTTGGGCAGTTCACTCTTATTTAGTTCTGAAAATGAGATGTTCTTGCGTTTGTGACTGAACCAAAGTCCCTTTCCTTTTATCTTGATAAAAAACTCCTCTTAAATAGACCTTGGGAAAAGAGTTAATATTTATAAGGTAAAATGAACCTTTACACTATACACAGAAAAAAAATGAGGTACAGATATGGCAATTTGATCAACAATTAATATTAACTTACAAATTTTATTTTCATAAATTGAAAAAGTCTAAATGGATTATACTAAATTTTCATTGAAATAAATTTATCTTTATATACTCTGTGTGTCAAAAGTGGTTTTAACTTTAAATCTTCAAATACACTATTAATTCAACTAATTATTGGAATGTTAATTGATATGGTCTATAAAAACACTAACGGATATTTCTAGCAAATGTGAAATACAGTGAATATGGTCATCTGTCTGGAAGCAGACATGATATACTTGTTTTTAAAAAGTAAAGAATAAAATGAAATAATAATGAATTTACACCAACTTCTTAATTGATATAATTTCTTTGTGCTGGGGTTGGGGGAGAAAAATTATCTCTAACATTCTAACAATTACAGCCATAGCAGGATTAGGTGAGTCATTTTTTTTTTTTTTTTTGCATCATTGACTCTGCTTTATTGTGTTCACAATCATTAAAACAGAATTGTGACAAATATATCCTGAATAGTAAGTTTTGAGAAATTGATTGCATTGAAACAAAAACAAATGTTTTTTCCTTTCTAATGAGAATATGACACAATGAAAAACTTAAAGAATTTAAGAAAGCCACTTGATTAAGTATTCATCTCAGACAGCCCATATCGTTTGTTTATTCTACATCAATTTGCAGGATTCTTTCTGTTTACCTTGTTTAAGTCTCCAATTAACACGTAAAAATGAGACTTTGAGGCACTTCAAAATTATGTTTAGTGGACAATTACTTTAAAAATAATAAAGACAAAGATCATGTATTTTATAACATTCTGGTAAAAATATCTAAATCAAATATTGAATTCATATTACTTTAAATTACTCAGCATTATTACTGTAAAGATTTGCTTCAACAAAAATTATTAATCTTTTAAGATTTTATTTATACATCATTTTCCAACAACGATCTATTCTATGAATTTTTCCTAGAACTGTTTAATGCCATTTGTATTTCATGATCATAAAACCTCAGTTTTTTAAATATGAAATTTAGTTCTTACCAGGAGCTCTTGAAAAGAAATAGAAATGCTTTTTATAATGACATACAGACTCTAAATATTGTCATACATATTCTGATACTTCTGCTCACTCATTTAATTTGCAGTTGTGCACCACCTTATTATATTGTATTCTTATAGACCTTATTATATTGTATTCTTCCTAGCAACCCATCTTATTGATAATATCTCTCTGATTAATTTTCTTCATAAGATTTAGCTAGTATTTCCATATATTCCACTTCAACTAATTATTCCTTTATCGCTGTAAAATGTAGCTGCTTGATTTCTTTGTAATATATTATGCAAATATTATTAAGTATTCCTTTCTTATAAATATTACTGAAATCTTATTAAAATTCTGTTTATACTTTTAGATCATTAATATAAAGTTACCTATCTGGAATTTTATAGGAATTTTATATTAATGTTGATGTTTATCATAAACATTTTCTAATGGTCTGTTATTTAACAATTAGTTATTTATAGGGCCAATATAGGCTCACAATGTACATGAATCTATAACTGTGAATTCAGTATATGAATTTATATTATATAAATTTTGTATAATGTATTATAAAGCACTTTGCTAATATCAATGCAAATGTTATCCTTCTTAATACTGACAATTTAATTAAAATCAATTTTGTTCTTAAATTTTATTTATTGCATATGACACATTTGCACTCTTGAATACTAAAATAAATGTCTCTTTATCAACTAGAGCATATGTTGTTTCCTTCATATAAGGTAATACATTTACTTCCTTCCTAAATGTATTCATATTATAAAACTCAGTGTCATGTCTATTTTGGAATGTAATTCTGAGTGTTTCATAACTCATTTAATAAAAGATTATGGATCATAGGTACTTACATTTTGTTGACTTTATATTCCATCACTTTAAAAGGATTAAACCACAATGCTTATCAGTAAATCTGGAAGACTGCATTCTTGTTTGATTGCACAAGGCTATTAGATTTTCAAATTTTGTATTTATTTTAAGAAGAAAATTTTCCAGAATGATTTTTGTATCACAAAAATTTGAGAGAATAATGCATTGTGGGACTGCATTTAAACAGTCAAAAAAGAGATACCATGTATGGTATGGTATAATAAACAGGGTATAGAATAAATAGATCTTGGCTCCGGAGCTGATTATCATATCTTCACTATGCTAATTCAACATTTAGTTCTGACTTTTTGGTATAAATGATGGCTCAGAGTAAATATTCAGAAATTGGTAGCTATTTTTATTTTTCATTATGGTGGCAAAAACAATATCCAAAATAGTAAATATTTTCCTACGTGTCTTTTTGTTTCATTTTGTTGCATCATTCTTTTTAAGACAGTCATAATTCATAAGTAATGGGAAAGTAAATAAATGATGGTAAATTAATTGATGTAATGTAAAATAATTAATAGATTCTTAAAGGTGTAAAACAAAAAAGTATTGTTGTGAATCCTATAAAAATTACTGATGCTTGTTTTATACTAGGAATATGGACTATTCTGTTAAATGTTCCACATATATTGATAAAAAATGTACTTTCCTGTTGTTGGATATAGTATGTCATAAAAGCTTAGTCAAGATAATTGGTATTTTTAAGACAGCTAAATGATTGTTGAGTTTTTATAGATGTTTTCTATATTTTAAGATGAGTTAAAATCTATATTTATAATTGGGATTATACTCATTTCTTTATTTTTCATAAAAATGACATTATATATTGACACTTTTTAATGATACATATATTTAAGCTATTATATCTTTATAGAGAATTGGCCACTCTATCATACTTCTTTTTATCCCTGGTAATATTTCTTGTTCAGATATAAAAACATTCATTATCTGCTATGGGAAGCTTTAACTGACACTGAGATTTACAGTAAATTCTAGAAAAATATACACAAAAATGATGCTCTATATAAAGATTTTTTTTTTAATTTAAGTGTGCTGTTTGAATATCACATCAATAGTGTTGACTTAACATTCCTAAAGATAAGTTGAAGGTAATTATTAGAGTTAAGACAGCTATTCTAGATTTTATAATCATCCTATAAAAAAGTTTGGGAGACATACCCAAGATTGCAGACTAAAAAAATCATGAGGTTACCTCCTCCCCTTAGAAACAACAAAATCACATCTAGATACAATTACAGTCTTTGAAAATAACTGATGTTTGGGGAACCAAGAATTGCACAAGGATAATTGATAGAAATGTCAGAAAAAGAAGGAAAAACTGAGACATAGTCTCACCAGGATCAATGCCTAGATACTCTAGGGATGGCAATGACGTAGTCTCTTCCCAGGGACTGAACAGGGTGTTCCAGTATCCAGGAACTGCACCCTAGAGAGGAGTTCCCACATGCATCCTGGTGTAGGAACCAGAAGGACTTTCTTTTAGAGAATAACAGCACTATGGGGAGTAGAGAATGCAGGACAGGTAACTGGGAGAGTGGATAAATAAAGTGCATTCAGCTCTAAGTGAAGGATTTTTGTTTATTGGACTAAAATTTTCATCAGAAGAAATTAAAAAAGGATAGATACCTTTCAAGTTAACAGAGATGCTGCTGGGTCTCCTCCAGACTCTCTTTTGTCTGTGTGGCACTGACACTGGCAGACACCAAGTAGGAATTAAGGTTGACAGTGTGAGATGCTATTTTGAAAATGGACTGGATGTAAAATCTCTGACCCCTCTAACATCTGAAGGCAAAGGAACATTTTGCTCTCCTAGTTAGGGTTTTCATGGTTACCAGGGAATCATCAGCTTAGATGAGCAGCAGGCATCCTTAGCCTAAAAATTGTCACAGTTACATAAGTGAGTGCTCTCCTGTGAAGCTCACTTTGTGACTCTCACTTTCCAGCTCGGCTGTGGCAGCTTTCTCAGAGAGACACCAGCAGCCAAAGAATCAGCTGCAACTCCCCTGCCTGAAGCTGCTGCTCATCTGCCCTGACAAGTGGAGGTCCTGCTCCAAGCCTATATTCTGCTACCTGAAATCCTAACGCAATGTAATGGCATCAATACAGGGAAAGGAAACATTTTAACGTAAACCATAAAACAAACACATGGTATAAAAAATGTAAACAGAGAAATTTACCACAAAAAAAGATCAAATCAGCCCTTGAGAATAACCTGTGACAGAATTAAGTGAAATTCATGAAAAAATATTTCAAAACAACAGTCTTAATGATATACATTGAAACTGGGATGCTGGATGAAATTGGGATAATGGATGAATAAAAAAAGATATACAGCAAAAGCTGAAAAAATATGATAAAATTCTAAAAGAATTCATAGAGTTAAATGATACAATAGAAGAACTGAAATGTAGGATAGAGACATTAAAAAATACACACATAGAAACTCCCAATACAGACAGTGAACAAGAAAACAGGGCAGTGGAAAGCACCCAAGGAGACTAGCAAAGTGAAAAAAAAAAAGACAAAATAATTGAAAATAACATAGAAGATCTATGCAATAACATCAACAGAAATAACTTTTGCATTATTAGGGATGCCAGAGGGAGAAGTAAGAAAGAAAAAGGACATCTTAATTGAAGGAATAATAACTGAGAACTTCCCTAACCTGGGCAAGAAAAAAAGACATCCAGATCCAGAAAACTCAAAATTCCAAGCAAAAGAAACTGAAACAGCAATAAGCCAAGAAAAAATGTAATTAAAATGATGAAAATTCAAGAAAAAGAGAGAAGCTTAAAAGCAGCTATGAAAAAAAATGAGTCACATACAAAGGCATTCTCATATGATTGCAGATTTCTCAGTGGAAACTCCCCAGATCCGAAGGGAAAGGTGATGAAAGAAAAGGATTTCTAACCAAGGATCCTCTACCTGACTAGGTTATCACATAGAAATGAAGGCGCCCAAAAAGCTTTCCAAAAAAACTGAATGTAAAATTCAGCATGACTGATGAATCCAGACTTATAATAAATACTAAAGGGATTTCTACTGAATGAATGAAACTCTTATTTTAAAAATAAGAAACCAAAAATATAAAATGTATGGTAGAGAAAAATTAAAATATTGTCACTTAGAAAAACTTCTAGGCTAACTTGTTTTTAAAGCAAAAGTAGATTATAAGCAAAACAATGAGATATAACATGAAATCTGTAAGAATAATATTATACAAAAAAAATAAGTGGTATTGAATATGCAGAGAAACAGAAACCTTATTACCTGTTGATGGAAGTGCAGAGAACAAAATCTTTGGAGAGTAGTATGACAGTTCCTCAAAAAACGGAAAGTGCAAATTTCACATAATTTCTATTTTCCACTTTTGAGTATTTACCGAAGAAACACAAAAGTACTAATTTGAAGACATATGTATGCACCTTTATGTTTATCTTATTACAGTAGCTAAGAACTGGAAGCAAGTGCACTTTAACTGATGAGCAGATAAAGATAAAGAAGACATGGTGTGTGTGTATGTGTGTGTGTGTGTGTGTGTGTGTGTGTGTGTGAAAAACTACATAAGTATAAAAAACAAAGTTCTACCATTGGGAACAAAATGGGTCGACCTGGAGTGAATTGTGTTTACTGAAACAGTGAGAATGAGAAAATTAAGTATCATATGATTTCACTCATGTATAGTATTTATAGAAACCAAATAAATGAATCTAGTAAGACACAAATAGATGTTTAATACATACCAAATCAGTGGTTACCTGAAGGGAAAGCAGAGGGAGAACAATCCCAGTAAAAAGTCTAAATTATATACTAAAGGATAGAATAGAATTTTTAGTGGTGTACATATGTGTTGATTTTTTTACTTATAATGAAGTACACCTTAAGGTTATAATGAAATATTCCTGCAACATGTTTTTATTTAAAACAAAAAGTTTGATTCTTATATTTCCAGAATTTGGTGTATCATTTTTCAAGACATCTTTGTGACATGAGATTTTTTTACTGTAAGATATTAAAAAAGACAAGGAGTTATGAGAATTGTCCTTAGAGCAAAACAGTTAAGGAGCAATGAAATTCTAGATCATTGACCTTCTTCTTAAAGTCTTAAGGAATTTTTATTGAGAGACATTATATAATTCCTATCTTTTAATTGAAATCATGTATATAAAGGAAAAATGCAATCCCACAGAATTAGTATAACATATATTTTCATTCAAACATTATTAAATAATGGGAAAATTAAGTTTTTTTCTGTCATGACACAATTTACTATAAAAATAACTACTATATATTTGAGTAGCCATAAGTAGAAGTTATTACTACTTAGTTGGGATGATATGCATTTTTTTCTTTTGAGAAACAGATTTTGAGGAGTAAAATTCTAGTTGTCTGCATTAATACATATTTAATTTATTCTAATTATAGTTGAAATATTCTAAAATATTTTCCTAATGTAAAAAAATAGCATGTCCATCAAATGATTTTTCACAAGTCTCCTTTGTTGCATATCCCAAATAAGTCTTTTGCATATAGAACTCTTTTCATCAGCTGCTTCTTAAAATCATAATGGATTGTTCACTTAAGTTAGAAAATGAACCTCAGGGCATGCACATCTGTCTAAACAAATACGCATATTTCCAACAGTTACAGGAACAGATTGTTCTTTAAACTAAGGTGATGAATGCGAATGTTTAAGAAATTATGAATTATTGAAAAGCATGCTGTTTAATGTATCACTTTTCATTCCTATAATCATATTTTTGAGGCATATTATTGACCCTGGAATTTTTTTACTGTTATCAAAATTACATTAGCATTAAAGTGTTTCAGTATTAACATAAAGTAACTATAAAGATGAAATAATACATTAAAAAGGAAATAAAAATTGTAGAAATATGTATATATATATATGCATGACTATTTTAAAGATCCATACTTATTCCTAGTGAATAAAAAATATAAAGTAAATTGATTGTTTTGACTCAAAGTTTGTTCCAAGATACAACAAGCAATTCTTAATAAAGATTAGCCATGATATTAAGAAATAGAATATCACTTACATATGTTTTAAATATATATACATAACTCAATTGAATAGTGACAGTTCTTAGTGAGATTTGTACCTGTTAGTCCCTACTACTATAAAATAATCTACAAGATAGTCATACTAGATTTTAAAAGTCAGGTATTCCCTGGTGGCTCAGCCATTACGTCCATGATGTGGAAAAAACCATACAAAAGCCCGAGGGCCAGGGTTCAAAGCTGGAAAACAGGGGAACAACTGAAAAATGGAAAATTGGAAGAATCAGAAATACTTCTCTCCTATCTCTTTCTTCCTGCCTGACGACCTTCCAGTCTTCATTCCTATCTGCCTTCCTTCCTTTTAAAAAATGCATACACATATAAACATGCAAATATATACATATATGTGTATTGTGTGTTTGTGTTTGTGTATACAGACAGGGGGTGTCTGTGCATGTGTAACAATTCTCCTTGCCATAGTGGAAAAAATAACAGAAATCACATAATTACATTTCCTATAATAAAATTATTCAAAGGATTATCCTTAACTGAAAGAACCATCTCTCTTACAGGTATGGGATGGAAAAGTGTAAGCTAATTTCGAGTAGTGCTAATGTGAGCTAGAAGAAAATTATTCCAAGTGTAAGTTGAGTAATTTTCCCTCAGCTTTGTGTGTGTGTGTGTGTGTGTGTGTGTGTGTGTGTGTGTGAGAGAGAGAGAGAGAGAGAGAGAATTTCCTTACTACTAATTTTCTTTTGAAATATGAAGGTCAGCATGTGAATGAAAGGAAAGGGAAAATATTAAACACTGTTTGCAAGGTACAAATCAAGATAGAAATTGGAGGGAATAAGAATGCTAATGAGAAAGCAGAAATTAGTGCCAGAAAAATTTTGAGCACATAAAGAATTTTTCATTCTTAACATTATAAAGGCGGTTCCTGCAATTAGAGGTAATCATTTATGTTCACAGAGTGGTACACAAAGACTTGGAATGATTTCTACTCACAGCAGGCAATTTATCCACACTTCTGAAAACCTATTTCTTTATATGTGTAATTTTGTGCACCCAAAATCTTTTTACCTAACACCTTCCCTTTAGAAAAAAAATCTGGATTTCAAAATTCAAGTCCTCTAGTTATGATTAAAAAATATGGCTCTTCATTTTTTTCAATCTATTTTATGTTATTACAGTTTAGAATTTCTGCTATTACAGATTTCCATGTTGGCTTGCTTTTAAATTTTAGAGAAATTCAAATAATACACTTCGTATTTTCTTGTGTTGACCTCCCCTATTAGACAACATAATTGTGGTATTTATTCATATGGTAGACAATTATTTAGAATTAATACTACACTGTGTATGTAATAAATTGTTGAAGAAATATTGACTTCTGCTAGTAGTATTATGATATTCTTCTTCTCCTTCTTCCTATTACTTTCCTGATCATGGAACATCATGCTCCAATTTTTCTTGGTACGTATTTGTTGCAGTGAAAAATATTCCTCAGTTGATTTGTAAAAATGTAGTCAAGAAAAATATCTTTTAAAGTTATTGTTCAAAAAAATTATTGATTCTGATTTCCACTTGTATAGAATAGAAATCTTTTATATATTGTCTTCACTAAGAATTTGGAAGCTGTGACTCGTCTTACTCTGTTTTCATATTGATATTACTTTGTATTTTTGCTTTCACTCTGGACATTGAACAGATTTGGAGTTTTATTTTTCTCCTGCTATTCTGAAAATTCACATGCACATATGCCTTGGGCTGAGTCTTACTTTTCTTTAGTTCTCAGAGTCCTTTATGCACCCTTGCACTCTTAAGCTTCATTACTTATAGTTCAAAAGTTTTCTTTCATTATTTGAACGTTTTAGCTTAATTTTATGTATCCTGTCTTTTCCAAAATAGTGCTAATTGAATTTATTAATTATTTTAGTCTATGCCTCAGATTTCCTCCTACTTTCAATGATTTCATAAATTTAATTTTCTAACTATTCTGTTTAATTATTTTTACTGTCATTGTTTTTATTTCCTGGTCTTCAATACTTTTGTGATTAATTTTTGTTATAGCTGGTATAACTTTTCTATCTGACCATGCATTTGACTTTACATTTTTTTAACTTGATTTTATTGCATGTATCGCTTTCTTGGCCTCTCACTAATATTTTTATTTGCATTTGTTTTGTTTGGCTTTGTTTTTCATGATGGAGGCATAACTATTTGAGAGAGGAAATCATTAGGAACTAATTTTATTTAATATTCTGTTTTCTCATATTTCATTTTGTAATTTAAGACATTTCCATAGATATTTTTCCTATGCCTCCAGACAAGAATTTCTTTATTTTTCTGTTATATACTACGTAAATCTTAGGATGAGCTAGACAGGCAAAAACAGCTTTTTTTTTTTTTTTTTGTAGCTTTCCAGAGACATTTTTTTAAATCCTTATTCTTAGATCAACCTTCTGTTTTATTGTCTATTCTCACCCCTATTCCCCACAATATCTCAAGCAATGTCTTTTTATATATTTGAGGAGTTAGTTCTTCAGGGAAAGCTACCTTATTTTTTTTTGGAATCTCCCACACACAGCAAGCATTTTACTGTATTAACTCTGCTAATATATTTACTGCTCTCTGACTTCCAGCTACTGTGCTTAAATGTGATAATTCTCTCCTAGATTTGTAAAAGAGACTTTTTATTTTTCTCTTCATTTCAAATGATTTCTAACTGAAGGTGAAAATATGCATTCTTTGCATGGATATCAAAATTGTTCAAATTGCTTTTTATCAAACAATTTTCATTATTATGTTTGTCAATTTCTGATCTTTTCAGGAATATTTTATGTACTTTTATATTCTTATTTCCTTATATTGTTTATTTCCAATATCATTATTATATTTGATGACTGATAGAGAACAACAGTATAACTGAGTGTTTTTAAAAACTTAATGTTTTATTCCTTGAGACTACTTTAAATAGTATTTTGTATTTGAATGTAAATATATTTATAGTTTTCTATGTTTAATCCCTTTGTCTGCCTTATAATATTTTAATACACATTATATTGAGACATATTATTAAAAGCTAAAAAAATCACCGGTTGATTTAGTGATATTGGGTTGGCTTCTTAAATTGTACACCATGTACCACTGACCTGCACTTATAACTATATGACAGGCCTTACAGATCAAAAGCACTTGATTTAACATCCATAAAATAGATGTAAGAAAATCGGCTGATTTTATTCATAAACATTTTTTGCACTGAATATATGATCCTGTTCTATTTAATGATGAGGATGTGTTCTGAGAAATGTGTAGTATAATTAGGCAATTTTGTCACTGGGCAAACATCACAGAATACTTACACAGACCTAGATGATACAGACTACTATATACCTAGAATGGTATATTCTTTCACTTTTAGGTTAAAAACCTGCAGAGAATGTTAATTGTAACATAATGGTATTTGTGTACCTAAACATATCTAAATATAGAAAAGGCACAGTTAAAAATTCTGTATAAAGTTTCTTTTTTGTTGTTTTAATGATATCTATATAAGGTACTTAACCATGAATGGAGACTGCAAAACTGGAAAGCTTTTCTGGGTGAGTTGATGAGTGAGTGGTGATTGAGTGTGGATGCCTAGGACGTGACTGTCCACTACTGCAGACTTTATAAATATGGCACATGTAGGTTATTGCTTGATGAAGACATTTTTCTTTCTTGCACACTGTTAAACTTTGCTTACTATACATACTTTGCTTTATTTACTCTTCTAACTTTGCACTTTTTTGCAATAAGACAAACACAAACATATTGCACAAATATACAGAATAATTATTTAAATCCTTGTTCTAGAAACTTAAAATTTTTTAAATTTATTTTTATTTTTAAAATTTTCATTAGTTAAGAACTAGAATAACAAGTGGATATGTTAACCTAGTCTGTCACAGAGTCTGGACCACTAAGACTGTCTTTCATCTCCATATCTCCTCCTACTTGGGGGTTTCAGGGGCGGTAACTTGCATAGAGTTTTCACCCACTATGATAACAATACCTTCTTCTGTATTATATCTTGAAAGACATGCCTAAGACTCTTCTTGAGGAGGTATTGCTCTTTTTAGACATTTGCCCATGAGGCTTGCTTCACTTTTTTTATCGTAGATGTAGGCACCAGAACATTCCTCTCTATTAATAAAAAATCTTTGTTATTAGGGTCTGCATTTCCAACCTTGAATAATTTGTTGAGATCTTCAAAAGGAGCTTCAGTATTATTAAGTCCTTCACTCAATTTTCTTTAGGGATTCTTTTACTTCTGCGGTCACCTCTTCTCTTACCTCTTCCTTGGTCGTGCTTTCCTTTTCCAGTTCCAACAACTCTTCATTAGTCAACTTCTTAAGAGGCACCTCTAAAAAGATGCTCAATACCATCCTCAATCACATCCAAGTTAACATTGCCTGCTATCACAATGAAAGCCTTATTGATTTTTGGACTATCAGCATCCTTGACAAATCCTTTCGAGTCATGAATTAATCTCTTGAGTGTTTTCATCCAAATGTCACTTACAAATTCCTTTTCCCTGGTTAAATTATCCCAAGTCTGAGTAAGAGTCTTGATGCCATCAAAGACTTAATTCTCCCAAAATTTCATCAGCATCTTCCTCAGTTTCAAGAATTGTCTAAGACCTCTCAGGTAGTAGCCTTAAAACCTACTGTAATTTCTTGATCCATTGGTTGAATCAATGTTTGGAAGGAGAAATATCGTTTTGGTATTAGTTGAATATTATCCAAAAAATGAAGATGTCTGAGAATATTATCAATAATAATCAAGGCATTGGAAAATGTACATCTTCAATTTGCTCACACAGCAATTCAGGACATCTTGGAAGAGGAGCTGAGTTACCCATGATTTCTTGTGGCTCCCATAGGACAATGGCAGTGAATGCTTACTGACATGTTTGAAAGCTTTGTGTTTCTCATTGTGCCAGAAAGCAAAGGATTTTCATTTGTAGCCTCTATGCAAGGTTTTTATTTTGCCCTGAAAATTTGAGAGCTGGCTTTGGTCTGACCTCCTTTCAGGCATCCTTTTCCAGAATCAGAGGTTTTATTCCTATTAAATATATATTTTCCAGCAAATACTTTTCTCCATAATTGTCTTATTTAAAGTTTTAGTTGCTATTCCATCAGCACTAAGCAGACTCACTACTCACTATCATATTATATAATAAATAATGTTTCTTGATTTAAGTCACATATCCTAGCTGCAAATTCAACAAAGTCACATTCAGCCTTTTCTCTCAACATTTCAAACAAATTATTTGCTTTGATCCACATTGTCATGGTACTGAGAGGTATATACTTCTATGCCTGTTCTTTAATTCAGGTTATTAGAAGTTTCTTTTTATCTGATACAGAGTTTTCTCAAATTTTTGCTTGTATATTTGTCTTTTTAATATTTTATTGCAGTAACTTTGTTTTGCAAATTAAAATAAACTCAAATGTGTAGGTTCCCCATATGTGCATTAATCACCACGTGTTCTTCACTATTTTCCCATGGTCTCTAATATGGGTTCTCCTTGCCCCCATCCCATTCCCTATTGGTAAACTCAGATCTATTACAAGTGTACCAGTGTACCATTGTATGAATGCCTTTTGCGCCTTTGTATACCAAAATCGGTTTTGCTTCATCTTTTCCTTTCTTTCATTTATTTACATTCCACCTATGAGTAAGATAATATAGTATCTCTATTTCTTCTTTTGACTTGTTTTCTTTAGAATAAACTACTCCTGATCCATCCATGTTGATTCAAATACTCAACTGACAGGATTTTATCTCTTCTAAAGGCTGTGTAGTATCCCAGTGTAACACTGTGTTCGCGCGCGCGCGCGCGCGCGTGTGTGTGTGTGTATGTGTAACACATCTTCTTTATCCATTCATCTGGTGATGGGTACTTACATAGTTTCCAGTTCTTAGCTCTTGTAAATAAGGCTGCAATAAAAATAGGGGTGCATAAATCTGTCAGTGTTTTTATGTCTTTCATGTAAATACCCAGAAGTAGGATGGTGGGATTATGTGGGATTCTCATATTCAATTTTTTTAGTAATTTTAATACTGTTTTCCATAAGGGTTGCAACATTTGCACTCCCACCAACAGTGCTAAAGTGTTCCCTGTTCTCCACATTCTCACCAACAGTTATTGTTTCCAGACTTTTGAAAAATAGCTAGTCCCTCAGATGTAAAGTGATATTTCTTATGGTTTGATTTGTATTCCCCTGATAGACAGCAAGTAGGAATATCTTTTCATTTGCCTCTTGGCCATCTGTATATCTTCTTCGGCAAATGTCTCTCCAATTTCTCTTCTCATTTTTTGATTGGATTAGTTTTTCTTACATCATTGAGTTCTTTGTATATTTTGATATTAAATGCTTGTCAAAAATACAGAACAGAAATATCTTCTCCCAATTAGTATGTCATCTTTTTGTTTTGTCGATGTATTCTTTCACTGTTAAGAAGTGTTCCGTTTGATGTAGTCTCCGTTGTTTAATTTTCTTTGTGTTTCCCTTGAAGCTGGAGTTGAGTCCCCAAAGACCTCTCTAAGGCTGATGTCATGAAAAGATTTTCCTATACTGTCTTCCAAGAATTTTATGGCTTCCAGTCTTATGTCCAAGTCTCTATTCCATTTTGAATTAATGTTTGCTTTAGAGAGTGGTCTAGTTTCATTCTTTTGCATGTGACTGTCCAGTTTTCCCAAATCATTTATTGAAGTGATTTTCCTTTCTCCATCATAGACTTTTGGCTCCTTTGCCATAGATTAACTAACTATATGTGTGCATTAGCTTCTGGTGATTCAGATCTATTCCACTGATCTGAGACTTAGTTATTATTGCAGTACCATACCGATTTGACCACTATCAGTTTGTAGTATAGCTCAGTGGAAGTACAATCTCTCTGAATTCTTCCTTTTTTATAGTAATTGTTTTGAATATTCGGGACCTTCTATTATTCCATACAAATATAAGATTTCTTTTTTCTAATTCCTTGAAATAAACCAGTGGGATTTCAATGGGGATTGCGTTAAATCTTTATATCGCTGTAGGTAAGATGACCATTTTAACACTGTTGATTCTTCCCAGCCATGAACAGGGGATATCTTTTCATCTCTCTTTGTCCTTTTCTATTTCTTTTAAGAAGGACTTGTGATTTTCATTGTACAGATCTTTCACGTCCTTTTAAAGTATATTCCAGGATTTTTTATTTTTGTGTTTGTATTTTAAATGATATGGCTTTCTTGATTTTTTGTTTTCTTCTAGTTTTTTGTTTGTGCATAAAAAAGGTTATTTGTGCATTAATTTTGTAGCCTGCTACTTTATTATATTCATTGATTAGTACTAATAGTTTTCAACAGTTTTTAGGATTTTTAATGTATATCATCATGGCATCTGCCAACAATGATAGTTTTACTTCCTCCTTTCTAATGTGGATTCCATTTATTTTTTTTCTTGTATAATAGCTCTGAATAAGACCTCTAATACAATGGTAAATAACTGCTGTGAGAGTGGGCAGTCTTGCCTGTTCCTGACTTCAGAGAAAATTCTTTCCATTTTTGCCATTGACTATGATATTGGCAGTGGGTTTGTTGTGTATGGCCTTCATTATGTTGAGATATGTATCTTCTATCACCATTTTATACAGGGTTTGTATCATAAATGAGTGTTGGATCTTGTCAAAAGTTTTCTCTATACCCATTGATATGATTATGTGGTTTTTCTCTTTGTTCTTGTTGCTATGTTTCATTAAATTTAATGCATTTATGAATGTTGAAAGACAGATGTTTGGTATTATTTCAGTTTTTGTAAATTTGTCAAGACATGTTTTGTGTCCCAATGTATGATCTATCCTTGAGAATGTGCCATGAGCACTTGAGAAGAAAGTGAAATCTATAATCATTGAATGAAGTACTTGGTGTATGCCTATTATTCCTAACAGTTCCAAATATTCATGTAAAGCTGTTGTCTCCTTATTAATAGTCTGCCTGGTCTATCTGACCATTGTTATAAGTGGGATATTGAAGTCTTCTACTATTATTGTGTGACTATCAATGTCTCTTGTCAGTTTTAATAATACTTGTGCAATATATATTTATGCTCCTCCATTTGGTGCATATTTGTTAATAAGTGTTATGTCTTCTTGCTGGATTGACCTCTTAACCATTATACAATGTACATCTCTGTCTTTTATTATGCTTTTTCTATGAAAATCTGTTTTATCTGATATAAGTATAGCTTGTTCTTGCTTTTTTTGGTTGGCATGTGACAACAGAATTGGCTTCTAAACATTGTCTTTGAGCCTATGTTTGTCTTTTGAAAGAAGGTGAGTTTCCTGAATGTATTAGAAGGTTGGGTAATGATTTTAATCCATTCAACCACTCTGTGCCATTTAATCGGTGTGACCAAGCATTAACATTTAGGGTTATTATTGATATGTTTCTGTTTATTGTCATTTTGTAATTAGTTCTCAGGGTCTTGTTACAGACAGTATCTTTATTCTTCTCTTTCTCTTCTTAGGCTGGTTGAGTGTTGTTATGTTTTCATTGTTTTCCCTTTTGGTTTTCCTTGTTTGTTTTTTTTTCTCCCCTGGAGATCTGTTTTGATGTACCCTGAGGTTAGCATTCAGAACTATTTTTAATTTCCTATTTTTATTTGAAAGATTAGTCTTGCACTCATTCTAATCATCCACATTTGTATTCTTTTCTTCTCCCCATTTTTATATTTTGCAGTCTTCCCATTTTTAAGTGGGGTTTCTTTACACTTTACAGAGCTGCCTTTAGTACTTTTTTAGAGCTTCTTTTGTGATGATGAATTCCTTTAACACTTGCCTATCTGCAAAGCTTTTTATCACTCCTTCGGATCTAAATAATAATTTCACAAAGTATAGTATCCTAGGCTAAAAATCCTTTTCTTCCAGTACTTTGGATATATCATGCTATTCCTTTTTGGACTGTAGAATTTAGGTTGAGAAATTCACTGACAATCTTATGGGGATTCCCTTGTATCTGACCCATTTTGATCCAGTTGCTTTTAAGATTCTTTATCTTTGGGTTTTGCATTATTTTGTTTTTTTATATTTTGAAAATGTGTTTAGGTGTAGGTCTGTTTGAGTTTCTTTTGCTTGGAATTCTTTGAACTTCCTGAGTCTGGAAGTTTGCTTCATTCCTCAAGTTAGGGAAATTTTCAGCTATTATCCCTTCAAATACAATTTCTGGCCCCCTTTCTCTCCTTTCCTGGGATCACTATGATGTGAACATTATTTCTTTTGATGTTGTCACATAGGTCACAAATGTTTTCTTTAATTCTTTTCATTCTTTTTTACTTTTTGCTGGTTTGTTTGAGTATATTCCCCTACCCTGTCTTCTATTTCACTGACTCTCTTGGAAGCATCATCCATCTTATTCTTGAGTCCCTCTATTGAGTTCTTTAGTTCAGCTATGGTTCCTCATTTTTTTGATATTTTGCTTCATTCCACTCTCTCTTTTTTGTTTTCCTCTTTCTCTTCCTCTATTGTTTTCTTGATTTTCATGAGTATGTTTATCAATGCCGCCTGAAATTTATGCTCAGGCAATTTATGCAAGTCTGTTATATTCAGATTTTCTCCTATGGTTTTAATTGTATTCATCATTTTGTGTATATTTTTCTGTGTCTTTGTTCTATTTTGCATTCTGTTTATGTTTCTTTGGATAGGTTTCCTTGCAGTCATGACTTTGTGTAGGGTATCAACTTGCACCGAGTAAACCTGGATCTTTTTTTGTGCACTGGGATTTCCTGAGTTTTGTGGCATCATCAATGGTTGCATTTGTTGAAGTTCTTAGGTGGATCCTGTGTTGGAGCAAGAGAGTTCAGCTTAAGAGGTTGGAGTTTGTGTGTGGGATTTTGAGCTTTTTCCCAGTGTCCCAGGTCCAAATGGTAATGACCACCGAATCGCTGACCTAAAATCAGCAATCAGGCTGCAGTTCTGATTCCACTCAAAGGGCATTGCTATGAGTAGCTGTTGAAACTTCCTCCCCTCCTTTTAGCCTGGAGGCAGAAATTCTTGTGGGAGGGTCTTACAGCTCTGGAGCAATAAGGTAAGATGGTGTGGTTTTGGAGGATTGCCCTAGTTGTCTTCCAAATAGGGTGATGCCCTTGTAATTTTCCATCAAAGATCCTGCTCAGACCTCTGGAGTGCTAATTCTCCTTCCTCCTTGTGCCAAAACCCTTTACCACAGCTCCCTATTGTCTTCCTGTTGAATGGACTCTCTGCTACTTTCAGAGTGACTCCTGGGAGGTCTGGTTCTTCATGAAACTCCAACTCATCCACTACTTTTCTCCCAGAGGGTGAGAATCCAAAATCGCAATGCAGATCAGAATCCCAACACCTTTTTGCAGTCCCTTGTGGTGATTGCAGTCTTCAGGCCCTTCCATGGCATGTGTGTATGAAAAATAGACAATTACTAGCTGTTCTGTGTGAAATAGATCTGACATGCTCTTACTAGGTCACCATCTTTACTCCTATCCTGTCTAATCTTTTAATGAAGCAGATCCTTTAACTGTTTCTGTCAATCTTGTTCTTTTAAGATCATAACCATGACTAGAAAGAAGTCAATATCATGAGTTTATTGTTTTTTCAGTTCTTGATCAGGTTACATTTTGTTTCCAGGTTAGTCTCTCATGTGTCCTCTTTCTAGTGATATGAGTGAGGGGTTTTGCATGCTTAGGAAACACAAACAAAACATCATGAGATTATTTCAAACACAGGGGGATATGATGCTACCAAGAAACACAGTAAACATGAAATATATGAGGCTGTTGTCAGGATAAAAAGACTATGGCATTATAATATATATGACATTGTATTGCTAAGCAATAGGAAGTTTAGGTATACTAGTCATATGCAATCAACAGTAATCAAAATGTTATTATGCAGTACATAGCTATTGCATTAAATTATATATTTAAAACCTTGACTTGGAAACAACCCCAGTAGCAAAATGAGTAAAATTTCAAAATCTCTTATTAATCATTTATATTTTATCTAAATATGTAGTTTGTCCAATTCTTTCTATTGTGAGAAAGATTAAGTACTTTCTCCATCAACTCACAGAAACATTACTAAAACTCAACTGCATTAATTTATATTATTTATGTAGTTTTATATTTCTCTGTTTTATTAGTTTCCTATATGTGTATAGTCAACATATTTTATATTTTCATGCATTTCTGATCATAGTTGGAAGCCTTACACAGAAGAAAGGAATGTACACCTTATAAAATGTACTAGGTAATCCTGCTCTCCTTTTATGTCAGTGTTTCCCATACCTAACCACTCTTTGCAGAAAAAAAAAGTAACTTATTCAGTTGTTTGAGAAAAGTTTGAAAATCTTGTGTTAAACTATCTTAACTATTAAAAATAGTATTTACCTTCTAACCTACATAGCTAAAATTCTTCCTAAAAACCCCATCATTTTACAAAAATGTCCATAGTGGAAATATATCACTAGATTTTAATTTTATATTAGAGAGCTTTTCTTAAGTATAATTTGAATCATTTTGTATCATCATATAGTAAAACCAGGACACTAGAAACAATCTTTTAAGTATTTAACAATCTGGGACAATAACTTTTAGGTTAACATGTCATTGAGCATTTCAGAAGATATAATTTTTATTAATTCCCATTTAGGATACAATTATTAAAATGTAACAAACTTGATCATTATAATTTTATTTTCATTTGCCATAAAGATATTTCCCTATGTAAAATATTACAAAAGAACTATTTAATAACAGGGGTGTAATATATTTTGAAAATCAATATATAATTAAATTATAACCTGGCATGCTATATTTAAAAGCATTCTTATTAGAAAGGTAACCACAATTTAGTCAAAAGAAGAGAGTATCATCATGACCAGAAAGCATTAATAATCGGCTGTGTATTTTGATGCTAAATAAACAATATTCCTGAGAAAAGGTACAGAAAAATAACTTAGGTAGCTATCTCTCATACTTAGGGTAATACTAAAATATTTTATTTATGAAGAAATTTATTATTGCAATTCAAACTATTTCAAAATTTGTACCCAAGCAACATTTTATAGTGCAATTACTAAGAAGATAAAAAGGAGAAACAAAAATGCTGACACATCCACAACTAGACTCATGCAACCTGGTTTGGTATAATAAAGTTCAGTTTTATTAAGTACTTAATTAATTGCCACATTAAAATGATAGGGGCCCAAATCATAAAAATGACTTATAAGAATGCAGGTTTCTTTTGCTTTGTTAACTGAAAATGCAAGCTGTACACACCATTTAATTAAGAAAAATGTAATCATGCAATAGATATTATAGTTGTTTAATTTGGAAGCAGAAATTGCACTTGTGAGGGGATAAAGAAAGGTGATCAAGACATCATTAACTAAAATTACTCTTTACTAAAAGTTACAGTAAGTTAAAATTTCATAGACTTACCAAACTGAAGTCAATAGAGCTTCAGAGCATTTTCATGATACGAATTTTTCTTGTTTTCAGTTTAGATTTGCATTTAAGACATGTATACTGTAATTCTACTTGCAGATGATATATACTCAGTCTCATTGAAGGCAATTTACTGAAAGGCAACTTAATAATAAGATACTTAACTTCTTATTCAATTGCAGCTATTTCACTAAAGACTTTATCTGGAGTTATGTTTATGTCTCTCAAGAACCCTTTCAAGTTCATACTATTTTTACAAATGGAGATTTAGGGATGTTAAAAAACTTTTCTAAAGTCAAAAACCATATAGAGGAAGAGTTAGATTCCTAAGAGAGATATTATACATGACTGCACAGACTGTATTCAAACTTTATGTCCTCTATCACCATTTCAAATTTAAGTAAAATAGTCATTTTCAAGCTAGATGATGTAAGATCTGATACCGTAGAGTTTTGTGTATTAATTACTCTAATTGTTTTAAATTGCTTTCCAGGAGAAAAAGTGAAGGATAAATTAGTAGACCTATTCACCATAAGGGGATGACTGAAAAAGTGACAGAAAATATGTTTTTGCCAAGCAGTTAATCTGGAACCAAAATTATTATTATTTTTTTTTTTCCCAGAGAGGACCAAATTTAGAAAGTTTATTCTTGTCCCCTTACTAAAATGTCTGATATTGCATGCCGCAGTCATTTAATATAGTACTAATGAAATGAAATATCTACTTCCTTTTCCTACAAAAATTAGAGTTCTTAGGAAGCCTGTGCAGAGAGCTATTCATGAGTCATTGAATTATACAACAATGACTAATCTTATCCTTATAAAAAGTTATAAAAGAGTAGGAAGTAAAAACAGTCATTAAGATATGATTGAATATAATAACTAATTCTTGGTTTCCTAAAAATGTTTCCCTGAATGCAGACCCCAAATTTCTAGAATATTTTACTCATATAACAGTAATTCATATTCTTCATCAAATCTCACTTTTACTTCCACATGTATAAAAAAAGATATGGAAATGTTTAGCTCTCACTTGTATCTGAAATGTGGTCATGATAGTCTAGACACCATAGAAAGATAACATACTTTAAAAATGTTATTTCCCAAACTCAAAAATATTATAAAATAAGCAAAACAAAATTCAATATTAAAATGCTGTTCTTCAAGAAGTCTGCTAACAAAACATTTCTCCACTAGCAAGTTCAAAAATAAAATCTTGTTTTTTTCAAATATTCTAGACTTTGACTTCTGAAATGTTGATTTTTTTTTAAAGGAAGGGCATAGGCAGGAAGATCAAAATATCCTGGTGTATTGAATGGCAGAAACATATTTTCTAAATGTTATGCATTTAGCATACATAAGACTATTACCATGTATATATCTATATATAATATAGATATATGGATCTTTGGGTATGTGCATGTATATTTAAAGCATTCCATTTGTATTATTTTATATTCTTCTCAATGCATTTACTCCTCTTACCTCATCAACTTTTCCCCTGCTTCTTCAATGAAGAATCTGTAAACAATATCGAGACAATCTCATAGGCTAGTAATATATTTCAGTGCAAGGAACTAGAGATATCTGATCAGATAAGCAAGCATGTCTCATCCTAATTAAGTTTCCCAAACTTTTCATAATGCTAAACAAATCACTGAACTTTAAATATCTTCAACAAAAAATAGAGACAGTTTAATATATCTCAATGATGCTTGTACTTCTCACCTCCATTCACTTTCCTAGTCTTCCTAATTTATGGTTCATATTTCTAAACTTACACCAAATTTTTCAATTTCTTCCCTTTCAGTGGAGATATCTGAGGTTTTTTTTCAGTCAGTCACCTTTTTCCATAAGGATGATAAATAGTTTAAGCAGGCTCCATCAAATATATTTATTCCTTCTTTCCTTCCTTCTTCCTTTTCTTAGTGTTTTTCAATAGCTTGCTTTCTTTCTTTATTTCTTTTTTTTTTTTTTTTTTTTTTACAAATTTTTACGTTCAACCTAAAGACCCCAGGCTCCAACAGCAAGATCTTCCACTGACAGACCTATATCTTGAAAGTTAAAAAAAAAAAAAAGGCCATTACATCAACACATAGAAAGATATCACTATTCTATTTTCTGTCCATAGATTTCCTATGCTGGATATTCCATTTAGATGGAATAATATAATATGCAGTTTTTTGTAACCAGCTTCTTGTACTTAGAGTAATGTTATCAAAGTTCATCAATTGTATAGATATACCACATTTTGTATCCATACACCAGTTGATGGACATTTGTGTTCTTTCTACCTTTTGACTATTATGATGCTACTATGATAAACATTTGCATTCTTGTGTTTGTGTGGACAAAACTTTCAATAATTTTTCTAATTTGTCTTCCTCTGTTGCCTTTTTTAACTTATTTTGAAAACTGATTATCTCATATGCAGTATATGATTTTTGTTACATAAATAAAGTATATATATTTAAACTATGTCATAGTCTTAAATTATTTTGTACTTTGGACAATATTTGAAAATATTAATTTGCATTATGTCATAAGCAACTTTGGTATTGTTGAATGAATGCATGGGAGATGTCTGACTTCTCCATTAGCGGTAGCTTAAAAACCCACATATTACTGACGATATGTACTAAAATGAGATTTATACATTTTAAAGCAGACATTTAAGAAATATCTGTCATACTAAACTTCCTTCTACTGTTATTCTAGTTATAAATACTTTAAATAAATTTATGTTATGATTCATATCCCATCAGAAATGTTAATTCCTTTCTTCGTCATTTTGTGACATATGTCCTATAGAGTTTAAAACAATGCTCATGAAAATGTATGTTTGTTGTTCTCTTCTCTTTTTTAAATAACATCAAGTGAAAGATAATAATTCCTAGTAGACAAAAGTATTGTATGTATGACTATTGCAGAGTCTTCAGAGTCTTTTGAGTGACACTACTGAATCAACAAATATTCCAATTAAAGTTGATGCCTAAAATTCACTAAACATGTCTAAATATTTACAGGACTAAAAAATTATTGGAATTAGGAAAATAAAAAGATTCTTATGTTTCCTAGCATTTATTAGTCATTTCTTATTATTTTCATATATTCTCAGAAACCAGTATTATATTATTAGCTTCACATACTTCACGTACCCCAATCAGTATATCCGATGATTGTATAATTTCAAACATAACAAATTAAAAGCCAGTCTTCCTTTTTTAAAAATGTTTTGACTAAAGAAAGCTACTTTGAATAATTATTAATGTCACTATGCACCAGAAATGTGAATTAAAGATAGCTATTATATAATTTGAAGAAATATTTTATTTTAAATAAGTTTGAATGTTTTATGGTATAGCCACGATTGCTATATAGCTCATTGCTTCTTAACAGACAACACATACTGGAGATAAGGATGTTCTCTATCACATCTTTACTAAACATGATTCCTATTAAATATGTTTGGAAAGAAATGAAAAGTAGTATTACTATAGAGGCCTTCCCCTCCTCATTCTTGGGCTCTTTTTTCCCTTTCTTATACTGGCATGAATTAGCAGCTAGCTACTTTAATTCACTAATTCATCCATTTATTTATTCACATCACATGTGAAACACTTGTTGTATCACAGAATTGAATTCTATTAGTTAAACTATTTTTTTTTAATTATGGAAAATGATGGATTATAAGAAAGACTAATGTCCTTGATGTTTCCTAGGAGATTCTCCTGTTAACTCTACTATATTAAGGTAAATTAAAATGTGGACTTTATAGTGTAAAATATCTTATGAACTACCTGGGAAATAGCGCTATAAGATAATATATGCAAGAGAAGAAATGAATATGTGATGTTTTCCCAACTAAAAATCATGTTTATTTGCAATCAGACTCCAATTCGAATGACAAATTTTTGAGAAAAATTAGCTCAGATATAATGATGGTTCTCCTTTCTATCATATTTTTCCTTCTTTTTTGAATCATTCTCACTCAACTCTTCAAACATGCTATTGATTTTTTAATAGAAGACTGATTGATAAAATGTTTATTTTAAAAAGTGTTTACTTTGTAAAGTTCTGCTGTGTCAAGCCATCATGTTTTGGTAACTTGTTAATAACCGTGTCACGGTGAGTAGCTCCTATCAAACCATTTTAATTCCAACTTAAATGTCACTTCACTCTCTTTCCACTTACTCTGTTTTAATCACCCTTTAATTATTTTTGTTTTGGTTATAATATCTTAAATAAATTGCTTGTTTACCTTTTTTTATTTGTATATTGTTTTACTTCTTGCTACAAGAATGTAATTATTATAAATACCAAGATTCCAAAGAACTGATCTTTCACCTAAGAAGGTTGAAATCAATGTTGAATAAATTGAATAACTGAAGAAACTTGATTGGAAATAGAAGGGATTAGAATCTCCTTTGGTGACTGGTTCTTCAGGGGATAGAAAGGTGATGAGTAGATAGAGAGATGATAGCTAGCTAGCTAGATAAATAGATGATAGGTATAGATAGATGGAGATATAAATTTGTCAATTAGATTCACTGAATAATCTATTTAAGTACAAGGTACTGGATAGAGGCTGTTGCTGTTTAACTACCCCCTCCTATCAAAATATGCTTATTTCTCCCACTATTCCTATTTCTTGTTCCTATCTAATGCTTAGTTGCCTATAGTACAAATTTGTATTATCCTTGATTTCCTTTCTTCTATTAAATCATTATCAGTCATAAAATCAATTGTAAAGTTCTAAAGATTTAAAACATCAATGCATATAGTATTATACTCTGTCATAAAAAAATATAAATAATCTTCACTATATGGATGCACATGCTTTTTTAGTTTTATTTAGATAGAGATAGCTGCCTAAAGATTCAAACCAGGTGGTTAAAGCTGATTACTTCACTGATGTGATGGTGTTATAAGGGCTGAGGAAGGTGCAAAAGACATGTAACTTTGCATTTCTACATGTTGTATATCAATTGTTAGTACATGCATGTGTTAGTTCTACAAATTGAAGATCTAACAAGAAAAATTTTTAAATTCTTTTATTTCATTTTTTAAATTTTCATTTTTATTCAAGATACCACCATCACCTTAATTCAGATTCACTACCTTATCCTGGAACAAATATAAAGTTGCTTTTCATCCTTCAGTCTCTTTCCATTTCAGTCCCTCCTATATATTTCTTATATTTATTCTGTATGACTCAACTTAATATCTATGATAACTCTTTAAGGACTATTTACTATTAACCATGGCTGAAACGTAATTTTCTGAAAGAAACTCCTTTTACTTTACCATGCACTACATCCCCATCCCTTATGACCAAACACTGTGTCCAAAATAAAACACATTGTTTTATTTTAGCAAAGCTATACGTTCCTTCCAATGATTGTGACATCAAAGATTTAGTCATTTTGTAATTATTAAAGCAGATATAAATCATTCGATATGAAAAAATTACGTGTACATCTTAAAACACTATAATGCAATATATCTGTGAATTTGTGTTTTTAAAAGTAATAGAAATTTTGCAAGTTCTTTACAAACTATTTTTACTATACTCATGTAATTGTGACTGTAGCTAGTTTTCACATAGCTGAGGAATCTAAAACTCACAAACATTAAATTAATTTAAGCAAAATCATGTAGTTACAAACTAAAACTTAATTGAACTTCAATTTTTTGACTATAAAATTCAACTATAAAAAGGAACTGTTTTTCATTAAACAATAGTTTATCTCAATTTGACCAGTTCATTCAGTTTAACTGCAGACTCTGATAAGTAAAATCTCCTCATATTATCATTATATATTTGAAGATAAATGCAAAATATTATGAAGCAGAATTTCAATATTTTTGAGTTAAATGATTTACTTGTTCATGAAACAGAGCATATTCTTAATGATAACATTTTTAACATTACCAGAAAATATGACCACAACACTTAGATGTGTTTTTGATCAGTTGAATAAAAATACACACAGAAATATTACTCTCATAAAAAGTTTTTTATAGACTGGAAGAATTCAATAAGGACAATGCCAAAATTTTACACTTCCTCAAGAGAAATCGCTGAAAAAAGAGATGACATAATGTGCAAAAATAATTTAAGAATATCATTTCTTTTTAACACATATATGTGTATACACAGTCAATCAAGTTATTCATGGTAGTCAGTAGTTTAATTCTATGAAGTTACTAGAAACACTATATTAGTGAATAATGAACCAATACTCCTAGAGAAAATACACATGAGTTACGGTCCTGTGATCCCCTGGTCAAATTTCCATAACTGATCAATTGTTTCATGTGTTTCCGTTTAAAAAATAGTTTGTATTATTATTGACTAGTGTTATAACACTTAAAACATACTGTTGACTTTTTCATTAAAATCACAGTCATAACTCATATCTTAATAAATCAAATCTAATAAATATTTTCTCTGTAAAGACCATCAACCCTCTTTTTTAATTAACACTAGACAGAACTATGCTTGGAGGTCATTTTAAGCAGTGAAAGTACCAATGGAAAGTACAAAAATGTGAAAATCATCTCATTAAGTATACCATGAAAAGGATACTTGTTTATAGTATAAGTGCTAAAATAAGAAGGCAGATCCACTTTATTTAACCTCCATTGGAAACTTGCATATTTGATGACAAAAATTTAGCTTTTATGGGAAGTGTATGAAAGACATGCAGTGAAAGTGTCATGAGTTTTGATTTGTGGTTACAATTTTAGTCAGCAGGTGAAGGGGTGAAGGTGCAAATACAGTATATGCTAATAATGAGGATTTGGTGCAATATACACATATAATTTAGACAGTTGTATGTTCTTTTAAAAATGTTTGTTTTATAGATAGTGCAGTATTCAAAAGAGAAAAGTTGATTGTAATTGTATACCTTTTTTGCTAGTTGGGTATTAAAAGATAGCAACTATTGTCTTAAAAGTTATACAAATTTTAACGGGTTTCTGATGTTTTGGGAATACTATGAAAATTATGCACTTATCCTCACATAAATATTTATAAAACAAGATTGCCAAGTATTTTCAGGTAGTTCATGAGATTTAAGGAATAAATAATCACACCATTTTAATTCCCCTTAATTAAAAAAAATTAATCTGTTTCAAAAAGCAATTTGTAAAATACTATAAGAAGCAAATGAAAATGAATAGAAGACAAAACGAAAACTAAACACTATCCAGGATGGCTCAACAAAGAGGGGTCAATTAAACTAAAATTTTTTTATAGTAGTTTGCACTTATACTAAAGGCTATTATATGAAAGCACTTTGTTCTTTCCTGTGCAAGAATTCATAGGACAGAACAAAAATGAAATGGGGGAGGCCTTATAAAAAGCATCTTTTGTCAACAGAATTATCCAAACATGAGTGAACAGCCTCTGAATATAATTTAGATATCAACCCCTGATGTCTTAAAATAAAAATGTGAATGATTATTTGTTGGCGACATTGAAGATATTCAAACATTATATAGTGCTTTGACTGAATATTTAGTGTTGAATATATTTAAAATCAGACACTGAAACTTATGAATACTAAGCTTTATTTTTAAGTCAATTACTAATAGTAAAAATAAATATCTCCCAAGTAAAATAATTTTATTCTTTGTGAAGATGAAATTTCAAAATAAGTTGCTTCAGATTTGTAGTTGATAAAATCTTCATCATAATTAGATTTTGCATGGTAAGGAATTTGTTCAGAGATACTTAAGTCCTTTGGTTGAAATTATCTAGAAAAAACATAATGGAATGCATCCTGAAAGCTAAAGAAAATTAATGAAGTACCACATTCACTGAATTTTCTTTAACCATGCTTATTAGTTATCAATTGGAGTTTAAAATACAAGCCACAACAACATTTTTTTAAACACACTTATTGTTTCACCATTTTTGTGGATCAGTGATCCTTGCATTCCTTAGATGGATTTTATATTTCAGGTTCTCCCATCAAAAATAATAGTGGTTTTAGCCAGGCTTCTAGTCTCATCTGCAAGCTCAATTGGGAAAGATTTTGTTTTCAAGAATAAATGGTTGTTGCAGGATACAAATCATTTTGCATTCTTGGCCTAAGCATCTAACTTGCTAGTTTACACTTTTCCCCACTGATTTGGGATGTGTATTTTGTTCAAGTCTGTAGCCTGTCCTCATTCATTTGCATTAACAACCTTGATTTCTATGGCTGTTATTGCTAATAGCATAATCCTCCAGGGTCATTAACCAACAGGTCTAAATGCTTCTTTCAGTGGCAAAAGGTCACAATCCAGGAATGACAGTTCACAGAAAATGACACTGCTGTGTTTACTCTTAATAAAAGGGTGTCATTTGTGGTTATTGCACTTTGTGTTTCCTAGCTATGAATCAGCGTTATTATATTTGCTTAAAATGGTCCTTTCATGATTCATTTAAATTCTTTGTCAATGAAAGAGAATCTAAGTAATTTTTATCATATGTGCTTGCTAAGATTTTTTTTGTGATTTAGTACGTCCTTCTAAAAAAGTTTTCCAAGTTGACTGCAAATTAAATATATTTCTTTACAGAGAATGCTATTGGTACAAAATTCAAAGTGCAATATATTATAAAATTATGTAATTAATTTGACTTTAAGAAATTGAAATTCTGAAATTTTCCACTTTCCTATTAGTAAAGATGTATGTTTTCTAAGGATAAGCGGAAATATTCCTTGTTTTTTTTCTCATAAAATTTCAGATAAGTAAAGCATTTTTAGAAATATAAAATATGAGCTGCTAATATGTTTCTAATATTGAAGGATACATAATAGCATATACAGAAAATATCGAAATAATCTATTTCTCATATTTTATGTATCTGTTGGAATTGCTATTATTGGAATTATCAGAACATGGACGTTATAGTATATGCACAGAAATAGAAGATAAAATTCATTAGGAAGAATAATTTTAATTCTCTGATATGAAATTAAATGAGTGAAAATAATAAGAAGCTGACAGTGTTTGCTTATTTCATTTGCTTAATATACTTACATTTTTTCTCATTTTGATTTTTTGACCTCAGTTATATGCGTATATTCAATTCCTCAAAATTTCAAAATGCATAAATTAAATATATTCCTTTTTTTGTATATTAAGTATTCCTCATTAATGTTGAAGAAATAATAAGGTGCTGTCCTGGGAAAGGTTAAATGGTCTATCATCTAAATAACCTAGCTAAAGTCTAATTGAACAACTGAAAATCATGTAGTAATGTAAATAAAAGTAGCAATAAAAAAGAACACACCTCCCCCCAGAATAAACCAGTAAAAATGAAAGTCAGATTGTGGATAAGTTAATAATTTCATATCTTCATAGTGGAATGACTATATTAGTTTCCTGAGATAACTATAATATATTACCATGAGCTGTGTGACTTAAAACATAGAAAATTATTTTTCCAGTTTCAGTTGCTAGAAATCCAAAATCAAGGTATTATAATGGCCACACAATCTCTAGAGGTTCTAGAACAGAATATGTTATCTTCCTCTTCCAGTTACTAATGACTTTTGGCATCCCTTGCTCATTTGCTACATCAGTTCAGTCTCTGCTTCTGTGGTCACATTGCCATCTCTTCTTATGTCTACCATGCATCCTTCTTCCTCACTCATAATTATATGGACACTCGTAATTGAATTTAGGGATCACCTAAACAATCCAGGATAATCTCTTTATCTCAGATTCCTTAACCTAATTATATTTATAAAACCCCTTTTTCAAAATAAGTAAACTTCACATATTCTAGGAAAGAGGATGTGGATACATCTTGTTAAGAACCACTATTAACAAGACAAAGTCACTGAAAAAAAATTCTTCACCTGAAATTTGAATTTAAAAAACTCTCTAATTATACCCATATAATTTTATAATCATGACATTTCTAAAATTATGTTTGCTCCTATCTTTTATTCCTTTCTGTGGTCTTCCCCCAGAACCCTAGTAATTTTACTTTGTTCCTCTTATTCTCTTTTCAATTTCTTTAATTGATTATAACTGAGGCTTGATATCAAGATAATGAAAGGTATAGGAAATATAGGACAAGAATTTCTGGGAAATGTGCAAGATTGAAAAAGACTGCATAGAAATAGTAAGGAATCTTGCATTTTAGGAAAGAATTACAGAGTAGTTCTCAATGTGAGCGTTCAACTCTAAGGGCAACCACCATAGAGAAAAAAAAAGAGAATATAATATGCGTTAGTCTATGTTCAAGAGGAATTGAAGTAGAATGGTCAATCCAGCCAGTGATTAGTAAAATTTCAAAGTACACTGATTTATTAAGTGAGTAATACACATTTGGGAACTAGGGGCCAGTTGCTAGAAGACAAAGAGGACAGAGAATTCAGCTATGAGAAAACAGTGGTACAACTTATGAAGCTTGTCTCTGAAAATGGTAAAACAAATTAGATTATTCAAACACTTCATAAACTGAACTGCCAGGAGGGAAAGAGAATGAGACATACAAAAAATAAGTTGAGTTACTAAAGAACAAGAATTGAATGACTAAATTGGTTCTACTCTACTATGTAATAAGTAATAAGACAGAAGACCTTGTGGAACTTACTTTCAATCTGCCTCCCAGTTAGCTTTCTAACTGGTATGTGGAAAATTCTTGGGTATTTACTGAGTGTAGTCTGGCTCAACTTCCTGTTTTCTCCATATTGGTGACTAGTAAAGAACAGCAACTACCTGTTCTCTTCTTGTTGGAGATTAGGAAAAAAACAGGAGACAATGGTAGATTGTTATAAAACACCTCACACTCCAACTTTCTGTTGAAGACTCTTGTCAATCAATTCAAAAATTTCAAATCAAATAACCTAAACTCAGTCCATTTCCTTACTTGGCCTTTTGAAATTTCCATATGTCCTGACCCTGATGGAACACACCTTAAGATTGTCTCTTGGTTGTGGATGAGATCATGATTCTTATTATGGAATAAATGTTGATTATATTGAAGCTTGATTATTTCTTGGTTGACACCCATATAAAACTTAACAGGAGCAAAAAGAAATATCTATGAATTTTGACAAGTAGCAATTATTATTCTGCATTCAAGGTCCAGGTTTATTGGATACGGAGTGAACAAGACTGTGCATATAGCTGCTGGTGTTAAAGAAGGTAATGAATAAAATATCTTACAGTTTTGTATGTCATCTTTTCCAGTTAAAGAAAAAAATAGTATTTACTTAATAAAGATAAAAATGAATCATATATAGCTAAAATTTCCTTTGCGTATAACTATCAATTAAGTTACAATGAAGAAAATACAAATGAGTTTTTGATATTATAATCTAAATTACTCTGAGAATATCAGCATTATAGTCTCAAAATAAATACAATCATCTACCATGCAAGTGACTACACTACTATATTTAGCAAATATAATTTATGACAGATTAATCATTTTAAATGTTTGAAAAATGTGAGTAATGAAAATAGGCAAATTATCAAAACTGTCCAATGAAAGTAAGCTATTTGAAGATATGCTAACAGAGCTCTGAGGATTACCAAATAGATTTCTTATTCTAGGCTAGATTATTTAATTATTTGAGTCATTACCCCTATGAAACTCAAAGCTCCTTGAGTCAATTTTCAATCTTTGTGTCACACTTTTAAAGAAGCAAAATATTTTGTGAATATTCAGTCAAAAACATTGATTGAATAAATGAATGCTAGTAACCTCAACAAGACTTTTCATGTTTTCTGTGAAACAGGACAAATTTAAATGTGGAAAGAAAGAAATGTAGAAACGAAGGAACATGGAGATGAGTACACAATAACTGAATCACACATTGGGTAAGGTCAGAGGAAAAAAAAATTAATTGATAACAGAATCTCCACGACAACGATGTTTTCTTATGTTAAACAAGATTTTAAATTCCTTCCAGGTTTTGAAAGAGTGACACCAACTTGCAGAAACTTGAAAGTTACACATTGGGAAATTGATTTTCTCTATTAAGTCTGTCTTTAATAGCAAAACCATCGAATAACAGAGTATCTTAGAAGATCATTCTTGTGTTTTAGAGAAAACTATTGGTTCTATGAAACCCAATCCCCAAAAGAGATTGAGAGAGAGCATTTCTGTTTTACTTTAGGCGAGGAAGAGAATTGTGATGCTTACATTATAAGTGTTTAGTAAGGGTTTTCAAGCTAAACAAATATGAGACCACGCAGAGCTATAGGGTCTAAGTAAACATCAGAAAAATAGATTAACGGTAGTTTGAGAGTTATTTGTGCTCTGAGGGAGTGAAGGATGCACACGTGCTCTATGTTTAATGGTACCACCCACAGGGTGAGAGCAAGCAGTAGACTTCCATATGTCTTGGATTACAACAGGAGTGGCAAAAACTCAGCAATCACAGACATTTTTTATTCTAGTGAGAATTTTAGATATTTTGAAAGGGGAAAGCATAGGATTGATGAAAAGAAAAAGAATAAACATATCCCAAATTCAAAGAACAGAGATCATAGACCACTATAGTACTATCAGTCCTGAATACATTAGTTACTACATTTCTTTTGATGCCCCTGCTCCAACACTGGAAGCTTCAGAAATGGAAGATAACAGGTTAATTAAGGGGATAGATAAATAGAAACGATGACTAGAAAACAAAGTAGAAGTCAACCAACCACACACCATTTTGTGTGGAAAAAAAATAGAGAGGAAGAAAAAGAGAGAGGATTTAACTACAAATTAATCTCAGAATATTTGCTATTCTGCTTATTAATTTAAATGCAGTGTGAATTAGATTCCTATTGCTACCATAAAAATTACCACATTTTTAGTAACTTATTATTTTATACTTCTGTGAATCAGATTTTCAATAGAGGATTCAGAAAAGGTTAATAGGGTTGTGTTTCTTCCTGAAGGCTCTAGAAATAATCCATTTCTTTGCCTTTCCCAGCTTCTAGAGACCACACATATTTTGACTCACAGCCCCTTTCTTTCAGCTGTTGAGTCACAAAAATTGTATTTTTCTGAATTTTTTTCCATAGCCATATCTCTCATTGTCCACAGTCAGAGAAGATCTTCATTTTGCATGTACATATGATTACATTGGGTTTATCGAGATAATCCAGAATAATTTCCCTATTCAAAGATCCTTAATTTAATCACATTTGCAAAGTTCCTTTTGCCATGTAAACTAAACTATCAACAGATTCCTAGGTTAAGACTTGACTATTTGACTTTTGATGGACCACTATTCAGTCTACCACATCATCTAAGGGAGAGAAAATTAACTCTGGAGCAAATTTTGTCCCTAAAAAAATTTAATGTAAGAGTATGAGACAAAATAAATTTGCATTATAAATAAAACAATAAATATCAATTTGCAAATGTATACTTATAATTTAAAATTTTATGCAAAATTAATCTAGTTGTATTATCATTCATTACACTTTCATTGTTTTTTGTTTGTTTTTTTAAGAAAAGGTACAGGTAGGAATGAAGGCAAGAAGACTTAAATTTTATGTTTCATTTACTTATTCCTATTGGTTTTGCCCACTAGAGACTCAAATCAGGGTATGGTATGTATTCTTGTGTTCCTTTGGGGGTAATTGACCTAACCAGTATACCACCAGGGAGTACCAAGAAGCTTTGTTGTTGTTTTTTTTTCTAATTTAGTTGTTCACAGTAGCTGTTTCCCCAGACTTAAATCCAGGGTTATATGGCCTGTGCTTCTTCGGAGGCAACTGACCCAACCAACACTCCATCAGGCTTGCCTTCACTGACTCCTTAATTGCTATTTAAATGTACAGCGCCCTAATGTTTTTCTTTATATATACAAGTGGTGGCACACACACAGTAAAGTAGAAAAGCTCAGTTTAATTCCTTTTATTTTATAACATTGAGAATGCCTGCTCTCATTTTGATATCACCCAACCAGTAGGTCAAATAGTTTACGAGGAATAATTTGTGCATTTTTTAAAATGTTCTCACTGATGTGTAGGCTAAGTAATTTACATTTATCAAGTAATACACATTATAGATGAGAAATCTGAACCCTTATTATAGTATTGATTTAGTATAATTTGCTCTTAGAAGAAAGAGTAGTTCTGACACTGAATCAATATCTGGCTGTAGTCAGATCTTCTCACTTCATAATGACGTATCTTATTTACCTCCCTGAATTCCTAAAATAAGAATAGCAATAACATCCAGAGTTACATTTGTATTGACAGCTCTCAATTTTATCATCATCATATGGCAATATTCATTGGCCACAACAGGATGAATATTTTCCCTTTATATTTCAAAATGACAATCTGAAATTGGTGAATTGCCATGATTTTTGTTCACTGCTAATTATTAACTTTGCAGGAAAAACTGTTTTAATTTAATGTCATTGTAAAACACCAGAATCTGTCTGACTCAGCATGAAAAGATATCATAAAGGTTTAAGTTGTTTCGGTAAGTTGGCCACCTGTTCAAATGTTAAAAATCTACAGTCTCTATAACCTCATATACATATATATATATATATATATATATATATATATATATTCAGTTATAGGCGCTATTAATATGGTTTAAACAGTTCCTCTTTAAAGCCTTTTATGGCAACTAGCCACAGAGTTTAAATAGCAAATACTATTTATATCATTCAAAAAATTTATATTTTTGAAACTTTTTCATATGATTCCTTGTGAGAAGTGCCACTAAGTGATTAAATTTTTTGTAAGAAAGTATTTCAAATTGGAATAATCTGAATATAAAAACATATATTAACCTCTGGGCTGTAATTAACATTCAGCATATACAACAACAGCAGATGGAGCACACTGTCAATTAACCACATGGCTTATAATAAACTTTGGAAAAGGTATTCTGCAAACTTATTTTACCTAATGGTTACCATAAAAAAAAGATGACTAGCTGAATACTTTGGGTTGTGTTTTAAGTAATCATTGTTATCAAAACATATTTTATAAAAGCAGTTATATTCTACCTTAAATCAAATGTGTTGTTTTATCATTAAAGATGTTCTGTAATTAACTGAACCAGAAGAAAAAGATTTACCTACGAAACACATTTTATTAATTCATTTATTTATATATGAGAAGATATAATTTCAAGTAAGGTTCTAGTTCAAAATAGACACTTCTTATGAGGCACTGTTTTAATATGTAACATGTTTAAAAATTTATTATATGTAAACTATTCACAGAGGGTCAATGGGACAATATAAAGAAAATAAGAGATAAATCCTTTCCATTCAAGTAAAGTATAATCTAGATGAGGTTTAATCTTCCTGGATACAGAAAAAGTATTCAGCAATATTTGTTTTGAAAACAGGTTCTAGCTAAAAAAAAAAATATTTTATAGAAAGTGAAGCATGTTAAAAAATGCTGAATAGAATTTGATGATGAGAGTGAGGAGAATCTCCTAGGATTAAGGGAAGGATAATTGAAGGATAAAGGTTTTGTCTTAGATTCTAACATTAATTATTTAATCAACAAATATTTATTGAAAATCTCCCATGTTAGACAGTTTTCTTAATACAGCAGATGTAACTGTGAGTAAGGTAACATGGACTATGGTCTTATTGAGTTCAGAGTAATAAACTTTCATAAGCACAGAGATGGAAGTACAAGTTACCATGAGGCCATCCAACCAGGGTAAATGTCAGACAGTGATAGAAACTTTTAAGAAATGCTAATAATTTTAGAAAGTATAATATTAGTAATAAATATCATAACCACTAAAATTGCCTAAGGTCATACTATCTATATATGAAACAATTTTGTATTTACTATGAAGATATAAAAGGAAAAGTTATTCTGACACTTGTTAAATATTGTTAAACAGATTTTATACAGGGGGATTAGACTGGGTTTTGTAGTTGTGGGGAAAGATTGAACTCAATTTTGAATATACCAAGAACAAGTAGAAATTTACAGCCAAGAGTAAAGGTGGAAATCAGTGGATAGAAAAGTACTAAGACAAACATCCAGGGTTAAAATATTCTGACTAAATTATCTTGACAGAAGTTTTACTGAAAGCAAGCAAGGGAGATAAAATATTAAGGGCAAGGGATGAACAATTTGATCACATATCAAGAGTAGAGGGTTTTCACTAAATTGACCTGGAAGGATGCTGCTAACCCTAGAGCAAATGTGCCAAGGACAGAATCCAAGGGCAAGAGCTAGTCAAAGACAGGACTCAGAGTAGTCCAACTAAAGTTTGGTCAGTCTTTGTCACATATATTAAGTTAACACATAAGGCAGACGTGAGTAATGTCATAATTTTACTTATCTAAGGTAACAGTGCCAACTAGATCGAATTAATTTCTAAAGAACCCATTGCAAGTAAATGACTTACCCAGGTCTCAAGTCCAAGGTTTTACTCCAGGCCCTATGCTCATAGTCTACTAACCCATGGATATTTTCCCACTCAGAGGGAAATCATACTGTTGTCAGATGATTGGAAGAGAAGAACAAGTGACTTGATGCTGAAAAATATATATTTTTTTAAGAAAGGTGCAGGCAGGAATGAAGAAGACAGGCAAGCAGACAGGCAGGCAGGAAGAGACAGGAGGAAGAAATGTCCCATTTTATTTTTTATTTAGTTGTTCACACTAGTTGCCTCCTCCTAGACCCAAGACTAGAACCCAGGGGTATGAGGCCTTTGATCCTTCAGAGAAGATTGATCTAACTCCACCAGAGCAGGCTGCGTCTTACAATTTTAAAGGTGTATCTGAGATTCATTTCCACAATATTTTATTTCATTATTTAAATATAGTCACCCCTTTAACCATCACATTATATAAATGTCTTACATTTTGTTTACTTTAATAGCTTCAAAAAGTATTCATTATCTCTATAAAGCATCTAAAATATTATAAAGTACCTCTTCTGTAATCATACCTTTGTTCTAGTAGCCATTTTGCTACACAAATTAAGCTACAAAATTGTTTCTAATTTTCCACTTCATATTATTTTAAATTTAATATCATTCACCTTTTAAGTGTTATTTTCCAATTTCAGGCTATTTCCTAAGACTGGATCCAAATTGGACTTACTATGTCATATTTGCCCTATTTTTTACAAGGTTTGTAGCAATTTAACTCCCTTTCATATTGTATGGCAGTAACTAGGGACTGATTACTTAAATATTTTATTTTTAACCATTATTTCTTTTAAATTAATAATTCAATTGGAAAAATGTATATTCATTGGTTAGTGTTGTTCATTTTATTTTGATATGTTGAAAATGTTTCTATGTTTCTGTTTTCTATTTCATCAACCTGAATTCTCTTTTCTGTAATCTGTGCATTTTTTACCCCATTTTTAAAATACGGATCCTGCTTTTGATTCACATTTACAACAATTACTATCTTCTAGACTTCAAGGATAAAATAACATTGTCTCTAACAGTTGAGGAAGAGCTTACAGGGGTAAAAGGTAACCACAGTAGTTTGAGATGAATATTAAGTATTATGAAAGCAAAAAGAGAGGCATATATATCGCTTCTAAGATCTCTGGATGCAATGATTTCTTAACTGCTTTGGGAAAAACAAGACTCAGTCATGAGCTGATGTTTTTGCATTTAATTTAGATAGTAGCATGTCAGTGTCTCAGAAGAGAAGGAGACATTGATTCCCAGTAATTGCATTGCTGAAACAGTGTGATAAGTAAGGTGTGACAACGGATAAGGATCTACAGGTCTGGAGAGACAATATGATAAAAAGACTGCAATCTGTCCTAAAACATATATGTGCCTAATTTATTCTTTCATTCTATTTCTATTTAAATGCAACAATTTAAAAATAATTTCCCAATGTGTTTGGCTCTGTTTATAATGTGCTCTATATACATATACTTTCTTCCTTATAATCAAATCTGTTCACTTTTTTCTATAATTTCTTCCATTTTTCAGGATTAGTCAACGTAATTTTAAATTCAATGGATAAACTCAGTATTTAATTGTGTCTGATTAACTTACAATATTTTAAAATAAATATACTTTTAAAAAGAAAGCTATTTATTTGATGGAATATAATAGCAACAATTATATTTATTTTTGTAATTATATGTGACCTTTTCTAGACTACTAATTTCAACAAAATAGCCATTGTTCCCAAGGACATCTCATGAATATTCCATAAGTTATTGGAAATGCAATTTTCCAAGATTTCACAGGTGTTTTGGAAACTCCATGTAATTGGAAAGGTCAGCATATTAGAATTAGAGTTCAATTGGTTAGACAGAACCTTCACAGAGTCAACTGCATTATATGGGAGTTTGAATGTTTGACACATCATAAGACTGTTTAAAGCTGTTTATGCTGCCATTGATTTACATTATAATAAATGTAGCTTGGGGTACAAAACTTTTATCTAGACACAAGTTATCTTAGACATAAATTATAGAAAATAACATAGGTCATTTCAGTAAGTCATGTCCTTGTATTATTTGCTGGTAGAGATTATTATAATACATACTAAGGAATTCTAAAAACACATTGATATACATAAGCATACTGATAAACACAAAAATACAGATATTCTATTTCAAGTAAAACACTTTATTCTTGAAAAAAACTGTCCTTTCAATGATCTTGTTCAGGTATGAAATTGCATTCATTTTTGATACTTAGTGGCATTGGGTGGCACTAAGCTAAAAAAGGTGGAGGGTGGACTGATTTATGACCACTCTTGTTTTTAAGATTTATTTTCCGATGCAAGGATGAAGCAAATGGAAAGAAATATTTTTATTAGAATAAAATGTTATTGTTACCTATGATAATAATGCTTAATATGTCCTTATTATTACTGTTTTGAACTCTAGTCTAGACATTTTATGTATAGTAGCTCATTTAATATCATAAGAAATCCAAGAAGTATATATTGTTATTGGCCTCACAATATATATCAGAAAATTGAGATACAGGAGTATTATTTCACTGTTCTAATGCCACAGTCTCTAGATGTCAAAGTTAGGACTAAAATCCAGGCAATTGACTCTTAACTATCATAATGCATGATAGAAACGTCATGCTAAGTGTAACAGAATATGCATTTATTTATTATTACACTAGTATCATGAAATAATTTATTATCCTTGCATAACAGATGAAGCAATTGGGACTTTAAAAAGTTTAATATTTGTATTCATGTAAGTTAAACACAGGTAGGTGATGACAGGGCAAGTCTAACTTGACTATAATGCCTCTACTGCCCTGTGTCCAAGCTCCCTTTAGGAGAATCACACTCACTCTAAGAACTATAACAATTATGATGCCAAAAAAAAATAAATTTCAAAGATAATCCAAGCCCTTGAATGCTAATTTTACCACATTATTTTATTATTGAATTTACAAACTTTCGCAAAACAATAAATTTACCTTTGTGCCTTATTTTTTGTCATTTTCAGTGAGAAAACATATATAATTATTAAAGATATATAGCAACCAAAATGAAGAGCAAAGAGCTTAAGTAATTTGGAAATTGTATTTAAATACAAATGATTTAAAAAATATCCCCTTCTATGAAATATGGCTTATTGTAAATCAACATGCATTATCTTATAAATTAATAATGAGAGTTGGAAAGGCGTTAATTCCCACATAAACACTCAGGTTCTAGGATCTTTTCTCTCAATACTATGTTTACAATTTGATCTCTGATTTCACAGACATATCCAAATTGTAGTCACTAATTATTGTTCACTTTTTTAACCTCCACCCATGCATAATATTAAATTAATAATAAGTGAATTTATCCTTAATAAATATATTAGATCACTCTCTGGATATTATTTTCTGATAAATGATGGAGGTTACATTTTAATGAATACCAAGAAAATTCTATACACTGATAACAATTTTATTGATATTTCAGAGTTAAAATTCCTCACAAAAATTCTTCCCTCATTTTGAGAGAAATATTGTCTAGAGATATTGGAGAAATCTATATTTTTTTTGCTCTATAAAGATTTTTTTACCACTAACGCAGGAATTACTTGGAAAACAAATCTAAAATTTTTGAAATATAGACATAGTCAAACTCATTTTAAAAATGTCCACTATCAATATCACAACTACCTTCTGATGGGATTAAAATTACTTGCTGGCCATACTGAACATTTTTGATATGAAAAGTACAGCAATAGAAATTTAAACAATCCCTAAAACTAATAAAATATTCAAACCCAACTGTCAAGATAAAAAATTATATTAATAATTTTTTAATTTGTATCCTCAAGAAAATATTAATATTTTAAAACATACAAATAGTAAATGTTTTAATCTTTATCAGTCTGATGATAGTTTCTCGTATCTATATAACCAGTCAGAATTCAAATTTCTCCACTAATAAATTCATTTGGACTATTGGTATCTGGAATGTTATCAAATAGTGATCACATATTTTAGTCTCATAAGTCTCTTTTCTTAACCTGAAATTAGCCTCAAATTGCCCTCAAATATTTTTGTTATGAAAATTTATGTATTGAAAAATGCATGACATCTATTCTAAAGCATTTCCCACATGCTATATTTTACTAATTGCTTTCTCATGATGTGGCTTAACATGGTCCACTGTCTTTTGTTTCTTTTAAAATTTTATATCAGAAGGTTTGGTCAGATTCATATTTGATTTTCGGCATAATTAATTCATAAGTTTTGTGGTTTTTTTCCTATTTCACCATAACAAAATTGCATAATAGCTGATCTCTCTTTTGCTACTTTTAAGATTAATTAGAGGTTTCAATTGTTATCATGCCAATTCATCCTACAGTGATAATCTGTCATTTCAGTTGGTCAGACTGATAACTGATGGATACTGACAAACTTCTGATGTAGTTTGAGCTGATTGGTGATGGATATAGATATTACAGTCCTCACACACTGTGCACTAAATGATAACCAATGAAGACATTGGATTCTCAGGCTATTTATATTTCTCTAAAACATATCAGAAGAACAAAATGCAATTAATAAATAAGTAACTATATAAGGTAATTATCAGGTTTTAGCAAACTCATGACTGAAGACAAAAAAAGGATAATACCTGTTTAAACTTGAGTTAAACTTAGTGGGGAAGTCTGTTCTACTATGTGCTTAGAATAGAGAATCATCTGTTTATGACGTCTTAGAAGCTACCTTCAGAGTGTTTGACTTCTTAGTTACAAGTAATAAAGAAATGAATATTCTCTATCTATCTATGATCCATCATCATCATCTCTCTATGATCTATCATTCATCTATCCATCTTTTCTAAATGTAGCAATCAAGTAGAAATGGTTTTCACTGTTTTTTTTTTTCATTCTGAACAAATAATTTTACATTATTTACAGTTATACCTTTGTATGTCTGACTCACAAAGAAGGCAAAATGAGGTAAGGAAAATCTGTTGAATGTGAGCTACTGTAGGTTCGTTCATCAACTGTTTTTATTAACCTCTGCTCAGTATTTTTAAAGAAGGAATGATCATAGCAAAGCATGAGGTTAAAATCAACAGACCTTTATTTAATTCCTATGCACCAGGTCTTATTAATCGATAAATGTAGAATAATTATATACAGTCCTAGTCTTTGAGGAGGTCATATAAGAATGGAATGGTCAAATAAAATACTGTCAGTTTAGATGACAAAGATAAACAATTATTTCAAGGGTCACTTAAATCAAACTAAGAAGAAGAAAAGGAAGCTAAATCAGAGAGTCCAAATGCAAGGTGAAACTTTAGCAGAATAGAAGACATGTGAAGTGAGCCAGGTAAATACATGTCTCTGGTTTTATTTGCACATTGTCCACTACATGATACTATCCTTAAGGAAAAACAATCATCAGAATGGAGGGATTTCATTTATTTCTTCCCAAGGAAGAATCTGATTATTAAAATAGTAAGTTTGAAAGAATGCTCCTCTTTGGGGCAAATTTACATTTTAGACAGATTTTTTTTGTCTGCTTTCTGAGCCTTGTGGGTGAAGCAGCTTCAGTTTTCCAGTTATTTTTGTAATTAGTAAATAAGTTGGACCAATGTTAGGTGTTCTCAAGCACACTTGGCTATGTATCTAAGCCATGTTCTTTATTCATTAGATCTATTTTTTTTATTATTATTATTATTATTATTATTACTATTATTACTAGAAGTAAAGTCGGTGGTTTAGTCTCCATCTGATATCTATGTCTACTTCTCAATTTATTCCAAGCATGGACAGTAAAAAGGGCTGATATTTAAGGACTCTAAAACTGCATCACTTCCAGTGTACTCGAAGTGGCAGTTTAAATACAGTTTAATTTTGGTGATTAGCTCAGGAGTTTAGAACCTGTTTCAAATTCAATAAGAACCTCACGGTATCTTTTTCCAAAGACCTAGCCAAGAATTACACATTTAACCTAAACTAATTTTTAGTTAGTAAATATATTACCATTAAAAATACCTATGAACACTTAGAATACTGTCGTTTATTGCATTACTGTCTTAGCTGACTCCAGATGCTATAACAAAATAATATAGACTGCAGGGCTTAAACAGCAAACACTTATTTTCTCACAGTTCTAGAGTCTAGAATTCTGAGATCAAGTTACCAGCATGTTGGAATTCTGGTGCGGTCTCTTTTCTTTACCTACCGTAGATAGAAAACTGTCCATCTGACTGTGTACTCATATGACCTTGTCTTTTGTATGCAGAGAGAAAAAGGGAACACACATTCTTTTCACATAAAGACAACAGTCCTATAGATTAGGCTTCACTTTTGTGACTGAATTTTACCTTAACTTTTGCTAAGCCCTATTCCAAATCTAGTCGTGTAGGGAGGTAGTGCTTTAACATGTGAATTTTGGGAGAATATAACTCAGATCATAAAAAAATGCCTTTGGTAATAGAGTCATGATGGCTACTTTGCCTATTTTAATCACTTTCCTCAGCATTCTTTGCTGTGTGTATAAATCGAATCCTTTAAATTATTCTAATATCTGCTACACTATATTTAAAAAATTAAAATGAAAGAAATTTAGATAACCTACGCAAGATAATTTAGTGATGGAATTAGAACGTCAAGCCTGAAATAAAATGCTTAGCCATTCTTTGCTATCACTCAACCTGTGTTCATTTATATTACTTCTGTACTCATTTGTGGGCTTATTGCTAGAAATACTGTCTACATGAGTGAGAAGAAATGCAAAAAAGCAATAGCAATGAAAAATTCCATGCTATTTGTGGCTTCAATGACTTTAAGTCCAAATGGCCCTCTTATATTCTATTTTCCTTCTACTTTCTTGCCATTTTTTTTGTAAACAAGAACATTGCCCGTGATAAAGGATAGAAAGAATAAGGTGTAGCATACTGTGACAGGAAGAAGAAACTAATGCATAGTGTAAACCACATTAGATTCTAAAGAGTAACTAGTCAGAAAGCATTTACAGAATGTTTCCAGGATGAGGTCACAGTGCCATTTATTTGAGTAAGCAATAGCCTAACTAAATCACACAATCATGTAATTCCCACACAATCAATTTTATCAACATATAAAATGTTAAAATCTTAGAAAAATTTATTCAGTTTTCAAACTCTGGGGCATTGTATCAAACTAAAGCAGTGCATGTTTTTAAACAAATTAATATATTAAATTAATTTGTTTGTGTGCATATTTATTATTGAATTCCTTATAACTGATACTCCAGGCATTGTAGGAGTAATAAATCCTACAAATTCCTGATTTATGCCATGGGATTAATTTATTCACTAAGTGCATCCACTATGTTCCTGCTTTAAGGCAGGAACACTAATATAGATAAAGATAGATAAAGACACAACTGTTGTTTTCTACTAGCTTATTTTCACTTCCTTCTAATATCCTTGTATTTGACTAATCATTTATGGACTCAGTTCCAAATCAATTTATTTTGATAACGTAAAATGAGATAATTCCTAGGCTATTTTCATTAATATATTAATAAACATATGTCATACTAATGGAGAACTTTGTGTGACCCAGCAAAAGCAACATGCCATCAATTAGAACTAATATTATTCAAATAGATTTTATAGCTGCAATAGCAGAAAAATAGACCCTGGGTAAATCATTTCTAAGCCAGTACTGATAAGAAGTAAGGAAATATAAAACAGATGTGTTTCATTAATTTTTAGTTTTCTTCCCAATGGGAAGTAAATAGTCCCATAGAATATGCTATTTTGACAATACTCATAGAAATTTTCCTTAAAAAATGGTTTCTGAGGAGGTAAGCTAGGAAGTTTTTAATAAAATAAATTATTTTATTTTCCTTTTACTAAAACAATATTGCAGTCAAAACTAGATACAGCCTTTCACTGAATCTCTTAGAGAATGCTTTCCAAAGTTGCCTTAGTTTATCATCCAGCGATATGCTCTCTGTCCCACCCACTCTGTTTCTCTTTAGTGGAGCACTTCTGTTCACAGATCTTCAACTAGCACAAAAGCTTAGCCTAAAATGGCTTGGATATAATTCAGACAGTAGAGGCCGAATGTACTATGAACTTTTAAAGCATTTTCACAACAAAAATGCACATTTCAAATTGGAAATTTCTGTAAGATAAGATAAGTCCCATAGTGTTCTTTTATTGATGCACAATGCAATGCAATTTTTATACTCTCATATCTCCTGTAATAGAAAATATGACCTGGAGCTACACATAACACCAGTATTTGGAACCATTACAGGCCTTTGTAAAGTGTATTATGCCTTAGTGATACATTCAGAAGAAATCCAAAAGCATATAAATCTAACTGTTGCCCTCAAACTACACCTTTGGGTGAGATTTCAAGTTTTCAGAATCTGAATGTTTCTTAGCAGGTTAGAATTTTAAAACCATTGGCTATTCTTCAAATGAATATTTGACCTCTCCCCAGACAGGAGCAGGAAGGGATAAGAGGATAACATAAAAATGGAAAAGCTATTTTTATATAGAGTCACCACAGTAATATTAAAGAATTTGCCATCTATACACATTAAGCATTCATTTGCACATACATACAAATCCACACTGACATTTATGAAAAGACACATATCTAAAGACACTTTACCAACTTTCACCCTTTTCCCTGATTTGCTTTTTTACATATCACATTGCCCTCCCACATATAAAACAAGTATTAAATTGTTTTCTGTCATCTTCACTTATGTCTACACGAGCTGATCCATAGTAGGTGTTTAGTAGATATTTCTGAATAATGAGTAGGTGAATATAGGAGATTGCAAGCTATGCTTTCTTACTTCATTATACCATCATTAGGTACACAGTTCAATATCCATTAATTTAATTTTTAAGCAGTTTGGCATTTGTGTACCTACCAAATCCCCAATGCCCATTTGGTTCTTGTGAGGTTGCAAATATGAATAGGTCACAAAACTGTCAAACATACAGTTTTTCTGGTCTTTCTTTTGTTTGCGTTTGTCTTATCTCAGTAGTAGTCAAGGTAGAACTAATCGTCAATACTTGTTTTATGTAATAAGTGAATTTTCTTGCTTATTATAGAAGAAAATCAAATGTAAAAAACTAGCCGATTGTTTTTTTAAGCACATAGATGTACTTTGGTAAATGTATATAAATGTATAAAATAAATGTATAAATTTTTATTAGTAATGTATATATATAGGGAATAGAATATAGACTGATAATTATGGAATAATATTTTAAGGTTTTCATATAAAGGTATTTCTGGATTAGAAGAAAAAAACATTTACATTATAGATCAATATTTACTTGTGATATGGAAATGAAGATATAAGTATAACTGGATGTAATCTACACAATTTTTGAAAGGTGTTTATCTTTAGTGAAAGAGATATACTTATAATTAATGGAAGAAACATTTTTTAAAGTAAAGATTTCTTAATGATTCTTACATAGTATCATTCAGTTATTTGTAGATTAATAATTTTCTTCTATATATGCATCATTTTTATTCATCATAAAGATGTATCTGTATCTTCTCTGACATACTACTGGCACATAGTAGATTTAGAATCAGATTTGACTTATTTCTCTAGTTTATGCTGTAATTATGATTAAGTTTACATTTAATCTAATACATTATATCATATAAATTATAAATTTTCTGTCAACAGAATGTTTGAACATATAATATTTAATGATATCAATTCATGTATGATAATAAAGTAACAAGCTTATTTAATTAAAATAGATTCTGATTATTTGCAAAATTAAGGACTAAGACTCATTATTAAAATACTTCCCTGACTTTTTTTTCCTGAGATGCCACACTTATGTTGTTGGCTTTACTTTTTCTTTGTTTGCTGGCAAATAACAAAAGATTTCTTTAAAATTTTAATTGAAGGAGCATCGTATTGCAAAATATAGGTTTAAGGTGTCTGTAATCATAAATCAGCATCTATCTATAATAAAAGAAGTTCGCTACCAGTAGTCCAGTTCTATTGTTTTCCATATAATCGAACCAAGCTTAAGTTTTAAAGCAAATATTTTAATAATAAAATATTCAATGGAATCTTAAATTTGTTTTAAATATAGCAACATAATTCCAAAATCTTTTGAAATATTTTATGTGATTACCAATACAAAAATAATTTTCACAAATATGGTTAAATTGCCTTTAATAATAATAAAATGAAAGAAAAGTTCCCTAAATAAAAGATTAGAAAGGGTTCAAAGATTACATTCAAATATAAATAAATCATAAGAATACATGGTTTTAAGATATGTTCATAATTCTTCCACCAAGTTTTTTTTTTAGCATATCACTGCAAAATATTGACACAAATTTATTTTTTATCATTAACAAAAAGAGCACATAGATAATTACCTGTAGATAAGAATCATAAAGCAAGTTATTAGGGGTGTCAAAGTTATACACTGCAGGCATAAACGCTTGTGAAAGATTCCAAGTATAATATTCTTTTTTGTGTACTTTCTTAATTTTTCAGGCTGGGTTAAGAAAAGGATGGAGAGGTTAAGTAAAGTCTAATGAGAAATAGTCAGTGCTTATAATGAATGCATTATTTAATTCTCATATACGTGCTAACAAAATTTCTATGCACCACATTGAATAGTTCAGAAATTTGTTTACAAAAAAGCTTTAGAAACTGCAAAGCAATGTGTATATTATGCAGACAACTTGAACATTGAGTTTGCTTATGTTTCTAATTCAATCTACCTTTTCATCTTTGAAAGTATAATTCGATCGGTTGAGAATTACTTTCTGAAGATATTTTGAACATGTGAAACCATTGTTTTTGTGAGTCCAATTGTATCAAAAAAGGCAACTGTCAACCTAATTTCTATTTTTCCTCCTCCTCCTTTCCCTCCTTCACCTTTTTTTTCTCTCACTTCCCTGCTTCTCCCCTCACCCCACCGCCATTCTTTCTCTCTTTTTCCCACTCAAGTACTGTTACTGTTCCTCTCATGTTTTTAAATTCCCTGACAGTTTTTGTAGTTTAGCATTAGCAAAAGTATGGACTATGAGACCAATCGATATTCCCTTTGTGGCAAATGAAGGATATATAAAAGAAAGAGAAAATTACTCAAAATACATCTACTGAAGGAGAAAAGAGTATATGAAACTATATCACAAAATTAATGTTCTAGTAAGTAAAATGTGAAGTGTAGATTAAACATTGGCAGGAAAAATATACAACTATATTCATAGACAATTCAAGTGGAGAGATCATTATGGATAATTATTTTCTTCTTTATTCCTTTTTATTGCCTCACAGGATTCCATCAGCATGGATTTACTTGTAATTTAGAAAATCATTCTCAATAAATAAATAGTAAATTCTCAACATGTTATTTTCAATGTACTTCAGGATTAGAAAAGTATCTTTTTATTTTAATTCAAAATTTTTTTATCATAAGGATATTTCCAATTATGAGTTGAAAAATGTAAAACACAGATTTACAAATAAATGTATTTATATTTTCATTGCAAAAAATTCTGTAACTTCAAAATAATTAACAAAAAGTGAAAAAGTCATTTTCAGTGGAAAATGACTCATTAATGTAAAGCACCATTGAGCTTTTAAAGAATATATAAAAATATATACATCCATTTTTTTATACAAATTCTTCAAACAGAATTTGAAATTTTATTAATATAGGCAATGCACTTCTTCAAATTATTTTTACAATATATATTTAAATATTCCTGTTTTTACAGTTGAGATTTTCAGTGTATGGCCTAATTGATTGTTCTTCTGCAAAAAAAATTACTAATCTATTACTTATGAAAGTTCTTTGAATCAGTTTTTGTAATTCAAATAATCTTATAAAAATTTACTTATTCAAATAAATTAATCTAGTGTTATATAATGTATTTCACTGTTTCAAAAAAGATAATTGAAAGAATTTTATTTTATAACATAAATCTCAGGTATATGATAATGTAATCTGATTTTTAAAATTTTTCTATGTTTAGTTTTATTATTGTTTTCATTTATGCTTTAATATGTTTATGTTTTGTTTTATTTGGCAAGACATTGCTTTATTCATATCTTTTTAAATAACTAATATTGGTGATCTATAGCTCTCACATAGCATATTTTTTGTATACTGTATTACGTAGTGATTTTTGCATAGTGTATTGATTTATTGTTTATTGTTGTTGGGTATGTCGTTCAACCCTTTTATTTCTAATACATTAGGGCTGCTCTTCAAATGTTGCTATAAGCAAAAGCCTTCCTGTAATTTTTTTCCCTAGTCCAGAAGAAACTTGCCCAAGTGGAAATCAAGTCACAACTGGCCAATTCTGTGAAGAGCATGTTGACTCACCACTTCTACCAGATAGGAGAGAAGTCTCTGAGTACTTCCGAAGTCTCTTGTAACTTTCACATTTTCTATCACCCTGTAAATAGCCAAAGGACTTGAACACAAATCTCTTTTGTACTTTTGTGACTTAGGTGCAACTTAGCTCACTCAAGGACTGTTACTATAAAAAGCCCAACCAGGACTGAAACATGGCAGCCTACACAAAGCTATCTTCCTGACTACTCCTGTATTCAATACTTCAGACTTAATAACTAATAAACTCTTCATAAAATTCACAATTTCAGAGATCCTTTTACTCCAGTTATCATTGCCTATGTTCTTCATATGGCTCAATTAACACTCAAACTTTTATTTTCATGAAAGTTTACTGGATGTCAGTGTTTCCCAAACTTTGTACCTGAGAAGTCATGAATTTCATTAGAGTTAATGCATTATCTGGACTTGGTGATGTTCTAAAAATGAATCCTCTGGAGAAGTGCAATCATTAAATGACAGTGCTGTGATTCAGACCCCATATTAAAGCTATAAGATTGTTAGTGAGCTGCTGGCAAGGAACTTCTGAATGGCATTCTCTAGACAGGAAGCTCACAGAATAGTATTTCAATTTCAACTGAATGCTCTTAATCATTCATGAAAATATGTTACAAGACAAAAATCTCAAGTTAAAGCTGAAGATCATAGGGATTATATTTTCGTCTTTGTCTAGATGCAATGTCATTCGACGACAAATGCATATCAAGTTTAGCTCATAATACGTATACTCTACAATATGCTACTTGCAAACTTTCTTATTCTAGGAAATAATGATAATTTGATGACTTGACTCAGTATCATTTCATGTATCAAATTTAAGCTGGCAAGGCAATAGTCATTAAGTCAATTCTATTTCTCTTCTAATAGTTTAAAATATGTGTATATATTTTCAAATTAAAAAAATTAATGTAGAGCTAAAAGATAAAAATAGCTAAGACTACAAAGTATTTTTACATAACAGAGACATTTTAAGTAGGAAGTTTAGTGCAAATATTAAATAATTTCTAGAAGAGAAAACTAAAACAAAGAGAGGTAACAGAAATATCTAAATTCATACAGTTAATCATTGTGGTAGTCAAAATTCTAGGAGAACAATCTGATTTCAGAGATGACAGTCTTAGATACCTGCTTATATTATCCTTATTGCTGTCACACTTTCTAGTCATTTGTTATTTCTGTTGTTACTCAAAAGCATACCTTAATCACTGTATTGCTGATTTCAGTAAACTAGAAAAGACATGACAGAAAATTCAAAAAATTGTTTTTAAAAGTTTATAACATTTACCAAAGTATTTAATGATGGATATTCATTTCATTAAAATTGCTACAAAAATATAGGATGCTCAATTAAATTTGGGCATATTCAAGATTTGTTTATACTGAAACAAATTTTGTTGTTTCTCAAAAATAAATTTAATTGTGCATTCTGTCTTTTTGTTGGCTAAATATGGCATCTTTAATTTCATAAGTGAATAGATATTATAGTTCATAAAAATACAGCTTAAATAATCTAAAATTTAGATAAATTATATTGTATACCTTCAACTTTTATAAGCTTGAATAGCTATCACACATTTCGTAGCTTTCAATGATCTCTAAACAGATAATAAAAAATAAATCAGTGTTGAACTCTTCTTCACAGCAAAAGACATAAAAACTAGATTTGGCATGCTTTGCAGCACTCAGAAATGACAGATGCATTTATAAAACAGACATTCATGTATGTATGCACATATGTGTATATGACTATGCAAGTGTAAATATGTGTAGATATGTATTTGTTCCTGAACTGAAGTCTACTGGTTTCCATCCTGAAGATAATGCTAGAGAGGATAAATGTTGGTGAAAGGAAAGTACATTTATTTATTATCCAGAGACACCAAAAGAGTAAGTGGGAGAGCCCTCTCTCTCTGATTACTTCCCCAACAGAAGGAGCTACAGAAATTTATAAATAGACAAAGTACACCTGCAGGGATAAAGTAAGCTATTTGGGGATTTCCACAGCCCTCGCTTACTACTTCAGATACTGTGGCACAAACAGGGTCTGCTTACTAATCAACCAATCATAAGTCTTCATGATTCAGTGGAAGAAAACCAGTTCAGTCCATTATTTGTGTCTCTATTTAGTCAGCCTCATCTGTAATAGAAGTATATGTTAATTAAATATCATAGATTCCTCAGTTTAGTCTATTTTGCTGTCTGACTAGATTCATGGGTATCCTAAATTATTGCTGGCTGCAAAAATGCTTTAGTCTCTGATTACATATGTATATAAGAGAAATTCAAAACATGTAATTGAACTGAAGAAACACAATTACTTCCTCCACATACCATAAATAGAAATAAACTTTCTAAATATCAATGGAACAGGAATCAATATTATCTATCCTCATATCTGGAAACTGGATTTGGGCTTGTTGATATGTAGGTACTGGGAGTGTATATATAAGAGATTATATAAGATGAAACATACAAAAGAATGTTCTAACTCACTGGAAACCAGATACAATGAAAACTAATGCAATAATTAGATTGTATATTCTTGATATAGGCAGAATTATTCAGTCTGACCATATTAAATGTTGGGAGGGATGTAAAACAAAAGTAACTTTCATAAACTGCCATTGGACATAAGTTTGAAAAGTTCTAAAGAACAATTCAGCAATATCTAATTTTATTAAAAATATGCATGCTTCCAGATGATAGAATAACTGTAACAGTTTTCCACAATTCTTTGTTGGGTTGTAGTTAAATGGTGTTATGCTATAATATTTTGCAAAATTTTTGCTCTCTAAATTATTTAACACTGCTTAATTGAAAGAGAATGTTTTTTAAAAAACTACTGAAGGAAAATTCCTATAAATCTAAATAAATAAGTTTCCAGATCCAAAGCAAACTAAAACAATAGAAAACTTCTGATGAAAAATATTCTAATCTAGAATTCTGAATGAATCTTACTACAGAGTATGAGTAGAGGTAAATATCACATATTATATTACATCATATATATTGCATGACACATAATACTCAATAATAACAACTTTACCCAGAAAAACGATGGATCTTGTGCATTTCTTAAAAGAGTGTATAGAAGTTAGCAATGGGCAATCAAGGCAGAAAGCATGTTATCCAACAATAGATGAGAAGTAAATTCCTAGGACAGTGATATAAGACAAGTCCCAAGATAAGATCTGCACAATGAGAATAGCAAATGCCAATACTAAATCAGAACATGAAGTCAAAGGCTACCCTCTGTTAGGTTTGACACTGCCAAGTAAGAAGAGAAAAATCAGTAGCAGACAAGCAGAGGTTTATTGGGACACCTGAGTACAAGCAGACTGAAACCAGAAGGGTATCCGCACCAGGGGAGGCAGTATTGCTGTTTTTTATATGCAAGGCTGCTTTAGCTCTATGACTGAAAATCGACATCCAAAATATTTCTCATAACTTGCTGGTACTGACATGGTTGAGCCACCTGTACTTGTAAGACCAAAAGAGTCCTGCAATAACTTCCAGCATTATCTTTGGTCATTATGGTTGAAGAGAACGAATCCAGCAGTTAGAAAGTCCATTATGAGATTTAGACCCTCCACCCTTTTTCTTTCCTATTTATTTAGTTATATTATTTAAGAATCTTGAAATCATCTGTTTAAGACTCCCAGTTGTTTAAAGGCAGAAGAATCTACAGAGGTGAAAGTTACATTTCATGTGACACCAGGCAATTCAGCAGACATTAAGAAAATGTGCCCAAGGTTTATGAAAGTATTTTAGATAATGGTCCTTTGAGAATCTGATAAAAGGCATTAAATTCTTTGTCTCTCTCTCTCTCTCTCTCTCTCTCTCTCTCTCTCTCTCTCTCTCTCTCTCTCTCTCTGTATATATATATATATATACACACATATATATACACATATATATATGCATATACATGTATATTCATTTGAACCTAGTTTGATTCAGTTTAAGATGTTTGACAGGTACCTGAGATACCTGTATAGATTCTTTTCTGGAACTTGCTACCTGCTATTAAAAATATAACAAATAATAGTTTTTTCTAGTTTTTATCTCCAAAAATGGTATTATAATAGGTTGGGGTGGGGTGGGCAGAGTCAAGATGCCCCATTTTATGAGCTCTTTGGTGCTAGACAATAAAAATCAGCCTAAGGACAAACAATGTGGGGAGACACATAGAGGGGGAGACCATAAGTGGGATTATGATCCATGGAGGGGGAAAGAAATGTGTGGCAAAACAGCTAGGGAATGGGGTCCAGAGATGCTCACTGAGGTGGTATTGCACTGATTCTTTTAAGCAGTTTCTAAACAATCAAATGTACATGGGATACCTCTCTGTTGCAATCATATTAGTAACTGTTTGCTGACTGGTGTATCTGTGGGTTCAGTTGCCTTTTGTTCTTCTCCTGCTTCAAGAATACTAGAAAAAAATTCTGAGAATACAGATTTCTCAACATTCTTCCTTCAAAGGTATTCTCAAGTCATGGAGTTGTGACTGATTTCTTAAATATTGGCTGATACCAGGAGTAGATAAGATTTTTCTGTCTGGCCTTGCAGATATGTCAGCGTTTTGAGAGTTCGTGTTTCTTTGAAGATTCAACAGTACAGGTTTATGGTCTGGGGAAGACAGAAGGAAGGGATTGTGTTGAGTCAAAGACCACCTGCAGTGAGGTGACCTCTTTTGCTAAGTGCCTAATTCCTATTGTGAGGTTCAAAGAACACAATGCTAATATTAATTAATCATTGTCTGTCATGTTTCAGTTTGTGGCTCTTTGCTGGGAGATTCCCTTCATCCTTAAATTGGATTAGGGAGCCAAAAGTGGTAGTTATGAACAATTTTAAGGAATAGAGGAATTTAGTGATTTTAGTGAGAGAAAGAAGGGAAACTGACCATAGGTCCTCCTAACACTGGTATCATTAATGGTTTCTAAAGTGAGTGGTCTTAACAAAAAATATTCCAATTAATGTAGAGCTTATAGGGAGTGGGAAGGGCTCTCCTGCTCCTTGTTCCCATTCTGCCTCTATCAGCATCATTCAGAACATGATGTGGTAAAATTGTCCAAAAACTTTTACTAAGTACTCAAACTAAACTAGAAACTATATAGCTTATTCCTTGAACAAAAAAGAAAAAATATAAATAAAACATGCATTGCCCATGGGGCATATAGAATACCAATTCCAAAATGGAGTTGGAATTTGTTGAATTAATATTAGTATAATGAAAATAGAAAGAAAAGAGGTAGATGCAAGTACAGTTTTCCAGGATAGTACAGTAGTATGTTTGCTACTTAAAGGTATAGCCTGATTCAAAAATAGGAAATGAAGGTACAGTTTCCAAGATGAGTGTGATCTTGTGAGTTCTTCTGAGCACATCAGGAAGTATAGATTTTACCCACCAAAGAATAAACTGCCTAAGGCAATACACACTATTGCATAAAAAGCATTTACCTTAAAACTGTAAATTCTTCCATATTATCTATTTATTTTAAATAATGATAATAATGTAATTGTATTAATTGCATTTTATATTTTCATTTTATTTGAAAATTATATTTTGTATGTGTTCACATTTGACTCTTCCTAAAAATAAATCTTATCTTTTTTTAAAGAAAATAATTGCAAGAATCAATCATTTTTTGACTGTTTTGCTTTCTACTTACATTCCCTGTCAAACTACGAATCTAATTTCAGTTTTTTGAAGAAATTATTTCAATTATAAAATGAGACCTTCTTTTATGCACCTTGCTTGAGCTAGTCAATTACATGGAAATATAATTATCTCTGAGGTGTTTTTAAACAACTGTGAGTCACTTTACACTACCAGGCTATTTATTTGGTCTAGATACTATCTTCAAAAACATTTTGAATTAACTTTTCCATTATTAAAAGTATTTAACGCAAAACTACATAAAAACTTCATAGGGTTTTTAATCATAGTATTTAAATTATAAGCCTATTTTAGGTTTGATTTACAGGGATTGCAGTGCTCCAGTATCAGGAAATGATTTAGTCATCATGAGCTTAGCACTACATATTGCAGACTGTCTCTAAAATGATGACTACGTTCAAATATCTTTATTTTTCAAATTAAGTTTTCTTTTCTTCATTTTGTCCTTTTCTCTGTAATCTTGTAATCTCTGTAATCTTGTCATTAACAAACAGCCATAGCCTTTAGCTTTGTCAAGAGCATCACCTCATACATTGAAAAACATTCAAGTTTTGAATCTACTCACAAAAGACAATCCTGGATATCTTCTGTTTGGTGAAATAGATGTCTCTTGAGTTCTAAGTTCAATGGAATCCTTCTGTACCACCCTTCTGTACATCTTCTGTACCACAGAAGATGTCATCTAACCCCAGTGTATTTTGAATACCACATCGTGTGATACATGTAGATAATGAAGTTTGTATAGGAGCTATGATGGTACATGATTGTATAGCACAATACAAATGGAAAGTGTTGTAGAAATATGACAAAAATGTATTACTAAGCTATTAATTTCATTCTGGATTTCTCATAAATGCAGAGTTATCTTCATGTGAGTGTACACTTTATTGGGAAATGTCAAAATAAAACCTTATTAGAAGGATTTAAGTATCCAATATAAATATTCAAACACCAATTCAAAAAATATTCACTGTGTGTATATAAAACTAAAATTTTATACATTTCTAACATAAAGTAATGAATCTGAATTTCATGAAATTATGTTAATTCTACTCAGCTTCTGCTTCCATCCCTTTCCAAAAATTAGTCATCAATTCTTGCAACATCTGGACTATACTTTTCTGATTCTACTTTGGGATGTTAAAAGTACTGGTAAGAGGATATGAAGAAAGGAAACTTCCTACATGTTGTTGAGAATGTAAGTTGGTACAACCTCTTTGAACAATAACATGGAGAATCCTCAAACACATAAAGGTGGTTATGCCATTTGACCTAGCAAGAGCAACCCTGGGCATATTACTAGAGCATATAAAATATCATAAAAATATATCTGCACCTCTATGTTCATAGCAGCACAATACACAATAGCCAAGACATGGAAACAACCTAAATGCCCAAGAACAGTTGACTGAATAAAGAAATTGCGATATATATACTCAACGGAATTCTATACAGCTGCTTTAAAAAAAATGAAATGGTTCTCTTTGTAACAATCTGGATGGAATTGGAAGGGATCATGTTAAGTGAGTAAGTCAGAAAGAAAAAAAAAGGTAGGATGGTTTCACTCGTATGTGGAACATAATTAAATGAAACAAATAAACAGATAAATCCCAATCAAAATCTATAGATAATGGTTGCCAAGGTACTGAGAGAGGGGAAAAAACGGTGTCAAGGACACTGGAACGCTGGTGAGGGGGTGTGGTGTGAAATATAGATTGAGATAGAATGTCAGTTTTCAAAAATGATTGTAGCAAGGTGAAAAAAATAGATAATAAATATCAACAAATAAAATTTTCAAAAAAATTTAAAAGTAATTTCAAAATTATCAAGTGTAACAATTTTGCTCAGACCAAAATCATACCAGAAATTTCTAACATTTCAATATTGCAGATAAGCAGTTTAAAACCTAAAATGAAAAATAAAAAAGCTGAGCTGTTTTAGCTCCAAATCACCTTCCTTCTAATAAGTGTGTCTTAATAAGCTAATTTTATTTATAGAATAATTCAATGTTTGTTCTCTTCTGCAACAACCTAATGAACTCCTAATGACTCTCAACAGCAACTAAAAGAGTAAAGACACTTGTAAATACTTACGGCAAATTTCGGTGACTCTAAATCAGACTTATGAAACAAATAAGCAAACAAGCAAGTCTTTCAGCAAGAGTCTCCGAGAATCAGCTTCTTCCAATTCAAGTTTGACTCTCTGATCTATTCAGTACCTCATGCAAGCCAAACCATTTTCAGGATGCTTCAGCAGCATTTTAACTTGAAGTGCTACTCAAGGTTTAGTAAATATTTGTTTAGAAATAATTAAATGTCTATTTGGAGAAATTCTTTTCCCTCTGGAATGAAAGGAAGACAAAGTACATTGGAGAGAACGTAAGAGATTTTTTATATATTTTATGTTTTGAAAGCTAACTGACCATACTTCAAGTAACAAGGATTTTCAAATGAATTATAAATCTTTCTCCTCATTTTTTACTCAAAAGTAAAGGAAATAACAAGATTATGGGGCTGTAACTTAGATTTCCCTTTGGGTTGATTTTTGTTCACTATTTAGCAAATAATAGATCAGCTTTTAGGTGATGGCACAAAGACAATGTTGTCCTATATTAGAAATTTAGAGATGATTTACATCTAAATACATACAGTAAAATATTCCTATTGATAAAGCTATATATGTATTCTATCACACAGAGTCTTTTATCAAAAATAAATGGGTAATATATAGCTCTTACTGGTTTTAGACACAGAGATAGTTAAGATTTAATCCTTAATACCTTTGGCTAAAATGACTCTATCTTTGTCTCCTTATCTCTCATTCTCTGTGTGTGTCTTTCTCTCCCCTGCACATATAAGCACATGCAAACATGTAATGATATTTTGTTGCTGCATCCATTTAGTGTATTTTCTAATTATTCTCTTCTTTTAATTCTTTCTTAAAAAGAAATGAGTTTCTCACAGCTGAGTTCTAAAGAATGCAACACATCATAAATAAACGATATTTTTTGCCCTTGGAAAAGTGTAAGGGCTTAAGAAGATGTGTCTGGGATAAAAAACTTATCTTCAAAATTCTAAATGTTCTTTCAAACAGATCTAGTAGAGTAACACATTTTGCATTATAATGAACTTCCCCAGGAGAGGTGAAATTCATAAAAGTGGTTGTCAGCCAGTTCTCCTGAGAATTGCTTCTCATAATCTTATCTGTAAAATACTATAATCTAAGATACAAGGACTTTCAAATAGTGCTCCTCCTTTTAAATTAATTACGTAGAATAAAAAGAAAAATGCTTAGCATCTGTTTTAAATTAAGATTTGGGGAATCAATGAAGACTACATGATCTATTAGATAATTAGTTTCTAATTTAGGTGACAAGTATTTAATTGTAAATATCAGACATAACTGCTACCACGAAAAAGTTTATAAAGTGAGTTTTTTAAGATAGAATGCATGTTTTTTTATAATAAATTAGCAAATATTAAAATTTTAATATATAATGAAAAGCTATCTAAGCACATACTTATCATCTTTATCTGGAATTGATCCACAGTTTGTGATTTGTCAGTTCCTTCCACAGTAGTCCCTACACTAAATCCCAATGACTTTTAGAAAAATCTATGACTGTGTTATCCACCCTCCTAATGCCTCTTTTGCACAGCTTTTATTTTCTCCGAACCTTTATTCCACCCCTTAATTTTATTGGATTTTATTGATGTTCGAATCGGTTTTTCAAGGCTATGTAGAGGATTTAGAACAAGGACTAATTAAATAGACAAAAGGACCCTTATAACAGCTTTCATCTCTCCTGAATGAGAGGATTAATTTCAACAAATTACAATTGTCTTAAAAATAATCCACGTAGGATTGCCTTACAAGAGTCTTTAATGCTGAAATTTTTTTTTCCTAACAAATTTGTGCTACTTGTTATTTAGATGCTTTTAAAATCCTGAAATTATTCCCCATGATTCATTATACTTATATTTCTTAAATACTTTCAGAACAAATGCTAATGTGTACTCTAACCTATAGGTCAGGAATTGGCATCCATAAAGAAAAACTCTAACTGTACTTTCTCAATTTAACTAAAGTATAATTATTTTGTCCAATATTAGCTCTTAATTAAAAATGTGAATATACAGTCAGCTCAGCCCCACTGAGGCATCCCATTGATGTGATTTTATTAAATGACATGCTTCCTACAATTCTAAGTTGAAGACTCTCTTTATTAAGCTTTTATTTTGTAACTTTATTGAAAGAATATTGCTCAAAAATTATACAGATTTTAAGTATGTATAACCATAAATCAATATTTGTGTAAAATACATTGAGATTACTACCGACAGTCCAATTTTATCCTCACCATATAATTGCCCTTTTATTGGATTTCTCACTACCTACTCCTATCCCTTTTCCATAGACTAAAATTTTATTTTTGTTTGATTTTATTCCTTTGTTTCTTTCATTACTCTATATATCATATATGAGTCAAATTACATAATGCTTATCTTTCTGACTAATCTCACCGAGAATAATTATTTCTATGCTGATACAATTTCAGGGCTTAATCATTTTTATGTGTACATATATATATTTATATGTATCATATATATATATATATGTTCACATATATCCATGCATTTTTATGTGTGTATATATATCTCACATCTCTGGATTATCCAATCATCTTTTGATGGGCATTTAGGTTGTTCTAAGCTCTTGTCCATTGTAAATTATGCTGCAATAAATATTTTTACATAAATCTATATCTATCTATATTAATATATATGTGCATGTGTATGTGTGTACATGTGTCTTTTTTAGAGAAATGTCTAGACCTGTCTGCTTTTTATTCACTTTTTAATTGTTGAGTTTTAAGAGTTCATTACATATTTTCCATATTAATCACTTGTTGGTTGTATAATGTGCAAATATCTTTTCTCATTTAGGATGCCTTTTTCTTTTGATGAGAGTTCCTTTGTTTGACAGAAGTTTTTTAGTTGGATGATGTCCCATTTGCTTATTTTGGTTTTTGTTTCCCTTGACATTGGAGTCAAGTTCCCAAAGACATCTCTAAGCCCAGTGCTAAAGATTATGTCTTTGTTTCATTCTGTGTATTTTACGATTTCATGTCTTAAATCCTTGTCTTTAATCAAATTGAGTAAATTCTTTGTTTGGTGATAGATATGGGTAGTGTTTCATTCATCACATCTGGCTGTCCAGTTTCCCCAGCAAAATTGATTGATGAGATAGCCCTTTCCCAATATATGCTCCTGGTTCTTTTACTATAAATTAGTTATATATATGTATATATATATGTGTGTGTGTGTGTGTGTGTGTATCCATGTATGTATATACATATATAGTATGCATATATGTACATGTATATATGTCTGTATATATACATAAACATATAACGAATTTGCATAAACATGTATATATATACACACATATATATGGGTTATTTCCTGACTCACAATTCTGCTTAATTGATCTGTGTATCTGTTTTATTCCAATGCAAACTGATTTGATTATTGCTTTGTAGTATATTCTACAGTCAGAGAATAAGATACCGCCATACCTGCTTTTTTTCTAAGAATTATTTTTGTTATTCATGGTCCTTTGTAGTTCCAAATACACTTTAGGAATTTTGTTCTGTATCTGTGAAGAATGTTGGGATTTTGATGGTCATACATTAAGTCCATATATTGCTCTAAGGATTATGACCTTTTTAACAATACTAATCCTTCCAACAAATGGGATTAGAATATCTTTTCATTTATTGAATTCTATTTCTTTTAACAATTTTTTATAGCTTTCGAAGTACAAGTCTTTTACTTTGGTTAAATTAATTCCATGTCATTTCATTCTTTTGATGCAATTGTAAATGAGGTAGTTTTTCTCAATCCTCTTTTTGCTAGTTTGATAAGTACATATAGAAATGCAATGGAATTTTAATATTAACTTTGTAGACTGCCACTTTATTCTATTCATTTATTATTTCAGCAGCTTTTTACTAGAGCCTTCAACATTCTTTCTATATAGAATCATGTCAACCGCAATAGTGATAATGTCACATCTTCCTTGCCAATTTGTCTAATTGTTCTGACTAGGACTTCCAAAAGTATATTGAATAATAGTGGTGAGACTAGACATCGTAACTTTGTTCCTCATCTTAGAGAAAAAGAGCTTTCATATCTTCTCCAGTGAATAGGATCTCAGCTTTGGATTTGTTGTATATGTTCTTTATTATTTTGAGGTTTATTTCATCTATACCCAAACAGGAGGTTTTAGCATAAAAGGGTGTTGGATACTACCAAATGCTTTTCTTGGATCTATGGACATGATCATATGATTTTGTTCCTTCCATATTTTTGATATGGTTATCACATTTATTATTTTATACATATTTGACTACTCTTACATCCCTGTAATAACCTACTTGATAGTGGTGTGTGAATTTCTTAGTCCACTGTGAGATTAATTGGTATTTTGTTGAAGATTTTTGCATCAATATTAATCCAAGATATTGGTCTTCAAGGTATTTTCTCATGATGTCCATATTCAACTTTGGAATTAGAGTAATATGGTATCATTAAAAAGTTTTAGAATCTGGCTTTTTTAATTTTTTAGAGAATTGTTATTAGTTAGTATGAATTCTTTGAAAATTTGGTAGAAGTCACTTCTGAAACAATCTTGCCCTGGGTGTTTTTTTATTTATTTATTTTTTATTAATGTGTTACTTTTCTTACTTATGATTTTACTGCTAATATTTCCTACTTCTTTCTGATTTAGTCTTGGAATCTTTTATGTTTCAATTTTTTTTTTCATTTCTTATGACTATCCAATTTGCTCCCATATTTATCAGCTAGAAATTCCCTCTTTCATTTCTGATTTAATTTATTTTTTCCCCTCTTCTTTGCGAGTTTCACTAATGACTTTTCTGTTTTATTTTTTCAAAGAACCAATTCTTGGTGTTTCAGTTCTTTGAATAATCTGTTTTGATCTCTATTTCAATTATTTCAGCTCTGATTTTTATTTTCTTCCTTCTGTTAATATTTGGTTTCGTTTTTATCTCTTCTTCTAGTTTCTTTCATTGTAAGCTTAGGTTTTTTATTTGATATACTTGTTCCCTGAGGTAGACAGGTATTGCTATAAATATCCTTCTTAGTTTTGTTTTTGCTCTATCCCATAGTTTCTGACAACTCTAATTTAAGCCCATTTTTTAAATCTCACCTTTAATTTCTTCATTGAACCAATAATTTTTCACTAATATGTTATATAATTTCTACATATATGTGGTTTTATTCCCTTTCTTGGGGAAGAAATTCTTCTGATTGATTTTTAGTTTTGTGACATTGTAATCCAAAAAGATGTTTGATAGTATTTCAATTCTTGTAGATAATTGAGATTTGTCTTAATGCCTAACATATGGACTATCCTTGATAATGTTCAGTGATCACTTGCAAAAGACCTGCAGTTTATTGTTTGGAGGTAAAATGCTTTTTTACTTTTTTTTTTTATTTAAGATCATTATTTACTTATGGATTTTCTATCTGTATCATATTTCCAATATTGTGAGTGGGATGATAAAGTCCTATACTATCATTATATTGCTTTCATTATTACCCTTTAGGTCTGTTTATATTTGGTTGACATATTTGGGTAATACAATGTTGGATATTATTCCTGTTATGTTAATCCCTCTATTATTATATAATATCTATTTTTGTCTCATTACCTTTCAGATGGAAGATTACTTTATATATTATTGGTATAAAAGTTCCTATCTTTTAAAACTTCCCATTGGCTTGTAGTACCATTTCCACTCTTTCATTTAAATTATCTTTGTCTCTAGAACTTAATTTAATCTCTTATAAGAAATACATAGATGGGCTTTGTTTTCAATCTATCCAACAATTTTGCGCTTTTTGACTGGTGAAGTAAGTCATTTTAAATTCAAGATTATTATTATTATAATTACTTTTGTATGAGGGCAAGTCATTGTCATTTTGACTTATTTTCTGGTTTTAATTATATAATTCTTTATTAATTTTTTTTTACTTTCTTTTTTATTTAGATAGAAAAAGATCTTTCAATATTTCAATATGTAGAGGTCAGATTTCATTTGTCAGTTAAAATTTTTATTTTTCCTTCATTCCTGAAAGAAAGTTTTGCACAGTATTGTATTCTTGACTGGCAGTTTTTGTCTTGGTATATTTTAAGTATGTTTTTCAACTCTCTCTGGCCTGTAGAGTTTCTGCTGAATAGTCTGAACTCACTTAGAGGGCATAGCTTTATATAATACATGCCTTTTTTTTCCCCACTCCACCTTTAATATTCTATCTTTATCTTGGATTTTTGATAGCTTCACTCCAGTGACTTAATGTAGGGATCTGCTTGCATTTACTTTATTGGTGTTCCATTGACTTTATTACTTATCTAATTATTTCTTTCCCAGGTATGGGAAGTTTTCCACTATTATTTCAGCTATGATTTCTTTGAACAAGTTCTTTGCGCCTTTCTCTCTTCCTCCACCTTCAGGGATACCCATTATTTTTAAATTACCTTTTCTAATGAAACTGGATAACTTTCAGAGGGTTTTTCACCTTTTTAATATTTATTTTTTCTCTCTTTTCTATCTCATTTATTTTAGGTTTCTATATTTCATATGACTAATTCATTCCTCCACTTGATTAATTCTGCTTCCATAGCTGTCCATAGTATTATGGATCTCATTTACTGTATGCTATAAAACACGAATCTGTTACTTATTTAAACTTTTAATTTCTCCCTCCTGCTGATTCAATTTATTTTTTTTCCTCCTTGACTAGTTTTGTTGAGTCCTCTTGTACTGCTATGAACTGTTTTTCTGACTTTCTTTTATTTCTTTGTTTTTCCATGATTGTTGCTTTACTATTTATGATTTCTACTTTAAATTTCTTATCTATTCAAATATGTCTGATTTTTTATTTGGTTCATTGTAAATTTGTTATATGGATATTGATTTACAGAGATGCTCACTTGAAATCAATGTAATGCTATGATACAATGTTCCTTTAATAAAAATTGTATTGTATTTTTTAAAATATGCACCTCATCACCAGAACTACTCAAAAAAAAAAAGCAAGAGTAAAGATAAAAGCAAGCATAGTTTAGCTTTAAAACTATAATGATTCTTCAAAGATATCAGAAATAAAATGTGAGATGAATAAGATAGGTAGCTCCAAATATTTGAGTGAAATCTATGATAAAAGAGAATTATAATTGCATAGTCCATCATGAATATTTGGAAAAAGTAAAATTATGAAATAATTTCTATTGTTCACCAGTAAAATATTACTTATTAAACTTGCTTTGAATAATTCTAAAGTATGAATTCACTCTTAAAGGCTTATTATAAAATTTGATAAATGAGTTATTATTTATTTGAAGTAGATTTATTAAACTTAACTTTTACAAGATTATTTTAATAGGCTATATGAACTACTCCTAATGAACTTCTAGTCTTTCTTTAATTAGAATGGAAACAAGAAAACTTCTATAAAGGTGAGTAACACAAAAAGTTTAAAGCATGAAAGAAGATCAAGTAAAATGACAAAAAAAATGAAAGTATATGATCTTGAGTTCAATTTATTTATTTAATAAAAATGTACTAGCTATAGCCCAAGCACTTTTTAAACACCAGATATGTTAGTATAAGTATAAGAAAAAAGAATTTCCCCATCTCGGAGCTAATATTCCAGAGACTAAGCCAGTACAATATCTGGTATATTAGATAGAGTTACATGCTAAGAAAATAAATAAAACAGATAAAGATGATAAGAAATTGTACTAGAGTGCTCTGAAGTTGTATTTTTCCTTAATATATTCTATGTTGTAAGTACATAGATATACACACAAATTAGGAAAGAAGAGAGGAAATACAAAAATAACCTTATATCAGTAATTGATTTGATGCTGCATCTTGAATCAGTAATGTAGTTTAATGATAAGACTTTGTTTATTTTTATCGGAATTATTTATGATTATCAACTTTATAAAACAGTTTCCAAGAAAGCATTTCTGGGAGGGTTTTGTTTGATGGTGTTTGATTTGGTTTTGCTTTTTGTTTTCATTTAAGGAAACATTTAGAAGAGTAATGCTGTTTAAGTTTTATTTAATACAATACATTTTTGTTAGGAAAAAGTATTCTTCACAAAAATCCTGTTAGTTTTTGCTTTCACATCTAGTGTATGCATATAAAGTTGTAAGAAGTGACATCAGGAAAAATTTAATTTATTTTTTTTTCCTTTCTGCAGATCTCATTCACAGACTTGTGTGTTAGGGTGTGGGTCCTGAAAATTGTTAAACCCATATTCCAGTCCTGATTTTTTTTAAGAACTGAAGTGTGTAACCTGTGGCAGACCATATTTCAACAAAGCCTCAGTTTTCTTATCAATGAAATAAGAATCTGGCCTAGACTGATCAGAAAGGTCCTTCCCAGATTAGCTCCTTGTGACTCTGTAAACTGTAAGAGTCACAGAAGTATACATCTCCCATAAACACTGACAAATTATAACATTTCCAAATGTAAATTACTTAATACTTTTCACAAGTTCCTGAACTTTTGTGTAAAAAGACTTAAAGGTCCATGTTTACTTTTGTTGCAGAACACCAACCTTTTCTGAGCAGTGTGCAGGCACATGGAAGGGTATCCACAGTAAGTAATTGGTGGCCTTTTTTCCGTAAGAAATGTGTTGGGGGTTTACTCTTAGAGTAAGTATGACCCTCTTTCTATTGTAGCACTTGAAATGACTCTTGCTGTATTCAGAAATAAACTTGAATGCCATCACAGAAACCGTTAATATTCACTTAGCCATCGATTATCGAGGCAGGAACCATTTTCTTGGCAGGCATGGTATTTAAGGCCTGGGGAATAAAAAAAGCAAATAAAAATAGTTATTCCCCAATTTCCATAATAGTAGAGAACACCACTCAATGCAAATGGTACTATTCCAATATTATAGTATTCCAATCTAATTCAAGGAAGATTTCATTCTTTCAGTGAAATAGTGTGAAACATTTGCAATGCTTTCCTAAGTTACTGCTAAAAGTAAAAATGTTAAAAATGACCAAATCAATAAAAAGACATGAAAAAATAAAAGATACTAAAACTTACCCCATCTACCTCTCCCAATTAAAGGTTATTTCTTTTAAGATTATGAATTCTCCTTTAGTTTTGTTCATAATTTCCCAGTCAGTCTGAAGAAAGGGGCATTTTGGTTAGTCTCAACAACAATGAGGATAGGGAGATATGCAATCTCTAAGGACATCGAAGCTATAGTTGTTTAGGGATTTATAGATCAAGGCCATTTTTAGTGAATTTTATTTGAGATAGCAAAGCCCTCCTTTTATATACTTTAATTGATGTCCTTGGCATGACTATATAAGTCAAAAAACTATTTCAAATTTTAAGTTAGGGTGACAGTAACCTAAGCTTGGTAAGGATTTCCTAGTTTGCTAAGTTTCAATGGACTGATGAGTTTATTTGAAAAATTTGACTTGTTTGATATTTAAACATCTTTTTACAATGAATCATAAAAATAATCACTGTTTTATAATGATGAACTTAAACATATGTTATAAATTCTCTGGTGTTTATAAAAATAATTGCTACTGCTGATTGTGTATTATGTATCAATGGGATAAGTATTTTAAATCATCCATTTAATCTTTACAATCAAAAGTTTTATAATATTTTTTGGGACAATTTTACAGATTGTGATAGGAACCTGAAGAAATCAAGGGTGTAAGCTATGAATATATCTAAATAAAGAGATGAGAAAATAGGAAATGAAAAGACCCAAAGGAAGATGGGTCATTGGACTATTTTATGACAGTTAGAAAGTCAATGTAGTTTGCATGTAGAGAATGAGGGGAAATTTATATGAGTAATAGAGAAATATGAAAAAAAGTAGCAGCATTTAAGCATCTGAAGCTATGAAATTTCATTTGTTGAGCTGTGCATGACTGTGAAGCAAGTTTGATGAGATTAAGTAATGACTGAAAACAATGACAGAATTCTGTTCTAAAATGGCAGCAAGAGAGACTCCTGAACTCATCTCCTTCCAATATGTGCCTAATCTTCAGTTCCATATGGAACACTTTCCACTGAGAGAAAACAGACTCTCAAAGATGCATCTGTACTCCTGTGTCCCTTATAGTTGCATTCACAATAATCAAAATATAGAAACATCCTAAGTATCAATCAATATATAACTGAATAAAGATGTGTGTGTGTTCATCTGTTTACATACAGAGTGGATTGCTATTCACAAAAGAAAAAAGAAGAAAATCCTGTCATTTTTGACAACATGGATGGAAATTGAGGGCACTATGCTAAGTAAAATAAGACAGAGAATGACTTATGCTATCACTTACCTGTGGACTCTAACAAGACTTTTTTAAAAAGTCAAACTCAAAGAAGCAGAGAATAGAAAAGTGGTTTCCAGGGTCTGATATTAGGGGAGAGAGTTTAGTAAACGGGCACATATTTTTAGCTCTAAGATGAATAAGATCTGAAGCTATAATATAAAAACAGATCGTCTATTGTTGACAACACCATATTTTGTAACAAATTTGCTGAAAATAGAGCTCAGTGCTCTCATATATTAAAATACAAGTGAGGTGATGGATATGTTAATTAACTAGAAGGGAGAAATTCTTTCACAATGTATACAAATGTCAAATCACCATAATGTAAACTTTGTATAGCTTACAATGCTATAGGTCAAATATACCTCAAGAAAGCTGAAATTTTAAAAAGTAAGAATACTAGGTAAAAAGAAACAACATGATAATTATTTACATACTGTTATTACTGTTCAGTATAGAGGGTTGTAATTATCAGCATGAAATTTAGCAGAGTGGTAAAGGCTTTTAATATATATTTGAAAGTCATCTTATAGGCATTTTTAAAGACAAGGGTAAGCATTTTATCAAGTCACTTATATATGATTTATGCAAAAAAGTTGATATATAATTCAGAAAATATTCTAGTTATTCAAGATTAACAAAAATACAAACTGTTCACAAAATTAACACACTCACATAATTGCCTTCCATGTCAGACTACCATAAAAAGTAACCCCTATCTTCTTTTATAACATTTTAGATTAATTTTGTCAGTTTTTAAAGCATATATTTAAAACATACTCTTCTTTCATATCTTATTTCAATATTATAAATGAAATTAGCAATAGTGTTTGCACATAGCTGCAGATTGTACAACATTCCATTGTGTAAAATACTACAGTTTGTAATGGTAATTTGACTTACTCCATTTGGGACCATTGCAAATATTATTGCTATGAATATTCATATATATATATATTTTAGGGCATGTAGATATACACGTCTAGGTACTTATACTGAAGAGGTATTTCTGGGGCTTAGAGAATGTGTGTGCTCATATGTATAACATGATGACAAAGTGGCTTCACCAGTTTACTCTCCCTCTTTAGTAAATGAGTGTTCTGGTTGCATTTCACTCTCGCTAACATTTAGATGTGTCAGTCTTTTAAATCTTAGCTAATCACATAAGAGTTTAATAGTGTCCTTAATGGATCTACGTTTTTCTGATAAATAGTTTGTAGACTTTTTAAATGTCATGCTACTATATGCAAAGTGCCTTTCTAAAAGCTTTTGTTCATTTTCTTGCTTTCTTGTGAAAAAACGTTTTTAGTAAAAACTCAAGCATTACTTTGCAAATATCTTCTACTTGTTCTGAGCTTGCTACTTCATCATTTTAATGATATACTAATACATTCAGAGAAGATAACTTTTGCTTTTGACTGGATCACTTACTCAGATCAATGTCTCTGCTCTGTTCTATTTCCTTATCAGTCTTATTTTCAAATTTTATATTTTCAAACATCATCCATAAGCAAGATTATTCATAAACCTCCTTATTGAGCCTGATGATCATTTACTATTACACCATCTCCATTTCCCCTAATTTCTGCCATTTTCACAAAAGCTTCACCTGTAACATTTATAAATGATAATTGCTTTGCTTTGAGGGAAAAGTAAAGCCAAATTTTTAAGTCACTTCACTGGTCTTCCTTAAACACATGGAAACTTGACCACATCAACATTAGTGTCTTTCTGAAGTCATCACTTAAAATATTTGACATATGTTTTATCTAACTTGTCTTGTTCACATAGATTTGCTGACCCAGGTGATCCATTCTTTATAAATTTCTGACTTATAAAAATCTCCTTGAGATATTGTCAGAAGTTCATCTAAATTGAATGTCCTCTACTGACTCTTAAATGTAAGAGATGAGTGCCTACAATGAATAAGCAACATAAAAAAGCACCTGGCACTGCAAGAAATTTATACACAGCTTCATTATTATTTTCTGTCTTTTTGACTTTTAATTAGATTAAGAAAATATGTATACACAATGGAATATTATATAGCTATCAAAAGATTAAATTCTCCCATTTGCAGCAACTTGGATGAATCTGGAGGGAACTATGCTTGGTGAGATAGATAAAAGGAGAAAGACACACATCATATGATATCACTCACATGAGGGTATATAGAGATATTAAGCAAATGAATGAGCTAAATTAAGGAAAAATAAAATTTTAAAAATAATTGAACTATATCAAGCAATAGACTTTTAGTCAAAAAAACCAAATCAGTGGTTGCAGGAAGACATGGGGGACAGGAAAGAGGCAAACAGGGTAAAGGTGATTATCATATAGTGAAGGAAAACTTACTGTATTAAATATATATGTAGATGTACTATCAAGTATACCTTAAATATACTTAATGTCATAATGCAATATTACTTTAATAAGATCAATTTTAAAAATACAATTAAATTAGTGTATTTCTTTCTCTAGTGCTTCAAACTCTTCTTTCACTATATACATTCACATGTTGCTCAACACAGGGATACAATGTGAGAAACTGATTAGGTTATTTTGACAACTACCAATGACAAAATTTTTGAAGAATATATAATTTTGGACATAATGAATCTGAATTATTAGAATAAATACTCAGTATATTCTTCAAAATTTTTCTCATTTGTATTTAATCTTTAGCAATATCAACAGCAGAACAATTGACCCCTCAGCTATGCAAGAATCCTCCTCCTGCTCATTCTCAGGTCAACTATATTCCAGGTTATGATGAAATCATCCCCTTTCTTGCATTTCTGTTTTCACTACTTTGAAGCATGACCTTGAAATGCCTTACTTTAAATTTTAATCTATTATACCAAATACTATGACAGGAAGAGCTCCATAAAATTTAAATCTGCCATCTTTTGTTTGTTTCTTTCTTTCTTTTTAACATTTCGATGTTTAAAAGGTAAAGCTCTTAGGATGTAATCCTAGGCCTTTCATGACATTATTTCTGCCTTCTTTGTTACTGCATCTCTACTAATGCAGCCTATATTGTTATTCTAAATCTCAGCCTTATTGAATATCTGAAGCTGGCAAAATAAACCATGGTCTTTCTCATGGCCCTTAATCCCTCATCCTGTGATTCTGGTTTGTTTTAGCAGGCCTAATTCAATATGACATTCTCTTTTAATTTTGTCATATACTTCTATTATTTTCCCTTCCATTTATTTATATTCACTTACATTAACTTAATTTTATTTATGTGTTTGGTGCTGAAAATATGAATTAGATTTTATAATTTCCTTCTCTTACTGTCATTTATTTCTAGGTTTAGTGAAGAATTTAATCTCAACATTTAGTGTGTCAAATAAAATTATGATTGTATAAACATGGTATAAGAGATGGACAAAAAAAATATCCTAACCCACTGTGGATAACAAATCCTATAAGACTTCATGAACAATGCTTCTGCTGAAACTAAATGGCTGATGATGAGTATACCCAGAGTGAGTATGTGGAAATAGCATTTCAGGCAGTTAAAATAACAACTTCAAGCCGGGGATCAATAAGATCATGGTGTGATTATAAAATATTTGGTTTTGCTATACCACAGAATCTTTGTTACGTAGCATATGGCAAAATGAAATCCTTCAGAGTTAAGCAGATTTCATATAATTGTAACTTTTATATTCAAAATTTTAGAGCCTGTAGAGTTGACTGTATGGAACAAAAGATTTCCTTTAAAGGGACTTCAAGTATATTGTCAGGTTGGCAATTTAAATAGCAGTATTTAGCATAAATATGGAGATTCAAGAACATGTTTATATCAAATAGCTAAAATGGTCTAGGTGGGTGCTAATGAATATTTCAAAAAGTGATGAGATAGAAACATTTAGTGAGCAACTGCATTATTTGATGATTATTATCAAAATGGAGTTACAGCTTAGTCAGAGTTTTTGATTTCCCACATCAATAATTAAGTTAAAAACTTGATGCTACTGAGATAAATAGGAAAACAAAAAGAAAAGACAATAAACTTGGAATATATTGAACTAGAGACATGTGTTGGAGATACTGGTAGAAATCAAACTAATATTCAAAAAGAAATTTCATCAGAGGTAAAGATTTTGAATTCATTATTTCTGTGGTGTTTATGTTGTTGAGTTGACTAATTCATAGAGTGACGAGGTTCAGAATTAATAATTATTAAGTGTTGCAAGCTCAGAAGGAACCCAGGCAAACAACAAAATGTGAGAACATAGAGATGTGGTCAGTGAAAAAGACTGTAGGAATAATTACACATTTGAAGTTTCTTTAATAAAGATGGTAACTTAGAAGAGGGTGCTAAAAGAAAATAATAATTAACTGCATGAAACACAAGAAGCCCATGAAGACTGAAACATAGCTATTTACCTTGGTACTTATGCTATTACTAGTTATTATTATTGGCATTTTTAGAACACTAGGAAAACAAGCCAGAAGTCAGTGATTGAAGGGATTATTTAGAAATAAGGAAATGGAAATGAAAATGATGCTAGCTCCAACACGACACTTAAATAGATCTGATAGAGAGTAGATCACAACAATATTATGATTAAGGAAAGAAGTATTGAGAAGGATATATTCATGGATTGAACGGGACATTTGCCTATAAATGTCTAACTTACCCTCTGAATTACAAAAACTCCTGAAAATAATATAATTTATTAATTTTATTTTCTGTATATTTATCAAATGCCTATTATACAGAGTAGCTCTGTAAATGTATACAGATGTATACAAATGTATATATATAAATGTATAATTTTGTATACAAAATACAAATGTATACAAAATTAACATAATTATACTAATCACCAATGATAATGATTGGGAAAGGAATCAAGTGAATGTGAATGTGACACCCTATTGATTCTGCAATTTAAGGCTTCTCACCCTGTTCCGTTGGAATGTGTGATCCCTTTGCTACCTCTGCTCTCAGAATCTACTCCAAGGATAGACTTGAGAAAATGGGATGCAATTTTTAAAGTGTTGTTGAGATTTTGAGTATTATATACGTAACTGTGTCCAGTTAAGACTTTAAAACAAACTTTAAAGATTTGGTGAGGGAATATAGAAAACTGTTGCTCTTTTGATGGTTTAAGCCATGTAGTAAGTTCACTTGTCATTAAAAGTACTACCTACTAATCCAGAGGGTATATGCCTCTTTCTTCAACTCTCTGTTTTATAAGGTTTTATATTATACTAAGGAAACTCCGATAGTTTGCATCGTAACAGTTAATTATGTAGTAAATTTAATTTTTAACTAAATTATCACAGTGTATATTTATAGAATGATAGAGGTCTTTCATAAATGTTTTTATTTTATCTGACAAATTAAATTTGGAGATGTGAATTTCAGAGAAATTCTATCAATACAATATAATTCTATCAAGTTTTTAATTTTAAATTTGCTATGGAGCCTCTTATGAAGATTTAGATGAGGATATATATATTTTTTTTATCAAATGCCATAAATAAATGACTAGCATCATTTAATAGATGTATCCCCAAGTTTGAAAATTAACCTTTTATCAGTTATCAGTTTATCAATAGTGATTAACATTATTTTACTCACAAAGACATCAAACTCACAGACTTGGTTATTTTAGCTGACTCATTTATTTCCCTCTCCCCACATGCCCCATACTCACACAATTACTTGCTGTTGTCTGTCTCCACAACTGGACTTTCCATCTCCCCTGCTTGTACTACAAATGTTCATGTACATCTCACAATCACTTGTCTATAACATGAGTTGTGGAGACCACAAGTCATTCTCTTTTTTTAAACTATCCTTCAGATTATAAAGATAAACATTTTAAAACGTAACTACAACCATATCTAAGACAGTCAACCAAGCCACAAGAGAAAGATCAAATTTAAAACAAACTACCTCCCTCCTTTTCTTACTAATTCTGGCCAAATCCTCTTCCTTATTTGGGTCTTTAGTTTAAATGTCAATTCATTAGAAAAGACTTCCGTGCCACACCTTAATTTAAATGAGTTTTCTTATTAATTCCTCAGCATAACTTTTTAATTTCCATTCCTTTTTCATCTTAGTACTTTTTAATTCTACATGCATATGTAGAATTAAAATGTCATGCCCTTAAGGGCTTTTATTATCTTGTTTACTCCATAAAACTGGCAGTGACTGAATGAATGATAGCTCCCAGCTATACAGTGTTGTATTATACTAGCTCCATTGTTCTAATGTAAATATTGCCCATCTCCCCATAAAATCAGTAATATTCTCTGAAATGGCCATGGTATTTCATAGCTCTGTTTTTGCTCAGAAATCTCATTGTCTTTTCCCTAAAATTCTATTACTACTTAGATGGTTAGCCTACCAAACCCCTATATATTTTTCAGGAATCAATTAAAAATTCTCTTCTTAAGTAAGTTTGACCCTCCTACCTTCACTGTATTGCCAATGGAAAGGATGGTGTCTATTTTTTTGCCTTTAACATATTTACACTATAGTTTGTTTTATTGAAAGTTCATTCTGGGTGAAGAAATCATAAACAATTATGTTAGTAATTTAATACAATGACTTGTTACCTAAGAATGGAATAAGTGAAATGCTAAAAGAAAAAGTTACATAAAGGTATTTACTTTGGTTTGGAAAAAAAAGGAAGTAGGTATATACATAAGGTTAGAGAAACAAAGAAAGCAGAGGTGAGCGACTGAGAGACTAAATGACCCCTCAAATCTAAAATATTTGTTATTTGCTCATTTAGAAAGCATTTGCCTTTCTCTAGAAAAGAAAAACAAAGTTTACTATTAGCACTGAAGAGGGTATCATACAGGTAGAAATTTTCATTACGGATGTAAGCAAATGTATGATATCAAATTAACCAGAGAAAATTTAGCAATTTACTTGAGGAATTAAAATAAATTTTGATTAAACAATCAATGTCCTGTACTAAGGCATTAATACATAAAATTTTAAGTCTAATTTTATACATTTTCAAGGACACTTAAAAGAAGTATAACAGGCAAGTCTGGTTTGTTTGCTCAATTCCCCATACAATTTGGAACAAGTGTATCTTCTTAAGCTCATTAAGTAAGAGACATATGTTTTCCCCACAGGAAGTAGAACTTTGTTTTTGACAGATCATTTTTCACTCGAGAACTAACATATAAAACTTTACTTTTATTTCCCCTTATGTACCTTTTACTTCTTTAAGAGCAATATTATTTTTATTTATTAGAACATTGGTAATTAACTCATCAAAACATACTGCAATAAAAGACATATTTAGCAAACTTTAAATATAATCCATATATAATCCAAAATTTTATGCACCTATTAATTTAAAATGTTATTTGCTTGCCTGATGTGCTAGTATCCCAGTAAAAACAAAGTGTGTTGCAAAGTTTCTGCAAAAATTAAATTAAAATCAAACAGAAAAAAAAAACAAAAAACACACACTGTGTGTTGCCGTTTAATATGCATTGATCTTATATATTCAGAGACAAAATAGCACTCATTAAAAAATATCAGATAAACTATCATTGAAATTATAAAATGATTTTAAAACAGCGCATTAAATATTTAGTTATCTTAAATATTTTGACATAATTTTTCTCTTCTTCGACTCTTTTTTGCTCAAATCACTTCACAAAGCAACAAGCTCTCCTTTTTCTCCTTTTCTTGTTTTAGAAAACAGTTCACATTTTTTCCTCTGTCCATAAAAGAAATATTTTCAGTTTCACAATACATATCATCTTTGCCCTTTCAAACAAGAAAAGGGCAAAATCCTTTAAAGTATTTTTTGTAATTGCATGAATTTTTTTTTATTTTTCTTTATAAGAATACAATAATCCATCCTCACCAAAAACTGAAGTTCCTTTGTGACACAGATTAAAATGTCACTTTTAGACCTCTCAGTCATTAAATAATTTATGTTCACTCATTTAACAAATCACAAGCAAGCATTTACTGCCAATTAGGCATAGTTTAGCTTATTTGGGATCTGTATGGTCAAAAAGGTAAGATAATTATCTTCCAGATGTTTATTTACAGTACAATAGTGTCTACTGCCAGCATGTAATGACAGTACAATGGTACAAAGTCAGAAAAACTGCAGTGTGAATATTAGATAGCAATTTTAAGAACATCAGACTAGATTTTATAGAAGATATAATGTTTGTATAAATTGTTACAGAAATAAAGACATTCAGTACTTTTGCAATAAATATGAGGAGGAAAGGTTGGTAGAAAAAAAATGTGTGAAAACATCTATTTTGTAAGTCCATTAGAAGGATCAGTTTTTCTGTGCTCTGGAATATTAGATACAAGACAAAAAAATGTGGATTATGAAAAATATAATAAACATGATTGTACAAAGCAGTTGCTTTGAATACAATGAGGAGCCATATTTTTGAGCAAATCCTAAACACTACCTAAACATTTTTGGAATAACATCAGCAATGATGAAGAGAAACTTAGATATAATATAGTTAATTAAGAAGCTGTATCTACATGTCATATTTAGTGAACAAATAAAAGAGATGAGAAAAAGGAAGGGTAAGAATTATTGCCAGGTTGGTTGGATGCTCTTGACTTGTCCTACTTTTGACAGTAGAATTACAGTGTCCTTACCAAGGGTAAGTTTAATGGATATGTCACTACAATTATAAGCAAGTAGAACTAAAATTAAAAAATGGGACTCCCACTACTAAAAAGCTTTAGCAGAGCAGAGGAAGCAATAAGTTGTAAAGACAACCTACATAGTAGGCAAAATATTTATAGACCTTATCTCCGAGACTAACATCTAACATATATAAAGAATTCATACAACTTCATAATAAAAACCAATAAAAAATGAACTAAATACAACAAAAAATAGAGCTATAGTCTGAAAAACCAAATTAATGTTTATAAGAAGGGAAAAGTGAAGTGGGTCCATAAATTGAGTAAAAGAGACCAGTTATATGGTGAAGAAAAAAATTGGACTGGTGACGGCTAACTTAATGTATTATATGCAGATGTTGATTTACTATGATGCACATTTTAAACTGATATGTTTATGATGCAATGCTTTTTCCATAAAATACATTAAAAATAGAATAAAATAAATTGGGCAACATATCTGACTACATTTTTGTTTTCAAAGAAGACGTACAAATAGCTAACAGGTATATATAAAAATCATAAAATTCAGTAATCATCAAGGAATTGCAAATTAAAATTATGACTAGGTATCACTTCATACCTGTTAGAATTTATCAAATGTATTTCAAGTCTTTGTATCAAAGTGTTGCTGAAAATAGGGAGAAAAAGGAGCCCTTATTTCCACTAGTGATGGGTATAGAAATTGATGAACTATTATAAGAACATATGGTGGCTCATCAAAAAATTAAAATCTGAAATATCATCAAATCCAGCAATCCCACTTCCGATTATGTATCTGAAGAAACTGATCTGTCCTGTTATTGAAGGGCCATCTGCACGCTATGTTAATTGTTACATTATTATTAATAGACAAGATGTAGAAACACCTAAGTGTACATCAACAAATGAGAGAATAAAGATTTTTATGTATGTTTATACATATACACACACATATATACATATAATATATTATTCAATCATGAGGAAGAAGGAAATCCTGTTGTCTGGGAATATGTGAAAGAAACTCAAAGGCTTTGTGCTAAATGCGAAGAGTCATCCAGTGGAAAACAAATACAATATGACATCACTTATATGTAGAATTGAAAAAAAAACAAAACACCTGACTTTCTTAAATCAGAATAAAATGGTAGTTACCAGGACAGGGGTAGGAGGAAATTGGAAAACTGTGATCCAAGGGTACAAATTTGCAACACGTAGACCATGAAATTCTGTGGATATAATGTACAACATAATGATTATAGACAATACTGAACTATTAACTTCAAAATTAAAAAAACAAAACATACTAAGAAACTAGATATTAAGTTTCTCAACACAAAGAAGAAAAAATAAGTATGTGATGTATATAAGGGCGATAGCTGACACTACTGCAGGAAGAATATTGCACTATATAAATATATCAAATTGACAGGCTGTACAGTTGAGATTTATACAATAAATTAAACATATCTCATTTTTAAACACATTTAAATATGTAATAAATCATTAGTAAGAAATTGAAGGCATGCATATAGAGTTGTCCTAAATAATGGTTGATGTTTTCCAATAAAAGGTCCAGATTCCATAATATTAAAGGTATTCCCTTTTAAATATTAAAAGAATTATACTAACTCTTTTAGACCAAGTGAAACACACATAAACACACATACACAATTACACAGATGCATTCCCTAAATACTGATTTTTTTTATTTAACAAAACATTTATGCAATGATTTCTGAATACTAATTCTATAAAGTTCAACATCACACTTTATACTCTAGAATTACCAACAACATGAAGTTGCCTGAAGAATTTTTTGGCTTCATATCCATTTAACAATCTAAATTAATGAAGTAAACCAAGTCCCAAGTGTCTGACTTAACTTTTTTAACAGTTCGTGAGAGCAATATAGCAAATCTAAAATATTTTGGCCCTTCATTATCTACCAATTTCTTTTTGAAATTTACCCACACTTTGTGAAGATTTGCTTTGTTATATTGTGTGTTATGCTTTGTAATCGCACAAATTGTTCTTATCTCTGGCACCATACACAAAATGAGATGAAATAAGAAAACACAGAATAGAATAATCAATTTAAAAAATACTTAGAGAATCTATATTCTTTTGAAATATAGGACATATATATGGTAATATAAATATTATTTGGTAATATTTATGTGGATAAGACCAGTTAGAAGCATACTACTTTTAAATGGCAGCTATTTTAATTGCGTGCTCTTAGAGTTTGATTCTTTATAAGCAAAAATTATAGAATAAAAATCTTGGGGAAAGTCTAAAATGTATGAAAAATAAACATTTTAATGATCTTTTATTTCCTGAGAAATATGAAACACAATTGTATTGATTCCTATTAATCTTAAATTATGAATTAGTAATTTCAATAAATAGTTATGTTAGATTAAAACAAATAAGATGAATTAAATTTTGTAGAAAGATAAAAGTTGTTTGCAAAAGTACATAATTAAATGCTGTGGATAATAATTTACAAAAATGTAACACTGCCGGTATTTTAATTTTCCTCATAGAATTAAATATTTTCCCACACAAATTTGCTGATGTAGAAGCCTCTTTTTAATTAGTAGAATAAGTAGTAGTTCCAAAAGTTATAGACATACTAGAAGGTATTTTAAATTATCTTAATTTTCTCTAAACTTGCATAGTTTCATTCATATAAAAGTAAATTAGCTTTGCTAGATCAATTTTAATTGCATAGATTTTTAAAAATACATGCAAAATTAATGGTACTTGTTCAGAAGATAGTAAGACTTAAACTATAAAATAAGCAATCAACAAAGATACAACCCTTTTTACAAAGAAGTTGGCCTGCTAAGAATTAATTGTATAGTTGACCATACCTCACAAGAGTCCTGTGTAATATTTAAATCTATAAATATTGTGGCATTTATCCCTTACAAGTCTTCTAAGAAAGTGGTCTTAAAATATATTTATCTTCATAATCACAAGCTTTTCTATTTTGTTTAATCCATGTTCTATAGGCTCAATAAATGTTTAGTGTGATCATTATTATTATCATTATAGGTATTTTAAAGTCAAATGAGAAACTAAAATGAGATTTCATTTCTCTGTGTTACTGTCAAGGATATACCACATGTTCATCATAACTGTTTTTTCAGTTGTGACAAAAATCCTAATATAAAATTTACCATTTTAATAATTTTAAGTATATATACAGAATTGTAAAGTATATACACACTGATGTTGATCTCTATATAAAATTTTTGAATTCTAGTATCTTTCATCTTGTAAAACTGGAATATTATGCCTACTAGAACTCCCTCGCCTCTACCCACCATACCTGGACAACATTCTATCTACTTCCTGTTTTTCTTAAAAAGTAAAAATTTAAAAATTGTTTAAGATTATAACCTTAGGATCTATGGCGTTTTATAAAACAAGTAGTCAAATTCATAAATTTCCCATAGAAAAATAAAAATTTTCTCTTTGACTTAATTTTTAAAATAAAGAAAAACTATCAAATTATTTTTTCTTCTCAAATATGTTGTCTGACATAACCCAGAGATGAAATTATCCACCTACCACTTCTTTCATAATGCAGTGTGATTCTACCACCTTCAAAATCACGGCTTACCTATTAAAGACAGTATGTTACCCATTAGTTCAATAAGTAAGTAACATCACCAAAAATACAACTCACATTAGAGTGTTGTGACCATTTCTAAATTCATTAAAATAGAGTGATGCTTAGTGAATCTAGGATAGAAATGATTATACACTTGGATACTACTTCTTTCTCCTCTCACACCTTTAATGAGTCATAAAATGCAATCCTCCCTGGGTTAAATGAGCCAAAGAGCCCCTCCCCCACACCCATCATTGATTCATTTCAATTTCCACAGGCACCCTGCAGGCTTCACCAGTTCCACAAAATCTGCCAAAAGGAAAAGCCCTTAGAATTTTATGACTATAAAACATATTTTATGAATAAGTTCAAAGTAATTTAATAATCTATCTTCAGGAGTTTGTGTCTACCCTTAAGTGATTACAACATATCATGCTAGACATTACTATAAGAATATGTATTATTTACATGGCAGAATTGTATAGCCAGGAGTAAAGTAAAAGAAAGGCAAATAAATTTTAACTCTGTTACATTCTAAAATATCTGGAATTTTGTATCATCTTCCCTTTTCTCTACTTCGAAAACATATTTTCATGAAAGCAGCAACCTATCTTAATTCATTCCTCTCAAGGCACAATAAATTTCTCTTATGATTCTCAATAAAATGAATAATAATGATTCTGGTGTTTAACATAAGCTATAATCTAAAAATTAAGCTCATACTTTTGGGTTTGTTCTTATGCATTAGTTAAGAGAAACCTTAATTATTACATACAACTTTAGGAAAATATTTACCCCAAGTGAGAGTCTCTCATTAATAAATTGAAAATTCTTTTAAATTTACCTTCTCCTAACTTTGCATGTTTATATCTGAAATAGTCTCTCCTTCAGTCTCTTCTACTGTTGGTGATGATGAATATGGTGGTGACATAATTGGTGATAGTTATAATAATACTGGTGGTGTCATAAATAATTTACAGAGCTTAATAATCTATAAGGTAAGGTTCACTATTCTCCTGCTCTAATAGCTTCCCATAATGCTGCTACTTTGATTTCTTGTTTCTATTTTCTAAATTTTTCACACTTTTTTGGTTTTTAATTATCAAGTACCATTACTGATTTCATTTTGATGCATTTTTTCAAATACAAAATATGAAAAAGATTTTGGTACAGCAAATGTGATGATTATTTAGTGACGATCTACATTTTTTTTTGCTAATTACATAAATGAAGTATATGGTTCATTTATTGACTGGATCTTTGAGAGTTCAAATACAATATTTGATCAAAAGCAGAAAAAATATAAATTGCAAAAATTAAAATATAATAGACAATAATATTAAAAGATATATTTCTATATTTCTATACTTAATATTTCCTTATTTTATCAACTCAGAATAATAATGTTAAATGGCTGACAAGAGAGGAAGATAAATTCATTTCCTCTAAAACTGAGTTTCAATATTCTGAAAAGTTCACTCTGTTGCTATCAATTGTAGATGCAAATCTAAAATCTACATTGATTGTATGTATAATACTCCCAAATAAGCATAAACTATAAATACCTGTAATAATCGATTTTATTTTCATAATATTCTTGTTAAAAGATAACTAATAAAAAAGTCAGAAGGTGTTGTTCATCTAAAATATGTGTGACAATTTGTTTTTCCAAGTGACATTTAAAAAATGTAAAAAGTGTATTTTAGAAATGTATCTTTAATTCACATTCTTGCAATAAAATGGGTGAAAAGTGCTAACTTGCTTTTTTAAATGAAAACAGTTTATGTTCTTGATAGAATAAGCATATCACTGACCTGTTGTTAATATTTAAGCTTTTTACTATATTTGGTTCACAATAAAATGGGACATATCTCACTGCTGTAGAGAAACAGCTCAGCTATGCTATTAAATTTCTTTGCAAATCATTTTTCTATTGATGATACAAGAAGAAAACCAAATGAAAAGTCAACATTAACCAAATAAAGAACTCGTGGCATTTTATTGGCCCTTCTACCCCTGGAAACAGTTTAAAGAAAAGTCTAATCAAGATGATTCTTGTGATACAATTTGTTACCGAATCTGACACTGATTGCGTTAGAGAGCAGCTCTTCCTCTCCATCCTCTCTATGGGCTTGTATACATGATAATTCACAGATGTTTAGGGAAAGGCTTCAACAGTTCATATTGGCTAGAGTATTAAGTTACAACAAAAAAGAATTGTTTCTACTCTAGAAACAAAGCAATTGTATAATATTTCCTAATTCTATCAAGACATTTTTGAAACCCCATATTTGCTATTAGACTTATAGATGGCTTCATCTCAAACTCCATATCAATCATTTTAAGAATATGATGAGGAATAAGAGATTGTTGGGTTTAAAACAATGAAAGAAATATATTAAAAAATAAATACATTAGTTTTATATGTTTGGAAAATCTAATGCCTAAATTCAGTGTTCTATGTTGCTCTAGACATGTCCAAGTGTCCACTAATATAAAGAAAATATACCCTGAAATAAAATGTTCACATATTATTACTATTGTGTTTAAAAATAATGGTTGAACAAATGGGTCAATGTTCAAAAAAACAATTCTTATATATAAAACATACATTCTAACTTTGAGAACGTCTGTACAAACCACCTGAGATCCACTCATGTATTAAACATATTACTAAGTAAAAAATTAGTAATAAGGATAGATATTGTAGAAAATTAGAGGACAAATTGACTGCGACTTTTACAGCCGACACTTTAAAGCATAGTGGGTTTTATATTTTAAACTTAGAATATAAACACCCATTCAATGCACATAACCATACCAGGTAAAATAATGTTAAGTATTCTTTAAAATATCACATTCCAGTCTTTGTTCCATGGACTATGCAGATATAGGTATCTTTATCTATCTATCTCACTATCTACCTACCTACCTATATATTGATCTACCACATATATATTGCATATATATGTGTTTATGTGTATAAGTTTATTCAATCTTCACTATACCCTTCTATCACTTCTAGTTTAACTGCTATAACATATTCCCAAAATTTAGTTACTTGGACAAGAAATTAATTTATTTTTCATGTAACATTATATGTCAATGAAGGCTTTGTTTCACACAGCTGTTCAGGACTCAGGCTGATCAAGATTCTGCTATTGGTTCCTTCTAATATTATCACTGTAATTTTAATCCCATACAAGAAGACAATAATGGAATGAAGAAGCTTTGGGATGAGTTGGTTAACCCTAAAAATGCTTTATGTCACTTCCAATTACATCTCAATGAGCAAATAACTCAGAATTGAAAGAATAAGGAAAAAGGAAACAGGACCATGGTGTGCATTAATGCAGTGAGGGGTCTTAAGAAAAAGCTGGAGTAACAAATCACAGGACTATGCCATTTAGGTTGCTTTTAACCATATTAAAGGATCTCAGAAATAAAAGACTTGATTTTTAGCAGTGTAATGAGGGATTTCCAAGATAACGGTTAACTTGTTGCATTGTAAAATATTACTTTCTTCAAAATAAATATTTTGTTTTGGAAGTTTTATATATAGAAAATAGCAAACATAATAAAATTTTCATGTATCTAATAGTCAATGTTCCCTATTTTTAATGTATTGCACTAAGATATTTCTCATAATTAAGTCAAATTATTAATATTTTTTCATTCACTATGCTTTCAATATCTATTTAAAAACTCATTCAAGGTTGCATAGATTTTCTCCTATGTCATGGATTTTCTTCTATCTATGTGTCCCATAGATAGGGGATTGAAAAGATGAAATCAGATATTTCAGTTATGAGAAATATGATGATGACTTGGAACAATCTTATGATATTGAAAAAGAGGAAAAGTGGACATATTTGACTTATATTCATTTGCTAACAAAGTGCTATTTTGTATCTGTTCTTTATTCAAGATAATTAAGCGCTAATATTAGAAGGAATTCAATTACTTGTGAATATAGAATAAGAGTGCCTAAAAATAAATATATAAAAAGTATCAGTTTCCCAAATTAAATTGGTAATGTTCTTTCATTAAATAAAATGTATACTCCTAGAGGGGGGAAAAGTGAAAAAATAAGTTCTGGGAGAGCAGGGAATTCATTCTCCCAGAAAGGGTGGAATACTACAGCTGATTATTCTTAATTACCTATAGGGAATTTTTTATGTTACTTGATGAGTTACTAGAACTGTAGTTATTTTATTATCCATTTATAGAATTGCTTCCCAGCTAAGGTCCCTACTACTAATAAATATGCTATGTTTTAATTCTCATGTTATAAGGGTTGTATGAGAGGAAGAGAAATATAGTAGAAGAAGGACGAAGAAAAATAAGGACATGAATATTATTTTAAAAATCACTAGATATGGGTCTCTGAATCAATTGCTGCTTAATGTTACAATAAAAAACATTTGAGGCAGTACTCAATTTTGACATTTTCACATCCATTGGACAAACATTTACAATTTCTTCAATTAATATTAATTATATTTATGATACACATTATTTTAACAAATGAGCACTTAAAAATAATTCTAAGCATTCAATTATAAACACTGATGTGAAAATAGACATAAGCATAATTATATCAAAATTGCTCATTAGGAAAGTTAATATGATTAACTACTGAAAGTGAAGTTACGGATAGTGGCATGATTAAACATCAGTCTGAATATTACGGAGACATATTCTCCCATCAGCAAACATATCTGTGAGGAAAGTGTTTTTCTCTCTCTTCTCTCTTCTCATTTCTCTCCCATTCCCTCTCTCTAATCTCCCCTCCCTTCCCTTTCCCTTCCCTCCTTCCCTCCCCTCTTTTACTTCCCCCCTCTCTCCCCCTCTCCCTCTCTTTCCTCTCTCTCCTCTCTCTCTTTTTCCATCTCTCCCTCGTTTCACCCCTCTTTCACCGGCAGGCAGTCACAGTGAAGCATAACATACTCATTGCTGTTGAATATAAAAGAAAAGCCAGGCTTAAATGTAATACAGAAAATTCCCTGAAAATGTCACTAATAACTACATATTTCATGTTTGAATACAACCCCTTGCCACAAATATACAACATTTGACAATGTTAGCTGCAATGCCTTTTTGAGAATACAGTTCCATATTCTTTCTAAGCACTAATTGTATCTATTCCCTTTGAACATCTCTTATCAGTCTTGTTGACATTTGCTTGATAAATATAAAGTATTAATATTCATTATGTATTTAGAATTAACATAAATAATTAAAACTATAGAAAAAACACATCAATTTACTGCCATAAGAGCAGTGAATTGGAATATTTCTTTCACCCTATTCTTATTGATTAGTGTCTATGAGAGTGTCAGTACTGTTTAGGATAAAATTTTCCTTGAGTTTTCACATATGAGTATTAGAGTTTAGGGCAGAATATGACTCTAATTAAAGATAAAACAAAAGGTACTTTTCGTCCCATTATGGAAACCAGGACAGGTTTTTTGTTTTTGTTTTATCTTGTAGCACATTCTTCTATGTTCTAACACTGTTTTCCAGGGTGCTGAGCATAAAGATAGGAGTAGTACAGGGAAAATTACATATAATATATATGTGCATATGTAATCTTATTTATAAATCAATACTTATATCTATACATTTATCACTATCATCTGCATATTTCCAGTTTTTCTAAAATTTACCAGAATGTTTCTATTTGCCTTTTCCATTGGTTTCATACTTAGATTCTCCTTGTCTAACTATGAGTAATTGTTTGCTACTAGTTTTTTCTAGTCTATTTCTATTGCAATTGTTAATATTATTATTTTGACATTTATTTCTTGCATTGCGTGAAACTGAATTATTTTGATTTCTAGTTGATTTTCTTAACAAGAGCATATAAATTACCCTCTTCAACATTCATTTTTATGTTGCTTCTGTTATTTATTAAATTATTTCATACCTTCAAGTCTTCGAGAGACTATTTTGTACAATCTAACTCTGGGTAAGTGCTATTGCAATGCATCTTTTGTGAGCATTTTGCTGTCTACAAAAGTGTTATTTTTTTAAAGTTTTTATTATTGGCTTTGTCCTTTGATGATTTTCATTGATTCATTGATTGTTTCACTTATCCATTTTTTGAGCACATATTCTGTATGACAGCCTTAGTTGAGTTTTAGGGAACACAAATGAAGGCTCTAGACATGAAGGCTTTACTACACAACTAGAGAACTAGTTGTCCTTCTAGCCTCATAACCTCTCATGAGCTCATCTGTATGCAGAAGTCTGGTCATTTTCTATAGTGCCCTTCACTTTTCCAAGCATATTTCTGACTACATATTAAAATCGTATTGTACATGTCTACTTAACTATTGATTCTTAGAAGTACCATAACACTAACATGTGAAAAAAGCATGCAAAACACATAGTCATCTATTTTCTTAAACTCACCTGAAAATACATTTGCCCAGTTATTTCCTTCTCAAGTAATGGCACCATTAGTCAGTCATACGTGGTACTGAAGTTCTAAACACTGATTTGTCATAATCTCTTCATTAAATCAGATGTTAACCTTTATTAACTCCTAAAGTAATCACAATCCTGCTTTGTTCCACTGTCGTCATGACCCACCCCATTCTTCTTTTGAGCTGTTGAATAATATTCTGAAAACTCTAGACCTTGCTTCATTCTATTCTTACATGAAATCGACTAAATTTCCAGAACACAAATACAATGAAGTTCTCATACTCAGCAGAAATTTTAAAACGCATATGTACAATGTCTAAAATTTAAGTAGTTTTTATAGTTTCAGCTCCTTCTGACAGGAAAAAAATGTAATTATTACGCATGATTTCTTAAAATGGATTCAAACTGCACATGATATGTAATTAATTATTTTAATATATAATTTAGTAGTATAGAGTGAATGTGTAGTTATTGGTATTTAGTGTATTCACAATGTCCTTTAACAACCATCTCTGTCTGTTTTCAAAAGTTTTGCATTAATCCATAAAACACCACATATCCCTATCATCCTCAGTGGCAGCTGCTAGCCCCCAATAACCTCTAATGTCTTTTTCATCTCTGTGGGATTGCCTATTTTGGATTTATAATATAAAAGGAACCATGCAACACGTAGCTTTTTATGCCTGGCTTCTCTCAAGTAGCATGTTTTTAAGGTTATCCAAATAACACCATATATCAGTACTTTGTTTCTGTTTAAGACTTAAAAATATATTTGTTTATTCATCCATGAGAGGACACTTAGTTTGCAACTATATTTTAGTTATTGTAAATCATGCTGTTATGGACATGTGTACAAATTTCAGTGAAGACTTAATGTTTTCATTTCTTGGGTATATGAAGAAAAGAAAAATTCTGGTTGAGGTAAAAATTCCAGCTTTAACTTGAGGAACCACCAAGTTGTTTTCTCCATAGTGGCTACACTGCTTTATAGTTCTGCCAGCAATATACAAGAAAGCCTTTTTTTTCACTACTTTGCCAGAACTAGTTATTTTCTGTCTTCTTGATTAATCTCATCCTAATGATTATGAAGTGGTATGTCATTGTGGTTTTGATTTCAATATTTCTAATGACTAGTGATGTTGGCCATCTTTTCAATGCTTATTGGTCATTTGCATATCTTCTTTTAAGAAATGTCTGTTTAAATCTTTTGATCCTTTTTAATAGGGTTGCTTGTCTTTTTGTTGCTGAATTGTGACAATTTTTTAATCTCTTGAAAGATGTTAAGCACTGAACAGATCTATTATTGGAAATATTCTCTCCCATGCTGGAGTTGGTGTTTTCACATTCTTAAATTTACCTTCAATACACAAATTTTACATTATTATGCAGTTCAGTTTTGTGTTTAGGAAGATTTACCTCCAAGTTAAACTAAAAGTTAATAGTTTGGGCACATATATTTAGGTAATTGAAATATTTTTAGTTAATTTTTATATATTGTTAAAGACAGAAGTCTTCTTTCTTTATGTTGTTATCATGTTGTTTCATCAACTTTTGTTAAAAGACTTTTTTTCCTTATTGACAATTTTTGGCACCAGTGTTAAAAGCCAATTGGACACAAATATTTGGATCAATTTCTGGATTTTAATCATATTCCATTATTTGCTATGTCTATGTCTTAAGCCCATACCCTATGCTAGTTACCACAACATGATGATTACTTAACTTTTCTATGGAATTCTTAAAGTTTAATATACATCTTAAGATCTTGTTTTCTGTTTTTAAAAACAAAACATTGAATTTTGATAAGAATTATATTGAACCTATAGATTGTTTTGGAGACTGTTGCCATCTTTAAATGTTTACTTTTCCAGCTCTTTAATATGGGATTCCTTTCACTTTACTTAGGTCTTCTTTAATTTATTTCAATAATGTTTTATTCAGTGGCAGGACTGTCCTAGGTAGTTTATTCCTTTACATGCTATTGTAAACTGAATTATTTCATTTCCTTTTCAGACTGTTCATTGAAGGTATATTGAAATACAACTGTTTTTGTGTGCTGATCTTGAGATGTAACACCTTGCTAAATTTGTTTGTTAGCTCTGGTAGTTTGTGTGTGTGTCTTTTATGGGATTTTGAACAAACAGTATCATGTTATTTCCTAACAAAAGGAGTTTTATTTCATCCTTTCCAATATGGATACTTTTTATTACTTTTTCTTACCTAATACCTCTAACTAAATCTTCTGGCAATAACACTAGTAGAGAGAGCAGACAGCCTTATCTTGTGTCTGATTTTAAGGATAAAGCTTTCACTCTTTCACTACTAAAATGTACTGAAAATGGTATATTCGTATCTCTTTTCAAATGTAAGGAATATGGCTTTTGATCCTACTTTGCTCAGTATTTAAATTATAAAACAATTCAATTTTTCAAATTAATTTTCAGCGTATGTTGTGATAATGCCCCCTCCTTTATTAAGCTAAAAAATGTTTTAAATGAACCGATTTTCTTATTGTGAAACAACTTTGTAATCCTAGATTAAGTCCTACTTGGTCATTGCATATAGCCCTTTTAATGTGCTTTGGTTTCAGCTTTCTAGTTGTTGGTTTGCTTGATTATTTTTAACTTTTGTTCCTTTATTGATAAAGAGTATTGACCTGGTGTTGAAAAAAATTTATATACACATGAAAATTAATGAAATTTAACTCTTACACCATAACCAAAAGTCAATTCAAAATGAATTAAAGAAATGAACAGAAAATATTAAATTATAAAACTACTAGAAGAAAAATAGGGAAATGGTTCAAGACATTGGTATTGGAAATTTTTCTTGAATATAACATTGAAAGCACAGGTCATGAAAACAACATAGGCAAGCAAGATTGACTATGTCAAATTCCAAAGAGTTTGCACAGCAAGAAAGATAATCAACAAAATGAAAAGGCAGCCAATGGAATGTTAAAAATTATTTCAAATCAGATATCTTATAAAAAGTTCAATGCCCAAATATATGAGACTCATACAATTCAGCAGCATAAGCAAAATAACAACTTTTTATAAATGGATGGAAGAATTGATTATATAGTTGCCCAAAGAAAATACAAAAGTGACTAATATGTGAAAAAGGTACTTACCATCATTAATCCTCAGGGAAATGTAAATAAAAACTACCATGATATATCACCTGACACCCATTAGAAGGATTATTAACAAAAACTCAAAGGATGTAAAGTATAGGCAAGGGTGTAGACACATTGTAACAAATTTGCACTACTGATGGAAATGTAAAGTGGTAAGGTATGGCCTTTCCTCCAAAAAACTAAAACAGAACTACTGTCTGATCCAGAAATCCCATTTCTGCATGTATATCCAAAGAAAGTGATATTAGAAGATCCAGAGATAGTTGCAATGAAAATTTCATGCACCATTATTCACAATGGTCCAGTCATGGAAGCAAACTAAATATCTATTGATGGGTGAATGGATAATGAAAATGTAGTAAGTACATATACACAATGAAATAGTATTCCTTCCTCAAAAAACATATATATTGCCATTGTTAACTACTAGGATAAACCTGGAGAATATTATTCTTCAAAGTGACATAAGTTAAACACAGAAGGATGAATATACAAGATAGCACTTAAATTATGACTCTAGAATAGTGAAACACAAAGAAGAGAATGCAGTGGTGATTGCCAAGGATTGTAGAAGAAAAGGAAAATGAAGGAAATCATCAAAGGGTACAAAATTTCGGTTACGGAAGATTAGTAAATTCTAGTGACCTACTGTACAACAAAGAGCTTATCATTATAAATTATATTATATGCTTAAAATTTCTAAGTGTTCTTATGGTAAGAGCCCTTATGACAAAATAATAATAATTATTATAATAAAAATAGTACTAGTAGTTATAGTAAGACTATGATAATAATAAATAAGAGGATTAGAGAAACTTTTAGAGGGAACAGGTTATGGCATAAATTGTGGTGGTTTCACAGGTATCTACATATCTCCAAATTCATAAACTTTTGCACATTAATAATGTACAGTTTTGGCATGTCAACATATAATAAAAAAGAAGCAAAATTATCAGAAAGCAGGAAGTAAGACATACCAAGACAAAAATGCTTTTTCATGATTCATATGATTGCTATATACATATATATAGATGTGTATAAAATATATTAATATAAGTTTACATTTTGCATACATGTTAATTATTATATAAATATTTTATATTTATCTTTAAACTATATTAAATATCTTATTTTAAATGTCTGGACCAAACGTACAAAATAAAATACATTGACAATAAAACAGCACTGTTTGCAAAATATCCTAAAATAAATAAAAATATTGAGCAGAAAATTAACTATTTTTAAGTTAAAATGTTCAACATTTACATTACTTTTATACATAGATCATTCAGCAAATAATCTTCTTAGTATTTCCATCTAACTTTTTATTTTCTTTTTTATGTTGTTTAGATTTTTCCATCTGGGTAGTGCAAAGGCCATTTCCCTCAAGCTTTTAAGGATTTTCAACAAAAACTCCATATATTTAAACTGAATATTTATGTTTTTACAGTTCACCTGATACACTATTAAAGTTCAACAGAAAAATATTCAGACATAACAATGTCATTGTTTAATAAAAGTTAAGTATTAAGATATCTTTTGTAATGGCATCATGTTTTAATAACTAAATAAATAAAATTAGAGCAAGCAGTTTTGACATAACTTGGATTTTTTTCCCTCCATAAAACTAACCAAAATAGCATATGTAATTATAGTGATCCTTTAGGAACGGAAAAAAAAATTCACAAGTTCATAAAATGGTTTTAGACACATGGGTTTCCATCTGCTATCTGCTCTACTTTTAAAGTGCAGAACCCATACCGTGGAAGAGTCAGCATGCTGCATTCAGAATCTAGAAATCCATCTCTGTCAGTTCGGCAACAATTAGACAGTCTTTTACAGAACGGAAATTGTCTAACTGACCACCTTCCTTCCCACTTGAACAAATAAAAAAAATATATTTCTATAGCTTCAACAATTTTAAAAATCATACATAAATCTACTACTTTTGGCGAAGGCATCAATATGCCATGATGCTCTTGCAGAGAGCAAATGTGCTACCTGAAATATTCATTTAATGCCGCATTTGTCATCATTCAGTGTTTCAGATTCTCTAGCACAATACTTCTCAAATGTTTGGTCTCAGGACCACTCTCCACTCTTAAAATTTATTAAGAACCCCAAGAACGTTTTGCTTATGTAGTTTGTAGCTATCTTTAGTGTTAAATATTTAAACATAAATTGTATCATTGCTAATTTTCAAGTAGCAATAATAATCTAATTGCATATTAACATGTTGCATTTTTTTATAAAAATCACTCTTTTGTTTATGTCTCAGTGGAAGGATAGTGATGCCATAGACTAAAAGTGCCTGAGGACACTCACCTGATGCATTCTACTTGCAGTGAATCTCCACAGATATTTCACTGACTAAACCAAATATTGTAACTTGATTGGCCCTTGTGGTTATTAAAATTTCAAGACACACTTCAGTAAAAATCACCAGGGAAATTTGAAAAGGCGAGGTTTATTACTCACAAGTCTTACAGAATACAGTGACACCTGGAACCACACAGGGATGTAGAAATCAGGCGGGGATCTGAGAAGAGAAAGAAAGATATTGGGGTGCCTAGGGTTTTCCTGAGTTCACCTCTTAAATTTAAATTTAAATTGGTAAATTTAAAACAGAAATGTGGGGATTAAAATACAGGAAGGAAAACGGGGTCACTCAAGTGGTCAGTTATCTAGGTTACCCAGAGTTTTCTATAACGGGAACTTCACAGATGGGAAGACCTGACTATCTAGTTGTGTAGCTGACAAAATATTGTTTTCAATTGATGGCTTTGAAATGAGTGTCTTGGCAATTGAAAGTGTGAAGTCAGATATTGACATTACAGTCAAAGAAAAGAATTGTTGGCATTCACTGGTGGAGTAGGGGTTGGATATTGTCCATGTACGTGAAGGTTGTGGGTTTGCATCCTGTGTCCTGGGTTCCTGTCCTGGTGCAGACTGAACCAAGATGAAAAATAGAATAAAATAAATAAAATGCTGCTTCCTTCTCATTCTTCCTGCCTGCCTTCTTGCCTTAATTCCTGCCTGTAACTTTCCATTAAAAAAAAAAATAGAAAGAGCAAAAGAAAGGTAATTGTCAGGCATTTACTCTACAAACCTATATTTCCAAAAACAAAAACCAAAAAACGGATTAAGAAGTGTCATTGCTTTCTTTTTGTAATGTTTTTTAATGTCTGGATTAATAGAAGACAACTGGATTGTCACATCAGTTCTGCATTCAACTTGTGATATTAATACATTTTGTATTATTTTTTAAAATTACACTAAACAGTCTTAGTCTTGTAAAAATTGTTTTGACTTGATGTACACCCTGGAATTTTTTCTGTAGAATCTGAGGTCAGTCACTGGCTCATTTAAAATCAACCACTCTTCAGTAGACTTGTTGACCCTAGCTTCAGACCAGGTACATATTATTACCTGAACTTTACAATGAGTTAAGAGAACTTTTGATCAGACAGAAAACATTAGATTTTGACTCAAAATGAGGGAATTATTCATTTTTCTTGCTAAAAAACTCACCTTGAACTTACTAGAAGATACACATCAAAATTTAAAACAGTGAGAAAAATATCCTGTAAGAAAATTCCAAACCTTTCAAAAATAGATGTTATTGATGTCTGATTTTAAGTAACAAATTTTACTGGTCTAAATTTAACTCAGAAATTAAAAATCTCTATTGTCCCTACATTTGTTTATTCTACAGCTTGAGGTCATACCATGTTTTGATATATATTACCAAAATTAGAAATCCTTCTATTTCCTCCTACACTGAGACTCTTAGACGAAACCCCCAAACTAATACCACCATTTTAATGTTCCTGTTTGTTCTTGAGCCTTTTACTCCTTCGCAAATAGTTCACATACGGTTTTCTATATTTTTAGCAGCAACAATGCAGGTAACATACATTTACAACAAATGTTCAGCCTTGTATCTTAAAACCAGATAAAAAAGTAAAGGTCTATATTCCATATAGTCCTAATTTTGTATAGAAATAATTACTAGCATAAACATGGGGATTTTATAATATGCATTGTTATATTAATACATGGTATATTACTACGGTATATTAATATCAGTTTGTGTGTTTTTGAAAATATGAAGGTATCATTCACATCTCCAGATCCTAATGTTCAGTGATCTCCTCAGTTATTTGTATTCCATGTTTCCATAGTGTTTATTAACTATATGGTACAAGTTGAATAGATGTTTGGAAAACTTAGCAGTGGAAACCATTCTATTACATAATGGGGTGTTATCACTGCCTGTAGAGTTTTGAAAATGGTGACATCTACATAGGTCAAGAATGTATAGAGCTTGTTTGGTGAATCTTCGTTTCTTAAAAACCACATAAAAATATGGAATGAGACAGTACCATGACTCAAATAGCACTGTTGATCATGATGTCAAAGTGTAGTTCTGATGTTTTCATTTCCTTCCAGATCTCTTTGATGGTCCCATGGCATGTTTCTTAAAGCCCACACTTTTGATGCACTTGTTAATGTTGATGATATATTCTCTGCTCATCTCCCCTTTGAGAGTACAAATGCCCTTCTGGACATTCGTCTTCTGAGGAGTTTTTCTTTGAGACTCTAGTTGGAAAGAATTCACCAGAAAACTTTAAAATATTTCATTCAACCTTACTTTGGCACTTTAAACCTAATTGAATGTGTTATTTTTTTTTTTTTTCAAAATATGCTTTCTCCATCACACATCAAATCAATCATGTTGAATTGGAATTGAACCTCTGATTCACAATGACATTGCTATTCATATTACTATAAAAATACAGCAAGAAACCCTTTGTCTTTTATGCTATTTTGTGAGTTCCAGTTTTGTTTTTTTTTGCTAGTTCCTGTTGATTTTCAACTAACAAGCTACCCCACTTCAGTCACTGAAGAATTGTCATCTCGTTCTGCATATCATTACATTCTTGCATATCAAGAAATGTTTTAAGATCTGGTCAGTATCCTAGAATTTATGTTTTATAAGCCCTATAACTTCAATGGTTTTGCTTTTTGTTTTCTGCACTCTTTTCACCATCTCTCCACTAACCATGTTATCATCTAAATATCTCTTATTTCTGAAATCACTAAATGAGTTAATCTGACCTTTTCTACATTAATCACGAAAGTACTGTCATCATGCCCATTGTTTTGTATAATTAAAATATCCATCACATGGAACTCCCCATTTTTGTAAAAAATTCAGTCACTCCGTTACCCCTATACCTGTGATATATAACTTAAACTATTTTCTGTCAATGGTCCCAAATTATTTGTTCATTATCCATCCATCAGACTCACTTGGATACACTCTACCTACTGATTCAAGTATCAGTTAACAGTCGCCTAAGGGTGTTCTCTCTTCAGCTTCTCCTCTTCCAATTTGGCTCCATTCTTTCTTTACGGTAGTGTAAATCTGATCGCATTCCTTTCTTACTTAGAACTATTTTTTTTTTATAACTTTCAGCATAAATTTCACAATCTTGCATGCCTAAATAATCTTTGTGACCTAAAATTGAGTGCTTGCAGGTATATCTTTTGTCACTGACATTGCTTCAAGGCCCTATATCTCCTTTGGACCTTTTCGTTTACTCCTTCCCACACCAGCTACTCTATTTTTAATTTCCTTTAAATCCCTAGATCAGAGTTATCATTTAAATCTCAGTTTGCATATCAATTATTTCATAAAAACTCGAATTAGATAGTTAAAGTATACCCAAATACTTCAAACAAAGCATAATAGGAGACAGGACTTATGCCTCCTGTATTTTAATCTTGAAAAATTAATCATATTTTATATTTTCTAGTTTTAAGAGTATTTCCAAAAATTATGTTGAATAATTAATGAACTTTTGCACACTTATTGGTTTTGTTATTCAAATAGGAAAAATACATTCTTTACAATTTAGTTAAGTGACAAATTCTCACAAATATGTTCACTTTTCTCCATACTTTTGTCACTGAAAAGATTTAAACTTTAAATTTATAATGTGAAGCAAAATATTCAATAGAAATAAAGTAAGCTAAACTAAAATATTGTACTTTTCCCTCTACTTCTACAATAAATGAAAATATAAATATACTCAAAATTTCATAGTTTTTATAAAACAAGGTACATTTCTTCTTACTTTTTTCTTTTCTGACTATGACATTTACATACAGAAATTTAGTTTTTACAAATTTCCTTTAAATCATAAAAATCAGTGATAATCCTTTTGCTTTAGCTTTTTCTCAGTGTTCTTATTGAAACTTTTCTCAATAAAATACATAAGTTAGTTGACAAAATATTTGCTGAATGAAATTAGGAAACATTTTTAAGAAAGAAGATGGAAAAATGTGATAACATGATTTCCACAAAAAATAGAGAAAACATCTTTTTTATAAAAAATATTCTAAATATAGGATTTATGGCTTCCTCCAATATTTACTTGAAAAATATTAATAAAATTATTTCAGTCTCAATGATTATGAAAGATTATATACAAACCTAAACAAATCTGTCATACTTGTCAATAAAAGTATTTTGGAAATACTTTAAAACTGTTCTAAAAAATTTCAGACAGCTAACATACAGTAACTATTTCTAACAGGAAAAATGCTAAGTACTTTTTCTCAAAAAATGATAGACATTATTATTGCAGCTGACCTCTTATTAACAGATACATTGATTTCTGTAGAACCAAATCAAAATTATCCTTTCAGTAACTGCCTCTAGAGGTGAAGAAAGAACAAATATATTAACTGCAAAGTTGGCCTTAAAATAAAGACTTACAAATAGAACAACAGAAATAACAAACTTCATCTGCTCAGTTTGCACACAAGTTCCTCAAGCCATCATTTTAGCAGAAAATTCATCAAAATTAATAAGCACTGTATCTTTCTAGATTTGGTTTCTTTCTAAAGCAAATATATAATAATTTAGAATAAATAAAATTAGGTACATTTTCAAAGAAGGAAGGCATTTTTTGAAATCTTTTATACAATAGTAAAATAAATATTTCACTTCTCATTTATTATTTTAGAAATACTTCTTGCAATCATTTCTCATGGAAACAATGTAACTGCATGTTGATAGACCCTTAAAATTAACCACTTTCAAAATCTGAGATGCTAAATCCTCTGTTGAATACTTGTGTTTCTTTAGTTTTGCTTTTTTCATTGCAGCAACCTACACTTTAATGTGCAATTTTACACATTAAAATAAGCTCATATGCATAGGTTCTACATATATTCAGTTCCCCCATTCCTCAGATATATGTCAACACATCATGCCTTCCACCAAATCACCAAGTTTTCTTCCTCATTGCCCAGTGGGCTCTGCCATCACTTGCTCCCCCGCCACCCCTGCTCTGTCCATTCCCTATTGGTAACCTCAGTTCTATTGCAAGTGTTCAAGGGTTTTTTTTTTGTTTCATCTGTTCCTCTAAACTGCTTTGTTTTTAATAATTTTTTGTATATGTTATTTACTAATATGTTCTGTCATCAGTGTTTTGATTAGTATTATACTAGATGACTAACATACTTTTTATTAGTAATTATTAAGACTGATTATTTTACTGCTTTTGAACAGAGACAAATATAGCATCTATGAAAATAAGAATTACTATTACACATGGTGTGAAAATGAATTTACGTGTCAAACTGACAAGGTAACAGTACACAGAAATTGATTTAAACATTATTAAAGATGCTTATGTGAAGGTATATTTAATAGTTAATTTATAGGTATATTTAATATTTAAATCAAATATTGAATTGACATTTAAAGAATTAAGTGATTAATTTAGCAGGTTTACCAACAACCCCCCACCCATAAATCCTGTAATCAAATGGTTGAAGGCCTTTCTCCAAGGAAAAGTGAATTCTGCTAAGCTTTTGGATTTGAGTCACAATATAACTCTCTCCCATATCTTTTGCCTGACACCTAGCCTGCAGATCTTGAACTTGCCAGCCTCCATAATTGTCAATTTCTTAAAATCTCTCTCTCTCTCTCTCTCTCTCTCTCTGCATATATATATATATATATATATATATATGTATACATGTATAACCGTAGGTGCATATAGGTGTATTACAGAGAGTAGAGAGAGAGAAAGGAGGTAGGGAGGGACAAAAAGTTGTGGGTTTTTCTCTGGAGAACTTTGACTGATGTTAGCATCAATGCTATGTATTCAGAATAAATGAGGAAACACGTGATTTTTAAACAGAAAGTTTATTTTCAGCAAATGTTAATTCTCTGAACTCCATTACTGTCATAAAATCAGGATATTTCAGTCTTTGAAAGTTTTTTTTGTAAATAATATTGGCAGACAATATTAATAACTTCCCCTTGAAGCTGTAATCTAATTTGGTTTTACTTAAAGCATACATCCCTAGGCCCCAGATTCAAGACTGGGACTGGGGAATAAACAACTAAGTAAAATAAATAAATGTTAAAAAAAAGAAAGAAGAAAAACTTAATTGGAGGAGTGGAGAAAAGATTTATTTTTATTTTTCCCAATAGTAAACTGACTTTTATATGTTTCATAATAAAAAAGAATAATAACATTTATTTAACTTAGTCCTAATTCTAGGTTTGTATTAGAAAAGTTAAAAGTGAAATCAATAAGCAATTATATTCCCAACATTTCTTTCTGAATAATTTGAGAATTTCTGTATTTTTTTAAACTGTCCTGTAGTTTACATTATACCTCATTATTATTCCAGTTAAAATGCTTAGATAACATGCTGTAAAAAACAAACAAACAAAAAAAAGCAAAAAGCTAGATTGTGCTGCATTAAATGCATAATAAATTTTCTAAGCACTTTTTCAAATTGTAATACTCTCAGAAGCGTCTCCTTTTTTCTGAAGGGGCAAATTTACTAGATGAGAAGAGTAAAATCCACAAAAAGAATTCCTGTTGGTTCCATATGAAAATGAATTACATAGTTTATATTAGCACTTAAATTGCATATTCACACAGGATAGAGTAACTAGCCACTTGGTTTATATGTGACTAGTCAGTTTTTACTATGTGGTGTTGCTGAATTTATCATGGCACCAGAATTCTCACCAGCTTTTGTCTTTTTTTTCCTGAGTTAACCATCTATGTTCTTCTGTTCTGAACTTGCTCATAGCCTGTGCATACTAGTTAGTACTCAGTCTTTCTGCCCATAATTGATAAAATTCACAGGCTGATTTTGTTTCCAAGTTCCTAACGTTATTGCAAATTATAATTCATTCCATTGTTGTTCTGTTTAGGCTGCTATATCAAAATACCATACACTGGGTAGCTTATTAATAAGAGAAATCTATTTCTCGGGGTTCTGAAGGCAGGAAGTTTGAGATCAGGATGACAATACGGCTTCAGGAGGGGCCTCGACCAAGTCACAGATTTCTCTTGTATCCCTACATGGTAGAAGGACTGGGGAGTTCTGTGGTGCATCTGAGTCTACAAATGCTCTAAATACACTTACAAGTTCTGTTACTTGTAATTAATCAACTCTTAAAGAACCTGTCTACTTAATACCATATCATACTCGGGGGTTTAGGATTCTAACATTTAAAGCGGTGTGGGGTGGAGGGGGCACAAACATTTGGATCAAAGCAAATGAGATTAGACAAATCTTTGCAAGTTATTCGTATAATAGGGAATGAGAACATTGGTTGACCTCATGTCTTTTGTACTTACTAGTTATGCAAATCTGGACACTTTCATAACCTGTCAAATTCATTAACTTTCTCTCTAATATGTGGTTAGAGATATCCAACTCATGGAGTGGCAAAGAATTAATATGAAATATTTAAAAATTCTCTATTCTCTGTAAATTGAAAGGCTTTCTTGAAGCCACTATTTTTAATTTTTCTAGGGAGAGTAATGCTTTCAAGTGTCAATCAATCCAATACACTTTTTAATTTTTTTTTCCTTATAGCATCCCTACTTTAGCAGCTGGTTCTAAAAGTTGTCTATTTTCACCAAAGTCCTGCTTCATATAAACTTTATAGCTTGCTCTTTTATGGCCACTATACAAATGACACAAGCCTAAGATATATATATATATGTGTGTATGCATATTTTTTTAGAAATTACAATTTTGTGTAGAGTTGTGCAATTTGTGCAATGGGTTTTTACAAAACCTATCATCTTTCATATAATTACAGCAACTAGAAAATAAATTCTCAAGTTTCTATGTATATATGCATGTTAAAAATCTTTTCATATCTCTTTCTTTATGCTAATTATTATTTTTAGCCAAGTAGTAGAGATTGCAAATAGTAACATAAAATAAAGAACGCATTCATATTGGTAATACTATGAATTTCTAAACATTTCTATAACCTCTGGATTTTTGGAAATGCAAGTCATAGAAGTCCCCTTTATGCACTTTATGGGTGCTCTATCAAACCACAACCACCAATTTCCTCAAGATAAACTACTTTCTATCTTGAGATCCCTTTAACACCGTGAGACGATATCTGATAATATCCTTAAGATACTTAGACACCCCATTGTTTAATGGAGAGGACTTTTAAAGCATACTGTTATTCTTAGATAGTCATTGTCCAGTATGTTCTAGAAGAATCTGCCTTAGATTTTTTCTCAACTCTTAATAAAGAAGTTTATAATTCCAGTCTGGATTCGTCCTTATTCTAAAGCCATTTCTTAAACTGAGAATTGTTTACTGTTTGGAGACTGAAAATAACAAATCATTTTGCTTTTGTTTTTGATCTAATCCTTCATGGGGATAAGAAAAGAGATCTCAAAGAGTATAATTGGGGATTGGGTGGAAGGTATGGCAGTGATAAATATAATTTCAAACAAGCCCAGTTTGAGGTGCCAAGGTAACTCCAGGTAGAGCTATCTAAGAAATAATTTGATTAACAGTCTGTAAACTCCTTCTTGGTAGCAGCTCAGTTTGTCTGGGTCATCATTTATTTCTAGTGTCCATGCACAGGGCTCAAAAAACACTCGTGTCTGTGTGTATAAGCGTGTGATATACATTTGTGTATTTGTGTACACACACATACAAGCACACAAAGTATAGCTTTGGGAAGAGCTCTAGGCTCAAGAAAGGTATGTAGAAGCAATTTTCACAAGAATAGCAATTAGTACAGTGGACCTGGATAAATTTGCTCTCTGAGATAAAAATAAAAGCAGATGTCTAGTCTGAGCTTCTCAACTGAGTCTGGACAGTCAAAACTTTACAGAATTATTTTTTTAACTAAATATTATTCATCTTCTTTAAAAATTAGAAAATCTGACTACATGGCCTGCCATCCCACAGAGCAAGCAAGACTGGGCAGAGCAGAGCAGAAGCAGTGCCCTCAGGATAAGCCTGTAGTATCCCCAGGTGTGCCTGTGTCCTGAATGTCTTGTCTGCTTCTTTCAGTTTGAAACTCTGCTTATAGCAAGAAAAGCAGAGGACCCATGACTGGTAAAACTGGAGTGGCAATGATGAAGGGGAAACAGATGTTAAATATTCTCTGACACATAAAAATAACTATGTGAGGTGATGTATGTATTAATTAATTTGACTGTGGTAACTCTTTTATAATGTACACATACATATATACATATATCAAACCATATTGAACATAACAAATTTTGCATATAACTTTTGTTATTGTAACTCAGTAAATCTGGGAATAAAAAGAAGTTTGGGTATGAAGAGAGAGATAAATGTTCTTTTTAGTTCACAATTCCTCAGATTTAAGAACGGTAGACCAAAACTGAACTGTAGTCACTAAATCTTCACCTAGACCCTAGATAACAAAAATCTAGATTTTAAGTGGATATTAAGATTTGAGAGTCTTAGGGAATAGGATGAATATATATTTTGCAAGGAGGTTGTGAGCTTTAGTTTTATGGTAGGTTATGGAAGATTGTATTTTTCCAAGAAGGACACAGAAAACAATCTCTCCCAGGCCATGCATTCTTCCCACAATTTTTTTGACACTCCTCCCATCTAGATGTGACAGAGGTCTTAGCCCCTTGAATCTAGACAGAAATTTGACTACAGCAGAAATGATGCTACGTGACTTCTTAGAGTTATTCAGAAAAGTGGATCCACAGTCCGTTCTCTTGAGGCCTCACTTTTAGAATCCCATCACCACATCACAAGGAAGCCCAATCACCTGTGTAGAGGCCCACATGGAGAAATACTAGGCCTACAGTCCCAGCTGAACTCCCTGACAATAGTAGCACCAAATTTCCAAGTTTTTAAATAAACTATCTTGAAAGTAGATCATCTAGATCCAAAGTAAGTGTCGTTGCCTAGAACAAAGACAATATGACTTTGACAAGTCTTGGTAAAAATTGTTTATCGATAATTAAAATAAATGACTGATGCTGCCTCAATTAACTAAAATAAATGATTGATGCTGTCTGAAGACACTAAGCTTTGGGATAGGGTATTATGCAGGAGCAGATAACTAGAGTACCTCATGATTGCTTTCTATCCCATTACTTTTTTCTTCTTTTTTCCTCATGAATTTTCTAGAATATAAAGTTGACCAAGTCATGTCCCACACCGACACCCCCACTCCAACCATGTATCTCTTCCACTAACCTGCAGTCAATCCTTGAAGTCATGCAGTGAGATGAAAGCTCATGAATCTGCAGGGAGTCTTTGATGACTGGGTCATTTGCTGAACAGTTCACAGGCTGCCATGCCTGATCTTGCAGCATGGCTGTTACTGGTATCCTCTGTCTTTATTCCTTATTTCCAACTGTTACTCTATGTCTTAGCTTTGTAGGCCTCTCTTAAGCTTTTTTGAAATCTAAGTGCAGTACCTCCAAAGCTGAGAAAACTTGCTGCTTACCCTTCTTTCCCCTTCTAGAGGAATTCCCTCTTGGTGCTAAGTAAATATGGTTCGGACAAAAAGAAGCTATATTTTCTTAGTGCTATTATTAGTGTTTTTTGTTCCACTGTTCTGCTGAATATTCTTATGTGTACTCTAGAGCTCCCCAAAGCTGCCTTTGTTTGTGAATCACTGTCTAATTGCTTTTTGTTTGCTTGTTTATTTTTGCTTTTTTGCAGGTTGGAGACTGGATTTCCTACTTGTCCATCTTGCTGATGTCACTCTGAAAATACAAAATGCATGTTTCCCTAGAGAATAAGCCAAGTGTGTTCTTGGTGATATTATCTATAGACTTAAATTGCATAGTGAGCATTCATATCTGAATGTTCCTTAATGTAAATGTACTGTCCAGTGAATTCAAAATAAATTTAACATATGTAGCCAAATATATAACTCTTCTAGTGCCATGTTTGTCAACCATCACATTCATTTGACTTGCAGAGACAAGTTGAGTGTCCCCAAAAGAAAATTCTCAAAAGTCAATTTATGTAATTTGAAGACCCCATTGAAGATAAGAACATTATATAAACACTAAATTTTTTCCTCTTTCAGATGTCCCAAGTTAGCTTTCTTTCATATAGCAAAAAAAAAAAAAAAAAAAAAACAATTTCACTAAAATCTAAGCCAAAGTACACATACATGTCATCTTTTCTCAAGGCAGAAATTTTAACATCTTGAATGAATGACTTTAATTTTCTGATAATGTAATATTTAAGATATTTATTATTATTTGTTCTCTATAATCAACCAACTCTCTTCAAGATTTGTCTCCTACCATTTGCAGCAACATAGGTGAACTTAGAGCGTATTACATGTTGTACAGTAAATCAGGTGGAAGATAAGTATCATATGATTTCACTTTTATGTGATACATAGATAACCAAATAAACTAATTAACTAAATCAAGCAAAATTATACTTTCAATCTATAGAATCATATTAGTGATTATCAGGAGGGAAAGCAGGTTGTGAGATGGGCAAACAGGGCTAAAGAGGTCACATATGGTGAATAGAATTGGCCTATTGGTGGTAAAGTTAATATACACATGATTACTTACAATGATGCATAACTTGAAACCTATGTAACATTATGATGGAATGTTTCTTCAATAAAATTCTAAAAAATTGTCAATTTTCCTCTTTACTTGGTTATAATATTTTAAAATAGATTTTAATTTAAACAGATAGCAAACTCATCTACCTTAATGCGTCTTAACCAAATAATTCACTCAATTATTCAGGGTAGTATTAGCAACTTGTGACCTGATGTTTCCTTTTCGCAATATTCAAAAACAAAAAATAGTTTCTGACTACCAGCAGAACCATTTGCTGAAAATTGTTGTGTTTTTCTTCTTTCTTATCAAAATTAATCTGGGCTGAGGTCATTTTTATTCTAAAGTTCTAAAATTTAGAATCCTAGTTTACAGTTCATATCAATTATTTATGGTACTTTTGGGGAATTAATAAAATGGCATATGTAAAAATATATCGCACATGACTAATACTGCATTATACTCATCCATACTCATTTCTTATAAACAAAGAGAATTTTCATACTGGTAGCCCTATTTCACATTTTCCTGCATATCTTTGTTATACTTTTTAGATTGTTTCAGTCAAATCAAGAAATCCTTAAATTCTGCTAAAAGGTGATTTCAATGTTATGATATACAGTGTACATCCATGACATTAATTTTTCATGTGTTATAGAAAGGATTCTGTCAATTAATGCACTTTTTCAATTTTTATTCACTTTTTATATATATATATTTTTTTATCCTGGTCAATTGCCAAGGGAAAAAAGACAATGAATTCAAATATGTCACCTGCCTGGGGTTCCATTGCAAGGTAGTGACAGATTAAAATTCAAAGCCATAGAAATTCAGTGTGAAATTTAACACATTCTGTTACAAATGTGCCAGAATGGAGGATGAAAAAATAGAAACCTAAAAGAATAAAAAAGGCTCCTCTGATTGTTTGCCACAATCTAATTCACAGCATTGCCATGACAGGGATAAACTGCCCCACTCTGTCAATCAGGATAATGGAAGCTGATCCTTTTAGAAAGATTTTTCTGCCTGGGGCTTCTTCCTTATCTCATCAGTGAGATCTAAAGATGCCAAGAAACTACTGTCAGAAGGTATAGCCTACCCCCAGGAGGTTAGTTAGCCTTTCCTACTTCAGTTCAAAGTCTATTGTGGAACTCCGTTTAGGTGGGTTTCTGCCCTGGGGCATAAGGATTGGAGAAAACAAATAACAAAGAAAACTTCCTTTTCAGTCATTTGGCCACTACTCAACAGACTGTACAGTGAAGTTTAGGAACACCTAAACAATAACACTGAAGAAAAGTTGAGGGATGGAAAAAACAAACCAAAGAAAAAACAGAAAATTATAGTACTAATTTTCTGAAGTTTAAATGGAAGCCACAGTTTAAATAATATATCATTAATAATATCCATAATATTATATGCAACTTTTCTGTGCCAGCAAAAAATGGGTGTCTGAAATCCTTTGAAAGGCCTCTATAGTTCTATGAAGTGTGCATTTGACGACTGAAAACACAAGTTAAAAAATAGACTATAGAAACTGGCATGAAATTTGAGATTGAAATAGGGAAGAAAAACTTGTTATGGCTCCCAGAAAGATACCAGGCCTGAGGCACAGCAGGTATCAACTGCAGAATGTTCCAAGGGTCACAGATGCCCCGGACACAACCTTAAACCCACCCAGTAAAACCTTGGCTAGAAGTTAAATGTCAAACAAGATAGCGTAAGACATTTGGGGTGTTACCTCTACTTCGGTAAACTGCTTAAGACAGTCACTTGTTAAACTTATGCACATACCCCCCACTTCCAGCGTTGGGGGAATGGGTGGGGGGGACCTACAACAACTAAGTTATAAATACCCTGCACTATTCGGTTTGGGCTGTATGATTTGGGTCTGTTTTCCCCATACAGCTGCCAGCTTATAAACTCCTCCTAAATTCTCTTTAACTCTAGTACGTCTCTCTGATCTCCTTAGCTACTTTGGAACAAGATATTGAAAGGTTTTTTCTGGGCTCCACGAGGAAAGAAAGTTAATTAAACAAAAAGTCGAATAGCCAGGGATTTATTGGGGTTTGCGCACCCCGGCAAGGTTCTCCAGTCCGCAGAACGCGGGCCGGGGAAGTCGCGCCCGAACAAAGGGAAGCGCGCTCTTTAAGCAAAAGAATTTCCCGGGCTTCCTAAGTCGCGATTGGGGATTGGTCCTGTGATTCCAGGTATGGGCTTCGGTTCCTCAGTCTGACGTCAGCCACCTTTTTCCCGGGTATGGCCGCCATTTTGTCCCTCTGGGCCAGCCTAACAGATGTATCATATAATTCTTAAAAAAACATTAACATTACCAATCATAAGAAAAATAACTCGAAGTACAATTTATTTAATAAAAATAAAACCTTGTGCTATATGGATTAGCATGTGCTAATATAAACATTTGAACTTTTTTCTAGCTAGACTGAAACTTTAACAAAGTTTCCTAGGAGACAGGAAAGGAAAGGGGAGAGGAGGCATTGATCAATTTTTTTTTAACAATGCTAGATTGCATGAGGGATGCACCAGAGATGCGTACACAAGATATTCATGAGAAATCAGTGACCAGAGAATCTAATTAGAAGCTAGTAAGAACTCTCCTAGCTCTCAATTACTCAGTAGAGTTAACAGGACTCATTCTATGTAGCTTACATTGAGATTGAAATGTGATAACTAGCAAAAACAAATAATATGTTCAATAGTTTTCTTTAGAAATTGCAATATCATTTTTGTCTTATTTGTTGATAGATCCACAAGGAAAGAGACCGAGACAAGGGGGTTGATACACTCTCAGGCATGACTTTATTGTCCTATGTGCAGGCCAGGAAAAGCTCCCTCCTGAGAAGAGACAGAAGGAGCAATCCCAGGAAAGCAGTGTGAGAAGGGGGATTTTAAGGGGGAAGTCTCTGGCTAACCTGGGGGTGGCTAGAGGTGGAATTCAGTTAAGACCATTTGGCTGAGTTGTTGATTTAGGGGTAGGGAGTCCATGGGCTGGAATGTTAGGTAAGTGCCAGAGAGCGGGAGTGTGGAGGGGTGGGCACAGAGTCCTTGAATTCAGTGAACAGGAGCGGGGCTTTGAACAGCATCTGATTTTGCTTCAGGCTGCAAAATGTTCTATTTCTCATCCTTGCTTGGAAAGTAAGAACTTTCAGTCCTTTTGTCTTACTCCCACCTATCCTAGGATGAGCCTTGTGGCTGTTCATTTGTGATGAAAGAATTGCTTTTATCTTGGATTCTAAGAATGTCACTGTTTAAATCACTGTATTAGAGCACTAGAGCAAAATAGAAGTAGGAATTAGAGTTTTCCAAGGGAATGGAAATAAAAGCAAAAAAACACTTAGAGAAATCATATTTAGTAGCTATCAACACGCATTTGAAAAATCATATTGGTGAAAAGCAAACTACCATAGGAATTTGTTAAGTATGTACATTTTTTTATATAAGTTTGAGGGAGATGAGTATAGTATCAAGACATTCTGCACTTTCTCTGAGAAAAGGAAATCCCAACTTCTATGTAAGATCCTAAAATTGACAAACTGTATGAAACTCAAACTAGATTATCAGCTAAAAATTATTTACTTGGAAGAAAGTATGATCAATCCCTATTACTAGTTACTAACAAAAACAGTTAGTTTTTTATTATTTGATATGTCCTTCATAAATTTATAAATCTATTTATTATTTTTTAAATCTTCCCACTGTTTTATCAGTCTCCAACTCATTGAATAAGTACATGAGTGAATATGAATTCTAAGTTCTCAACCATCTTTACAGTCTATTCCTATTTTAATAGAATCAAAAAATAAATAAAGGCATTGGATTGGCATGTGTTAACTTTGTGCTTTTCATTCATTTGGAAATAGAGAAATTAGTATGGAGGAAAAAGTTTTCTTATATAATATTACACAAGAGAATAACTGATCCTTTCCTCTCTATCATACCACATATCCATTCTATAAAATACCAAAAGTTTTCCATTCATTCTCAAATGCTTTGTTTTCCAAAGATAATGTATTTCTATGTTCAAGTTAGCCTAACTCCTTGACACTTTACTTCTAAATTGTTTTTGGGGTCCTCAAACTGATCCCCTTTACTAATATTTACCTATACAGTGCAAACAGTTTTTAATCTTTCTAAAATCTGTTTTACAACCTCTTTGCTATTCTAACACTTGATTTAATCAGCCATTTCTCATAAAGTGAAACAAAACTCATTCAATAATCATTTAATGTTTCATTGCCTTATCTCCAAACTTTTTTTCCAACTTGCCCCCTTTATTTAAGCTAAACATGCACATTTGAGAATTAACATATGTTATGTGGAACTATTTCCTCTGTGAGTAATTAAACAAGTTTTTAAATTTTATTTTTAAAGATCACTCTAATTGCAATCTGGAGATTAGATTAGAGGGAAGCAACACTGCAAGAAGGAAAACTATTTATAAGACAATTACAATAGTAGGGAAGAAAAATGAACTAATTCATTGCTGGAAGTGAAAGAACTAAGGGAGTTAGAAAGCTAAGCCCCAAAGGTGACATTATCTTCATTGTTCGACGTTTTTCTTCTGTGTGTGTGTCTGCGTGTGTGTGTGTGTGTGTGTGTGTGTGTGTTTGACTTTCTAGTACTAATTGCTATTTTTCTTCAAAGTACTTCAAAGGAATTGTAAAACACTTGTTCAACAGGAGACATTATTTTAAGGTAATAGATTGTGTTTGCTGTTTTTGGTGTTGGTGTCACTAGTGAACCCACCTCCTCCTGAGTCACACCTGCTAGCTACAATCTCTACTAATTAATGTCCAATCCCTTCCTACCATTTCCAGGATGTACTGTTTCTTCCGGTTTCCTTTGTTTTGTGAGTGTGTGTTTACAACACAACACCCATAGCCTTTTGAGCAAGAGAGTAAAAAGAGGCAACATTTCTGAGAGCATGCATTTATAAAACTACTTTTTTTCTACTCTCATGCTTTATGGGTAGTATAAGAAGTTGTAAATTATTATGTCGGAAAGGAATGCCCTACAGATCTAAATTTTATTTCTTTAACTTTCCAGTGTTTAGGGTTGTTTTGATAAATTCATTAAATTAACAGCATTACAAAAGATAAGTTCTCAGCTTTTATGATCATTATTTTTTTTCTCAGATATTTCAAAATTTTGTGGCATTATGTATAAATACGGGTAATTTTGAAATTCTTTTTTCAGGTATTCTGTATGCTCTTTGAGCTGGCCATTCCATGTTCCTCAATTCTGGAAAAATTTCTTGAATTTCCTCACTTTCTTCCCCACTTATGCTTTCAATTTCCTTGGAACTCTCATCAAAAAGTCTTTTAGATTTCTAGGATTTATCCTCCAGTTTTCTTATCATTCCTTATTTTTTATACATCACTTTCTATTTCATTCTAATTAATCAGTTATATCCAAAATGTCACTTCTATTCCTTGTATTTTTGTAATTAAGTTAATAAATTTTTAAAACTTTCTCTCAATTTGTTATTGTTTACCAGTGTTCTAGTTTTAAGAGTTAAGGCAGTCTCTTCTTCTGGGGTGGTAACAGGAAAATGGTGGTAGGAATGACTAGAGTGGTACCTCACTGACCACCTGCCTAGCTAAGCCTGCCAACTGAGCTGCTGCAGTAGCTTGAATTCTAGGGCTTATTAGAGGCTTGAGGAGAAAGTCCCTGTGGGGAAACTGAAGGAATGCCCTGAGAGAAAAAATGTAGAAAGGATCATCAGTTCACCAATAAACAGAAGCTACTGCAGCAGCTATGATGTGCAGAATATCTAGGGAAAAATAAAAAGGGATATGAGCAAAATAAATTTGGAAGTCATAAAATCTTGGATAATAAAAGGAGCAATGGATATACTTGGTTCGAAGATGATAACATGATTGAGTTTATTTATATAATATAGTTTATTTATCAACTAGAGGTGAAGAATTCTGACTAAAATGATTAAGTCAATCTGACTAAGATTTTGAGTGGAAAAAATGCTAGAGCATTTACTGGAGAATTGTAGACACTGCTCTTAGGTACATAAGAAAACTTGCTGGAATCTTTTCTGCTTTTCTAAAATTAAATAGATAAGATATAAAACAAGATAGATTGAACAAGAAAAGTTGTCATCAAAGACAAGACAAGATGAAGACAAAGATAAGAGAATAAGAAAGAAAAAAAGGAAGAGGTTGAGAAGCCCAAGAAGAACCAGAGTTCTTCCGCTGCTCCAGAAAATAAGAAAAAAAATCCCAAGCTCCCATAACCATTTTCACTTCCATTGATGGTTATGGGAGCTCAGGAGTTTTTTTCTTATTTTCTGGAGTAAAAGAACCTTCAGTACAAGAGGCTACTTTTGCTAGTGACATCCTGAAAGTTCTGAAGCCGGAACCTATAGCAGAGACTAAAGAATCTTTTTTGGAGGAAAAAATTAAAAAAGGAAGAGTAACCAAATCAAGATCTCAGTTGCTTTTAATCAAGATCCTGAACACATTCTCACTCTTCTCACAGATCCTAATCAAAATCAGTCTCACCTAGAGGCCACCAAGCTCACCATCTTCCAGAAGAACTCCACCAATATTAATGCCTTATTCACTAAGGCACAGAATGAACAGATCTCTAGTGACATGAAAGCATTTACCAACATTCTTGTCTGGAATTAGTTTATCAGCCTCTTCATCTCATTCTAGGTCACCACCAAAGTAGCCACCTAAAAGAATATCCAGTCCTCCCTGGAAAAACTTGTAGGTTATCTCTTCAGGAACTCCTCTAAGGAAACGGCATAGGTCATTACCTCCAGCAACTCCACCACTAAAAATTTGTCACCCCAGCAATCAAGTCTCCCAAGAAAAAATCATGTTTACCTTCTCCAGGGAGAACTTCAGGCAAAGAGACAAAACATAAAGGAAATGAAAAAAAGAGCACCTAAGAACACTAGCATCTAAGACTAAAAGTATTTATCTGAATCAGAAAAAGATAAAGGTGTCAAAACAACTAGAGAAGATTCTGTACAGAGATATCAATACAAGACAAAATAATCAACAGTCTCAGTCTGACTTGGGTTTATCCTCTTCCACAGAGATAAGTGACCCAGAGATTTCAAGTGAAGAAGGATGAGGTAGGCATGCAATGAAGGCATGTCCTTCCAAGAGTAATCTCTATTACCATGGAAGTGCCAAAAATAAACTTCCCCTGAGATAGTAGATAGAGAATTCACTCCAAACTACCTACCAGAAGGCAGTTTTCCTGGACCTGGACGTGCAGGTCAACCATCTCACCACCATGTCAAAGGACTCTTCCACCCCAACGTTGGCGATCACTTTCCCCAAGAACATTCTTCCAACACAGTGGGGAACTCGGACTCAAAATAGAAGAATGGCCTCTGGCATACCCCTTCTAAATGAAGTTTATCACCATTTGTGTCAGGTCTCTTTTTCTCCATCTCTCAAAGAAAGTACCCAATCACCAAGAGACATTAACCTTCATTTGTCATCGAAGCATAAGAAAGCTGAAGGGCCCAGACTTTTTTTTTTTAAATTTTCATTGGGTTGATAGGTGTGGAAAGATTTTTTCCTATGCAGTGTTTCCACTGTTTCTGCTTCAGGAACTCTATTTTTCTGAATATTTACTCATGTATGACATTATGTTGGTTGCACTTTCATAGTGTACTATGAGGCATGAATAAGCTATTGGACAGATAATTTGTTAGCCCTGAATGGGCATGGTGAGTGAAAGATATTCATTGTGAAAAGACTGGTTGGGTAACTCCAAATATTAATATTTAGAAATCTTTCTCTTGAATTGTCACTGTCTCCAGGAAAAAAAAAAAATTCCCAGTTTTTTTCTGCCTTAGAAATATAACTTACACACACTAAAGCAGTAGCAGTTAAATATGGCAACAGTGGCCTCATTTTTAGTAAATTTAATTTGACTTAATCTCCTTACTTTTAATGTATTCACCCTATGATACTTTCCTTGTATGCTGAAGGTTTCATTGCATAGATTTAATGTTTCAAGAACAAAATTATCTCTTTCCTACAAGATGGAATGAGGTAGAGTGGTTTTCAGTAGATGCTTTATTTTTCAGTGCCTCCTTTCACTTCCATACTCTGAAGCTCTCTATGCTTCCTTTCTGTGCGCATGTATAAATTCTTAGTAAGAGACTGACTTGGTTCCCATGGGTCTCCTATCAGCATTCAGATTTTTATTTCATTTTCTCTTCTGTGAGTTACCAATTATCTCTCTGCTTTCCTTTTAGCATAACTTTCTGACTTTCCAACTTTAATATTTATCTTTGTTTATTCTCTTCTTTATCCTTGTGAGTATTTAGAATTCAAAAATCTAGTTCAATTAGAGTAATGATTTTGCTTATTTTGATTTTTTGATAAGAAGTTTAGTCAATCTTCTATGTTTAACCAAAAATCCAGGTGATGGATCCTAAATAGAAGAATGTTTCAAGAAAATAAAATATAAAGAATTATAAAGGAGATTAACAATGGAAGAAATCACTCTGAGTGGGAAGATGTCATACAAAGCAATGAGGATGAAGCTATGCATAAGGATACCTAAGGGATTTTCAGTTTGACTAGGTCCCTGACAAGGGATCTAACTGAATAGTTAATTCAACTGACAAGTACAGATCATCCTAAGATCAAGTCTCATTATTAAAGGTCTGAGAATGATGACAATGAGACATTTTTGATTCTTTTTATGCTAACTCTGTCCATACAGAACAAGGTAACTTACATGCTCAGGCTTGATAAAGTGTAAATCTAAAATCCTGGACTGGCATTGGAAAGTCGCTCTTTGAGGTTTTGTAATCTTATTATTGAAAAACAATACACTAGGACTTTAATAATGACCTTATAATTCCAAGTTTTCATAAGATCTGGATAGTCACCATCCTGGACAAATGTGATAAACTCATTGGTCTTTGATTTTAATTTTGCCCATTTTAAATTATTCTATATATTACATTTACAGCATCTCCATAAAGCAGTGTTATTCAAAAATTTAGAAAAATATGTGAGCACAAACATGCAATGATTGTATGCTTTATTTCCTAAGCTTTGAAACAGGTAATAATTATAGTTCTTATGACTTCTTGTGAATGACATAAGCCATTACAGAGTACCCTACACTTTGAAGGGTATTGGTTTAATGTTCAGCTGTTGGCATCTGGAAATTATTAACAGTTTTGGACAAAGTGATCTGCATTTTCATTTTGTACTAGGCCTTATAAATTATGTAACTGGTACTGTTCTTTTCGCATGAAGCTACTATAAGACTTAAATAAAACAGCACAGTGCCTGTAGATATCAGTCTTTCATTATGTCAGCTGTCAGTCAAACCTAACAGTGTAAATATGAGAAGGAGGAGTAGAGGGAATGGGATGAACAGATTTGGGGTAGAAGGATCAGTTGAATGGTAGAGGACAGAGTTGGACAGTTGGTGGTTAACTTGATGTAGTGTATACAGATGCTAATTTACAATGATGCTCACCTTCAATGTATATAATGTGGTGCGATGCTCCAGGAACAGAATTAGAAAAGAGAGACAGAGAGAGGAGAAACAAATAAAGAAGAACACTTTATTGTGTAACATTCAACTACATCTTGTTCATTACTTATTCATCAATATAGAACATTGTTTCATATGTGTTAGACATTGTGCTGGAAAATATAATAAAAGCTGTTTATTTGTATCCTCAATTATATAATCTCTAAAAAAAGAACTTATTGTGCTCACATTCTTACCAAATATTTTGTTTGCAGTTATTTTTTGGAAATAACGACCATTTCTTTGAAGTATATTATTAATTATAAAGTCATGTAAGTTGAAAATCATTCAGAATGTCTATAATTTAAAAAGTTTATAGTAGTTACTATTGAACTTTTGATCATTTCTGTCCATCTAATCACTTCCATTTGTAAATAGTGCTAAAAGCATGTTCTTTTTATATATTGGTAGATATCATAAATGCTAATACACTATGAACTAGGCAAAATTCTCAAACATGACACACTTAAAATTGACAAGTATAATAGTATATGTCACAATTGCATTCTCTTACAAAATTGAGATTTGTCATAACAGCAGTAAATGATGTCTACTAATAGCATGAGGGTATGAAGTCCAATAATACATGAAATTTAAGTAATTATAAAACTTCACACTTCTTTTGCCACAATGTACAAATGTCAGACCACAATTATATTCAGTCTTTTAAGATGATTATGGTCATAGCAAGCAAAGAGGAGGTCATTTTCTTTAAAGGTATTTTCTATTCAAAAGCTCAATATTTAAATTCAAATACCTCCAGTTAAAAAATTCCAATTAAACTGAGAGTTCTTTCAAACATTGGAGACAATGGGAGATTATTGTCAAGAAATCATTGTTTTACCTCCAAATTTTAATGACTCATTATTTTTATGTTATACAATATGAACATTTAGAAGGTGTTCTAATTCTCTGAATTGAGTAAAAGCCTGTTGCCTAGTTATACGAACTTTGTCATTTAAAATATTTTAATTTTCTTGAAGATATTAATTTTATGTCTCTGTACACAACTGATCTACCTGAACCTCTTGTTTCCTGTTTCCTGCACACTTATGTCACAGGATTGGTTATACTGTTGGTATAATAAGTACGATTATTATTTATTATTATTATTTAAGTTCCTCGTCTGTGGAAAAGCACTACAAATTTTGAAACTAAGAAAACCAAGATAGTACATGCAAAGAATGCAACAACTGGTATGAATCTATCAAATATATTTAGAGATAAAAGGGTAAGAGATTCATTGCTGATCTGTTGGCACTATGGGGTACAATCTGCCTGAAATAAATAACGACATAACAGTACCTAACATTTTCTAATATTATGAGGTGCACTAAGTGTTAGTTTCATTGTCAATGAATTTTTACAATAGCTTTATTTGATAACGTGATTTAATATATAAAAAAAGGGAAGTTTTAAGTAGTTCAAACTTTCAACAGATATTTTTAAGAAATGCCAGCAATGAATGGAAGCTGTAGTCAAGTTACCTACCAAGGGAAATTGAATCGAAATTTGTAAAAAGTAGTGTACATCTGCAACCATAACTTATTTGGCAAAGGATACAAGACATGGATATAGAAGAAAAACCTATTTTATCTTATGTGAAAATATTGAAATTTATAAACTAATAGTTAAAAAAATATAGAGTAAAATATTTAATTTCTATTAACTCCAAAATTTAAATATTAAAATAAACAGGCTATTTTTTAAGATAAAAAGATAAAGAGAATTGATATTAAGTCAGATAAGATATAAATAGATAAATATGAGAATTAAAAACCATAAACTTAAGACAAGCACATGCAAAAACAATCATTAATAAGTGTACTGACTATATATGATTATATAGTGACAGCTACAGTGTTAGGGACTAAAGATAGTGACAGTTGACTTAAGCACTGGCATAATCTGTTGTTGGCAGTGTAATGTTATTAGTATTTATGTATACATGTACTTATGAAAGTGTATAAAAGACCACTTAATTAAACATTCATTAGCATTTACAATATTGTTTTTATAATGTAAGTTTCCCATTTACTCTCATATTCAGAAGTCAAAAATTCAATTTTAACCTCATGCAAATAACATGAGATGATAATTTCCAAAGTAAAACAGCAATTCTAGATGGTTAACAAATTTTATTTTGTATGAAATTCTTTTTCAGTCTTTCACCAGCAATGAAATTCATTTGCTTGCAAAGAAAAATTATTTCAAGTAGGAGTTCATGAAGGAAAACCCTGCATGCCTCTATATAGGCAATGTCATGTAGTGTGTTTTCAGGGAAGTGTGTGACCACAAATTTCTTGTAGGAATTTATGAACGTTGTATTTTTAAGGTTAGTGTTACTTTCCGTTACTACTTCAAAGATAATCACAAAATTATTTTATTGCCATCTAATATGAATGATTATACTTAGACTAAAATATTCTATTTTTCTCTGACCATTTGGGTAATAATGAAATAATGAAATAGCTGTCATAGATAGTGTCAGAGATAGATAAAAATTATATTTTATTTCCTCCTGAATCAAAAATTGGTAAAAACTACTAGAGGAAGTTTTCCATCTACAAAGAAGAGAGGAATAATAACTTTCCATATGACATGTTTCCAAGATCTTCAGATTACCACAGTAACATAAAACAGCAATAATGGAGTTGAATAAGTTTCATAAATCACTGTAAATTCATTTCTAGAAACATTTTTGCTAGAAAACAATAATGATATATATGGTTTACTTAAAAAGGCAAAAAATCTGCAAAAGTTGAGATTTCTTGGTGCCATTTAAACAAAATCTTTGTATTCTTTGTTGTATATGGCTGATAGAAACATCAACTAAATGTCAAATGAAGAGCTATTTTTTGTGGCATAATACCAGCCTTTCTTCCCAAATAATTAAACTCTGATATGACTACAGATGGCCCTTGCAAGTAAATAAATCATTTCATAGGCAATTCAAAGAGGAGAAGTATACCATATCTGTATTTAGAATTCATCAATGTAATTTTGAACTAAACTCATATTTTCCTCAATTTAGTTGAATTGGAATCATAGCTACCATTGCTACTACTAAGATTCATAAAATGTGGACATGAAATTGTACCTACCACAGAGCACTCTAAATAAGAGCTTGTTGAGAAACTACCATAAATGCAATAGAATATATCACTTTGTGAAAATGATTTCCAAAAATGTTTCTCTGTGGGTTTGCCTATTAAGATTAATTATAAGCTTCAGTATAATTTTGACAAATTAGCCGTGGATACTCTGGAAGAAAAAAAAAGTGAATGCACTTATTTCACCATATCAAATGCAAGAGAATAAAGCATAGGATAAACAATTTTAGGAAATGTTTAAATGGTGAATTACAAATTGCAAATTTATCCATTTTTCATTACACGTTAAGATATTTAAAAAACAATACACATGTGTATAACCATATATGATTCCATTTATTAACTTCAACAGAAATTTTAAAGGGAAATACTAGAAGACAACTGCCATGGGGAAAATATAATTTGGTTACTAATAATTCAAAAAATTATAAGTTATTATTACTCTTACGTTCATAGGAAATGTATGAGTGACAAAATAAGGTTATCCCTTATATAATAATAGTATTTTAATGGCCATGAATTGCTAATTTCTTTTTCCACAAGAAAAAATGCAAACATCTATTTCCCTTAGCAGATTAATGGACATTTTAGTTTGAAATAGAATGTGAAATTGTAAGTGAAATCTTAAGCTGGAATTAGTAAAGAATTATTATATACCTAGGGTAGTTCTTAAAAACTATAATTTGATGACTAATTTGGATGCCTGTTGTTGAAAAAATAAATCCCTCTCTATATGTAAAACCTTGGTAATAAAAATAGTTAGGCAGATAAGATATTAATAATTACCTGAAATCTGAAGTCATAAGCTTGAATATTATTTAGCTTGAACTTGATGAGTATAAAACTGATATAATCATTAAAATGACTTTGCTATATGTTTTGTTATGCTCTTTTTTTAATTTCAGATTGTATATCAAAAACTGCCACATACGGAATTTCTCAAAAATCTGAATACTTAATGTATACATATTCAGAATCAACAGGGTTTCCTAATTCAGGCAGAATGCCTACATTTTGAAAGATAGATCTTGGCATTCACATGTTGACATATAAATTACAACAACACAGAGTATTTTCATAATTTTTAATTCAGGAACTTATTCATTATTCCCTGTACTGAGCATAAACAGCAATCAGTTACAAAACGGTTTTTCTTATTCTTTAGTATCATATATTATTGAAACCTAACAGTGGACTGGATATGAAGGTTTTATCATAGAAAAAACAAAAATTTCTGTTTTTATCAACGCCAATATAAGAGAATCAAGAAGACACACAATAGCATTTTAGACACAAAGCAGAATCACGAAGAATTATAATGTTTTTTCCTTCTTTAATTATTTCAAAAAAAATCTCCAGGAAGGGTAGAAATCTATCTCTTATGACTTCCTTATAGTGTCAATGAATCTTGATTGCTCTAGTCACTTTCATCCTGTCTTTCCATTACAAATTCCCCAAAGAAAAAGGAAGTCTCTTAAAAACATCCTTTTTATACATTAAGCTCAGCATACTTTTCCAATGATTTTATCCACTCTTTCAGCTAAATAACATTATACAGTCTGAACAACTGAGTTCACTGCATGTACTTTGTATTTGATACTTTGTAAGTGGAAACAAATGAAAAAGACAGAAATATAACACAAGTATTAAACATTACTATGATCCTGCAAAAATACAAGAAAGTAATTACCAAAAAACTGCATGAGGTGCCTCAGCTGTCAAGGTGGTGGCTCTGGTGTTGACCCAGGTTCCTTAATAGGAGCAAAACAAAGGATAGGATAATGATAAATAAACAAAAATTGCTTCCTCTTCCTTTTCCTTCCTTAAAAAAGTAATGAACTTCTTAGTAAAGAATTTTTAAAGTAAGGAAGAAAATTCTGGTCATGAATATCACAAAGATCAAAAATAAATAAATTTAGGTAATGTAATTTCCATTTGTGGATATACTTATAAATGAATTATTTATAAACTCATTAGCATTGCAATATCTCACTGTCATGTTTCCATTTGCCTATCTTACCTTTCACTTTTTTTAATCTTATGTCACCCCCCACTTCTGCTAACGTCAAACAAATAGGTCTCAAAATGATTTTGATAAAGTTCAGTGCTAAAATCAGTCTCTCACTCAAAAAAAGAAAAAAGAAAAAGGGAAAAAAAAATAATCTGAAAAAGATTCCATTTGTTAGACCTTCTGCCTGATTCATATTAATTTTGACTCTTCTGAGAGAATCTTAGTCATTCACTGAAAAGATCTGGCTGATGCTTCAATAAAATACATAAAAGTTCAATGTTACTTTGATCTGAAGGCAAGAATCACAGCATCCTCAGACACGTGGACGATAGCCTTCTTTATGTAATTCTGATGAAATGGATCAAAGTACCATTCAGTTTTGGTCACCTCAACAGCAAGAACAGTGACAGATTAGAAGAAGTTAAGAGAAAAAAGCTCAAAATTACTAAGGAATCAGATGGCATTACAATTAGAATTTTTTTTAAATAAAAAAATATTAAAAACAAGATTGAAGAGCACAGACTAAAACATTTTAATTAAAAAGTTACATGAAAATATCCAAAAGCTTAGAAAATACTATGAATGAAATGAATTGACTAATTTGATACTAGGAAATATAGCATAATTAAAGATATACTTGAAAATGGAATGAGTGATTTTAGATTTCATTGGTCAGCTCTGAGAAGATGTTATTCATCTTCGAAGTCTTTTAAATATGTTCCAGGTAAAGAACATTAGAACTCTGGTGGTGGATGCAGAGTATAATAACCATTGACTGAGAAATGAGTTCAATATTTTCAAATGAGTATGTCATTATAAACAAAAAAAATCATAATACAGTGATATTTTTTAAAAAGAAATATGTTCACATTAACATAACAGTAATACATTAAACCACGAAACTCTTATTGTGTCAAAATCAATCTTACAGTTTGTTGTTACTTGGTGGAGTAGTGTTTAGGCCTGTCATCTTGGATTGAACTCAGTCTACATACAATACAAAGAATCCAGATTTATATCTTGGGTTGGGGGTGGGTTGAGAATTGGGAGGTGGCAGGTAGTGGAAACAACCAAGATGAACTGAGTAAGAATAAAATGCTTCTCCTCCTCTTTCTTCCTGCCTGCTTGCCTACTCACCATCATTCCTACCTGTACCCTTCCCATAAAAAAACAAACATGCATTCTACAATCAATAGTTATTCCAAATTAACTTTTTAACAATAGAAAGTAAACGATCTGTTTAAATGATTTACATAAAGATAGCAAGTCAAATACAACAGAAATAGTTATATTAAATCTAATGAAATAGGAATAGTACTTAGATTTTACATACATTCATTAACTAGTCTTTGTGATTACTATTGTTATTATTTCCACTTAACCCCTGAAGAATCTGAACAAATAGGAGAAAAGATGACATGTCATACAGCTTGTAAATAGGAGACTCAAGACTCAGGCACTATAGTATCCAGTGTATAGTCTTTAATCCATTAGCTACATGGCCTCTGTGGAGGCAATGCTTACCCGAATACACCACATTTATAAACTTTTTCTACATCAATTTATTTAGAAACTTCAAGCCTGAAATTCAAAGTAGTGAACTGCTATAGATCTGTCATCCAATAGGGCAAGCAACATCAGCATGAAACTATTGAGTGCTTGAAATGTTTATTCCATATTGAAATACGTTATAAATGTAAAATGCAAAATGGTTTTCAAAGACTGAGGAAAACAATGCAAAATATCTCAAATTAGCATTTGATATTGATTACATGTTTACATGAAAACATGTTGAAGATAAATTGAGTTAAATTACATATATTATTAAAATAAATTATAAACGTTCTCTTCATTTTTGATGCAGTTAAAGAAAATTTTAACAACATATGTGACCAAACTTTGTGATTCTGTTAGACATCAGTCTTTAGATGAATTCTGTGGTGTTTTTCTACTTTAAGTACCTATAATTCTGAGAAAATGCCATAAAATGAGTTTTTTAAAATCATGCAAAAAAAGATTTTAATTATTATGACTTTTCTGTAGATAAATCTAAAGAAAATATGAGTCATTAATCAATTATCTAATCAAATGAGAGTTGTATTTCTTTAGCTAGTTTTTGGTATATCTCTATGAAAATTAAGTATATTTTCTTTGAAAATCGGCGTGGTTTGAAATTTTATGTTTAATACATAATAACAAAAGTTTCAGGTTTTTTTTCCTATACTTCTTTTGTACTAGCAGTTAAAAAAACGCAAAATGAGTGTAATGCAAGATAACAGCTTAGAAATAAAACTAAAAGCATAGCAGAAGTCTTCTTATTGACTTTATATGTCTTTGGGTTTCTTCACATTTTTACTCATATTTGCAACCAGAAAACGCTTCATAAATTTAATGTGAAATGGTCAGCTTGTGATATACAAAGATGATAACTATTTTTTTCCCTCAGAACTATACCTAAACATCAATTAATTCTGAAAAATTGAGGGTTAATTTGAATCAGATTACCTACTTGCCGGAGAATTTGAAAGATTTAAGGTATTGAATATTAATTGTGCTATTCTTTTATTCTATTCAGCATATTATTTCAGTTACCTTTAACACCAAAAATGCATTTTTAATGTAGCTTCAAAACACTCCAGACTACATATTAAGTATTATGTTCATGTTTACAAGTAAATCCCAACTTAAATTGGTATTTATGAGCTTTGAACAATACAGTAATGGAGTTACTGTTTAATTTTTTAAAGTCATAAATTTTCTATTAAACATTTTCTCATATAGGGCTATGCTAATCATGAAAACTTAAATAATTATTTTTTATTGCAATGCTAAAGGAAAATAGGGGCTCAAGTTTAAACATAATGAAAATGAATATCATTAATAAATTATGTATTGTGTTCTCTTTTTACTCATTTCACATATTAAACCAAAATTATTCATATCTAGCTGTCTTACAGAAGAAAATAAATCAAACATCATCAAAGTGACATAATGTTTTGATAAATATGACAGATCACATCGGATTCATTGTAGTTTATATCTAAAAGGGGCACTCTACCTGCCAATTATCTTTCATTCATGAGCTGTATTACTCTTCCATGGTGACAATATTTTAATAAAAAGGGGGTGCTGTTCATTTGTTAGCCAAATTATGCTAAAGATTTTATCTGAAGTTGGCTAGATTTAAATTCAGCCAAAATTTGAAATCTTTCATAGATAATTAAGGTGAAATATTGACTGAATTTTGGATTTTTTGTCTCATGAACAATAATATTTATTTTTTAAACTTGAATCAAAAAAATTATAAATGCCCTAGAGATCCGTATCCCCATATGTCCTAAAACTAAACTGCATGTTTATTGGAAGAATTTTAAGAACAAAAACATAAATATTTGAATTCATTAATGTATTTCTAGGTGCACCCTGGTAGACTAATGGATTACTTTGCTCAAACACAGTCAATACACATTTCAAGGGCCCTGGTTCAAGAGCCGGGTCCAGGGAATAAAATCTTGATAAAGTATAGTAAAGTAATTCTTCCTCTCTCTTCTTGCATGCAATTACAAATATATACATACATATACATACATATGTATATATTCACACATATATATGTAGGATAAATTACAAGCTATACTTAAATACTTTTAAAATTTTATTGACAAACATTTCATCATAACATTATGTAGCTTTAATGTGTGCATCACCATCAATATCTTTATATATATTTAACCACCAGGAGTGCAATTTTATCCTCCATACAATTGATCATTTTCACTCAATATCCCCACCCCGAATCCACCTGTCCCCTTTTGGTAATTTCTAATTTGATTGTAGACTAAAATTCCATGTTGTTTGATTTGGTTCATTTGTCTGTTTGTTTCTCTATATACCACAAATGAGTGAAATCACATGATGTTTGTCTTTCTCCTTTTGATTTATTTCGCTAAGCATAATTCCATACCTTTAGAAATTTTCGACTCTAGTGTTAAATCTTTGAAAATCTTTAATAAACAGGAAACAGACATGAACAACTTTAACAAGTTAATTTCATCTTAAACCCATTTGTTGGTTGCTAGATTCTCCCTTTGTATCACTTTTTTTTTTTTTTCATATTTATTTGTAGATGTACTAGGGTCGTTTTCCCACAGCATGTTCTTAGCTTGGATTTTGTTTAAGATTCCCTATGGTGGGTGTGCTGATTCTCTTATTTTATATTTCCTAGAAAATGCTAGTTGGTTCTAGGTATTTGATCAGATTCAGGTTTGAAATTTCCGACAAGGATACTTCATACTTGTTTTATTACAAAGCTTTAACTTAAAATTTCTTTACCTGTTATAACATGTTTAAATAATTGATTTATATATCAAAAATTCAGTGTCCTCAGGATATTAAAACTTATTTACCAATAAAAATACAGATACTCTAAATACTATTTTTATCTATTAAGATATTTATCACCAAGAATTCTATGAATAAGTGTGCTTTCAAATATGGAAAACATTGGTTACTTCAAGCCAAATTATTATAGTGCAATTTCTGACAGAGTTTTTAAAAGTAGCTTGGGTGGCAATTACTAGGAAATAAAGGTCAGAGAAGGAAAACATGTAAGTAAATAGACTGCAACTGGTATTTTATTAAAATACTTAAGATAGTTCATGTATTTACCATATTATTGGAGCATTTTTATCACATAAAATATTTATTAATTATCTACAAAGTTTCAGAGATAATTCAGAGTGTATGGTATACACCAGTGCACATAAAGGATAAAAAACCCTAAGCAAACTGATTTAGCAACTTATATTTTCTTAGATTTAATCAATAGGTTGTTCTAAATACTCTTTATTTATGTCTGTGACTCTATTTCTGACAATTTTAAAAATATTCGTATATTAGTTTAGGCTCTTTTATTCATTTCAAATCTAACAGATATGAAGATGTGCATGTAGAAAAAATATATATATGCCAATGGAATAGAAATCTTTTTAGTTGTTTTAGTCAGAAATAAGCTCTTAGTAATTGAAAATTTTGCTCCCATATAATTGACTTTTCAAGTAGAGGATTTGCTAATTTTAAGTGATTGTTCCAGTTTTCAAAGTCTAGTCAAAACTTAAGTACATTGTTATATTGTAAAACACTAGACATCTACAAATTTTTGTTTAAGGTCATATACATGAAATGTAATAGGATATATTGGAGGGTGCAGATTATTGAGATATTGAGATGCAATATTACGAGCTTTCACATTTTGTCAGCTATTTAAATTTTTAACAGATTTTTGTGGTTTAGGACTTTCTTGTATGAAGCATCATGATACATTGATGCAATATATGCTACTTACACCTTTAGAGGCTTGGTTTAATTGTGTATTGATCTCAAACTGAATGAATTTAATGACGTCAACTTAACCCATTTGTCCACATCACTGGACTACAAATTTCTGGTAACTATTAAGGTGGAGGCCTTTGCTCAAGGGAAGTCTAGGATTTGCCTGAAGTTGCTAAGTAGCAGGCACATATCTGACCAAGTCAATTGACTCCTAATAGTACTATTAATTTCTTATTTTCATAAACTTACTTTTCTACCAAACTTACTGTAAAAAAGAGAAGACATGTTTCAGAGAAAAATATTTTTCATACAAATGGAATGAAAAGAATAGGTCTATCATGTCTAGGTAGAGCAAGAAGATTGCAACTGTACAAATAATTCAAAATGCAAATGAGCTCTGGGTAAATATATATGGAACTGAGATACTTGGTTTTTCCTTGCAATATCTGGATAATTCTCTTAATTGTCCAGTTCAAAGAATTATCTTAATGGTCAGTCCATCTTGAAAATGCTTTCACATACTTGATCTTAATTACAGAGTTTATTATTCAAAATTGTGCTGCCTCCTTAATCCCTGTACAACAGTTCTCTACCAATGAAAATAAGGAATATGGATATCACATGCAAGAGGTCACCACATAAAGAAGCAAACTTTTTTTCAAAATCTGGCATTTAGGAGGAAGACTTCCTGTTTATTAATCAAAGTTGCATCTGGATTCATAAGAAGAAAACAGAAAAGAAATTCACCAAAATGTAACAAAAATGGAAATTTCTTGTTAAAATGAAGTTCCAGTAATAACAACATTGAATGAAAATTTTGTTTATTTTAATACGCCTACTTAATCAATTTGCTTTTTCAAATCCATTACGTGTTCGTTTAACATTTGTTTTGTCCCTAGATTGTGTGCCCACTAGATATTTTGTAAATAATGAGCTAAGCATACTTAATATAACCATGTTGGCTTGCTTCAGGGTCTCCAAAAATTCATATAAATGTTATTAACTGTTCTTGCTAATACAAGTTACTTGGTGTTGAAATAATACCTAAGTAAAATGAAAGATTAGATAATACATAATATTTTTCTTCATATTTTTTAAACTGTTTTCCAGTTTGAGAAAAATACACAGGATGTCTCATAGCATCTTGATGCCTTGTCCTGTCATATTACACAGAAATAGCACCACGCACAAAGTGAATGTTTTGTGTGTAAATTCAGACCGTTCCTCCATAGGGTCTATATAAACTGTAGGTTTAGAAACAGTAACTCTGTGTGTTTGTATCTAGCTACTATAAAAGATTCAAATATGAAAGTTGTAGTCTAATTTTTTCACCTGACCCTCCAGGAAGATCATGGACAAGCTACACAACAAAATTAGATTAACAACATGAATTTGATTATATTGTTTCTATTGTAGATTATTATCTTTCAAAATAATTATATCTTGACTTTGAATCAATTGAGTCAACGAGTTTACTCCTCAAAATCCTAAAAAAATTGTTATATATCTTAACAAATAGTCCAATTACTCAATCTTAAGAAAGTGATAGACGTATTACATTATTAGATTTATAACATTTTTCCTTGTCATATTTGATAAATAGAAAATAATAAACAAAATTTCTATTGTAAGAAATTATTGGTCATTATTGGTCATAGTAACAAAGATTTTCCTTTTTTGAAGGAAAGGTATAGGCAGGAATGAAGGCAAGTAAGCAGTCAGGTAGGTAGGAAGAGAGAAGAGTAAGAAGAGTTTTATTTATTTTATTTAATTATTCATTTTGGTTGCTTAGTCTGCTCCATGTTGCCATTGGAGATGCTTGGAATATATGTGGACTACACCAGTTGGAGACTATGGACTTAACCACTAAGCCATCATGGTGTATCAAGATTTTCCTATGAACATCAAACTTATTAATAATTTTAGAAGTATTCCTTATGTTTTCTAAACACAACCTTAAAATTGTACCACAGCAGAAACTAAATATACCATAGTAGTAGCAAACATTGCCTGGTTAATAATGACCTTTAACTAACATCAAGTACAATAGCCAGTCATTACACAAGAGTAAAATTGACATTAGTAGCAACTGAGTGGTAGCTGATAACTGCAAACCTAAGAGGAAAGTTCAAATATATATGGAATCTTTCACCAAAGTAATAGAACAAATTTATTAGAAGATTGATAAGATTAAGACTTTGGTAAAGCAAAAAAGGAAAAAAAAATTCCATAAATACATGCTTGCTATAGAAAATAAAATCTGTGTGAGTTAAACTATAGTTTATATATGCTCAAGTGCTCTTTATATATGTGAACTTTCACAAGGTTTTCTACTTGAGTTATTATAATAGATTTCTATGTCAAACAGCTCTTCAGAACATGGAAAAATGAGGGAAAATGAAAGTAGTTTAAATAGTTATTTTAAAGATAGGCATATAAACATTTCTTGCACAATCATTGAATGTGCCAGCACACATTCAAATTTAATGGATAATATAATTGATCTAAATAATTTAAATAAGCAATGAAAGCAAATTTTATTTTCTCAGAAGAAAATCAGCAAAATTTGAAATAAACAGCTTTCTTTTCTTACAGTACGAATGATGCACATCCAGAATGTATTCTTATAATGAACTTTTTATATGCCTTTAATATACGAGCTAGAAGAGCATGTGCCTCCTGAAATGAGGAATTCATCTTTAATATATCTGATCATAAAAACACTGTAATGAAGTGTTTTTTATTTCCCACAAAGACAGAACACAGTGTATAATAATCAGTTAGTCTTCAGAGTTGCAAATACTAACTGCACTTAATTCACACATAAAACTAATAATTTTAAGAAATTCACTTTTTGAATAAAAGATAGGAATCATAAACATCTACATGTGAAAAAGCACAAAAGGTTCAAATTTCAATCTTCTTATTCTGAATGCAGATGCTCAACAGTGGTTTCAAACAACATAACGGAGAAGCCAGAAACAAATAATAAAAGAAAAGTGATACTTTAGAAAAATCATATTTACTATTTAAGGAACTAATGAAGATATTTTTACTTTAGAAATTTACAGTTTTATAATTTGTCTCCTAACTTCAGATTCAGGGATAATCACTCTTGAATAGTAAAAATTGTAAGTAAAAAATAATAATTTATTATGCTCTTGTGTGTGTGTTTAAGCATTATGTGTCTATGCTAAAAATGAAAATCTTTAAAAATAATTAAAGGTGAATAATTTCTGTACTTTTTTCAATTCAAATGTGCTCTAAGATACAGATAAATCCACACTTAAGGGTAAATATAGTAATTTTAATATATTTATGGTCAATAAATATTTGTTATATAAAACTTCTCAGATTAAGATTTATCTACAATATTCTGAATGTTCCAATAGGTAGTATTGGACCTACATGAAAGGACAACTTAATTAGCCTTAATTATCAAGGACGGCCTGGTTTTCCTGGCATTTGGATATTCACCAAGATGTCTGTTGAACTCAGGTTCATAACCCCAGTTGAGGGATCATGGCACAGCACCATCTGTTTCTGATTCTGCCCAGATTTTTCTGCCCCTTGTGTTCAACTATCTCAACTATTTCTGCTTGGTCTATGAAATTAGGGTCATCTTAGACAAAACTGTTAAGCAGATGATGTCTCTCCTGGTATCCTGACATTTCCCCTTTAACCTCCTTGCAACTTCCAAGAAGTCCTATAAACCTTTCCCAGGGTACCCATAAACTCTCCAAAGTCTAAAGCCAGAGAAAATCATCTAAAGCTTGTCACATTTAGCAGCTCCATAATCTCAAAATCACTCCTTCTGTCAGCATTTTCAGTTGCAAGCTATGAACACCAAACATGACTATTCTAAGTAAAATGCTAATTAATTGGGTGCGTACCAAGAGACTGAAAAATTCATGAAGAACTTGGAAGAGTTGAGGTCTTGGACTGAAGAAAAAGCAACAGGGTAGCAAGAGTCTAGGCAATAAGTTCAGAGGCTATTATAAAGAAGTCTAAGTTTATTTCAACCCAAATTCTTCACACTTTTTTCTGATATTTGAATATCAAGAAATCTTAGCATAATGGTCTGAAAAGGTGAACACCAAAAGCTCTTCCTCCTACTAGCTTTTTGATAAATCTACTGTTTATTATATGATATAAGTCATGATAGTTATAGGAAGAGACAAATAGGGAATCTTACAATGAAAGAATGATTTCTAAAAATCTTTGTGAAGAGTGTATCTCTGAGTATGGCTTAAATAAGACCACACCTATTCCCATGGTAAAGTCAAGCATCATGTGATCTGTATTATTTCCAGAGTCTTTAAGACATCTTGACCACATAACCCACATGATTTAAGCTCTCATGACCAATAATTGCGCAAAAAAGTACATATCCTTTCAAAATAGATCACTTTTGAGTTAATTTGCATTAAAATGTCTCATAACACTAGATATAGTACTTCAAGTATTTAAGAGTGTCTCATGGTGGACACCTACTGAATTTTCTTCCTGAAGTACATGATCTAAATATTCTCCTTCCAACCACGGGGTTTTATCAACATCTCCAAATTAGTACAATGTGACTCTGATTTGGACACATACATTGTTCCAAGTGCAAGCATTTGAAAATAAGAATTATCCCCATTCTTTGACATTGCTGGATTTGATTATTTCATTTTTATCCTGTGACAGAAACTAAACCATAAAATATTTCCAGCCACTTGAATAAGAGGAGCAGAGGTCATCCAATTACATGACATGACACAGGCTGAAGTCATGTGTAGAAGTGCATATAGGAGATAAAAAGGTCTGATTATATTTAATTGTCTGCTCTTATGTATTCCTAAAATATGACAGGTTTGATTTTTTTCCCTAAAACGCAATAGCATATCTCTAAATAAGTTCGTTTCTCTTGGATTTATGCTGATTCATATCAGATTTCTATTATTTGCATTTTATATTTGGCTTTAGCTGAACAGTGATATTATGTCACTGATTTCTTCATTACTTTTCTTTATTTTAATATTATATAATAAATATATTTTATTTTGTAATAAGCTAAATTGTTTTTAAGTGCCTGTCAAGTGAGTAACAAAAGAAAAGTATGTATATTGATCACATTGTGGTTTGTGCAGCTTTTCAGTTATTCAAAATGTGATGGAAATTTAGACACTATGCTATTTTGTTTAAAATCTTCATGATTTGTGATGTTCACATTATTGCCCTTGTGACATTTATAATTCCCCACAAATTTTCCAGGATTCAGATGCCTCTGGCTACTTCTCAATAAAGAGAGCTATGAAATGAAATTGAATCTCTAGTGTAATACTACATGTATTCAGGAAGATAAGTTGTAGGTAGTTTTATATAACAGGAAGATACTCCCTAGTCCTCTCTTCCCTCTCTCCTTCTTTTAACTCAAAGTACTATGTGTCAGTTTAAATTATTTTAGAATTTTGAAAAAGTTATATGCTTCATTCACTATGAATTACAAATAATTTGCCAAAAAATAACAATAAGATAATAATCTCCACTTTGAAAGTTATTGATGCTTGAAAAAGTTTTAATCCAAGAAGTAAAATTTGGTCATCAAAAAGGATTAAAACGTTAAGATAAATGTAATGATCTGTGCAAAACAGAGATCCTTTTAGTACTTACAAAGATATTAGATGACTTTAATTAAGACATATTTTAGGAGAGTTTGAAACAGTTTGAACAGGGTTTGAAATGTGAATTTTGATGTTGAGTTAAGTTCCTCTCATACTGTGATCAAGTGTATATCTTAGCGACATTTCTGGTGTTTTGCTATCAATATCCTTATTCAGACACATTATATAATAAAACAATTAAGGGTTTTTAACTGAAGATGACAACTATGCCTTAAAGATATTTGTTTTATAAATTACTATATTATACCTATTATGTAAATATGTATAATTATGAAAATTTTCCTATTGGTTTATCAATTATGTGAGGGAAAAAACTGTATCACTTCCATATTCATATATGGATGATTATTTGTTAAAAAAATCTGTGAAATCAAGTAGAATTGAAATCCCTGTCTGGAAGAGATTTGTTATTCTAATATATAATTAATACTTATCACTAATAGAATATACCCAATAACTAATATTTTTAGCTATTCTATACCCCTTTTTTGATTTTATTTACTTTTCCTTGAACTCCTTATCCATGTGCTGACTCAGGGAAACATTCACATGAAAAGTAAATATATCGAATCATAAATTTGAATGATCTTCTTTTGGAGAAGAATTTGCATAGGGATCCTCAGATGGTCAGTAAACCTTTAGTTTAGCAAGTATTTCCTCATAAAAGATAATACTTTGAGCAAGAGACCAAAAAAATTTTTTTCAAATGATTCTATTCAAGGAACATTGTATTTTAACATTAGCTTGGTTTGAGGTATACACGATAGCAAATTATGGTAGAGTAGATTTACCTCTGTTTCCTTTTTCCTTCACATTACAATGAATCCTCTTACCCTATTTCCCTCCACAACTCCCCCTTCAGTTCCTGAACTCTCTGATTTGCCTTTTTATTTTTTTTCCACTAAAAGTCTATTGCTGTTTATATTAGCTCTTTTTCAAAAAATCTATTATTGTTTAATTAAGATCATCCATTTTCTTTCTATCTCTATACTTACCATATGAGTGATGTCATATGCCATCTGTATTTTTCCTTCTGACTTATCTCAATAAGTATAGTAAAAACAATTCTCAGGAAAACAATAATAATAACAACAATGTTACGCTCCCTGGTTTCAAACTGTACTCTAAAGTAATAACAATCAAAACAGTATGATTTTGGAATACAAAGAGGAAAACTTTTGCTCACTAAGGAACTCACCTGTAGTCAAGACACTGTATCTACTGTTAACATTTTCTTTTTCTCTTTTTTTAAGGAAAGGTGCAGGTAGGAATGAAGGTAAGCAGGTAGACAGGAAAGAAGAAAGAGGAGGAAGAAGCATTAATTTATTTTTTGTCTAATTGTACATATTGGTTGTTGCCTTTAGACTTTGGATGTGAACACACATCCTTGGGATGTATGCAGACTGTGAGGCTGACCTGACCATTACTTCACTAGGGTGCATCATCATTTTTCTTTAAGCAAAACTTTTAGCCTCTGTAGATAGCATAGTACCTACCACAAAGTAAGTGCTTAATGACAAATGCTGCAAAGAGATATTTTACAGATATCTTTACTATTAATTTCTTAATTATCAATAATGGTTTTGATAGTGCATTGATGTGCATTTTGCTAAAATATTAATTTTATTTAGTAGGAACATATTCTTACCTGCAACAAACCTAGAGATTTATGCAAATTGGAAATCAATTATTAAATGCATTTTTATAAAAGTGTCTTGGCAAATACCTGCAGCTGATTCTTCCCATTTGAAAAAGCTAATTTTGCTTATCGCACAACTAAAATGTTTTTATTTTTGTTAACAACATAAGTATAACAGTATGGAAGTGTGACATCTTAACAATTGAGATACACAAAACTAGAAATTAGAGTAATTATACTCAAGGATATCTATCACCTTTCTGTTAAAGATTAACATATAAGAGATTGAAAGTATGACCATATTTATTAAGTTGATCAGGTGCAAAAGAAAAAGTCAATTGCATAAATCTAAAGGAGGTTGAAAACTGATGAGAGAGTAATGAACACTGTGGAACTGAGAGATTTAGAAAGTTAGAAGATGTGTTAGAATCATCTCTTTCATTTAAAAAATGGTATGCTCACATATGCAAAACACTAATCCTAGTTTTCTTTCAGTTCTTAGTTGATATTCAGGTGTCCTTTCCACTCAAGTTTTCCTAATCCTTCCAAAATCCTTAATACTTTTCATGACAATTAACACAGAAAACAATAATTGTATGAGGCAAATGAAAAGTTATAAACTGCAATTATTCCCAGATGAATACTGTAGCTTTTGTCTTATGTAATCCTAAATGTGGCCAATTTTTTTCTGAAACTTTATCCTCTGAATTTTTTACAAATTGGTAAATGATTGTCATTTATGGACACCAGGTTGATTCTTTAAAACCCCACCACCACCTACAGTACTACATTTTCTTCCATGGCCTACATAGTTAATGTGGGATAACAAAAAGCATATCATGCTGTCATAAAGCACAATATTCATGAAAACACCATAGATGTCTTTAAATTATTAAATTCAGTTGATTGATTCAGAACCAACCAAATATAATAAAAGAAAAATAAAAAGTGTGACACATAAAAGAAGAGGGACACATAAACAGAAAAAAAACAAAGAACGGGGTTGTTTTGCTTCCTTTATCTTTATCCAATTTACAGGCTGGTATTAGTACATTATTCTCAAAGCTATGGAAATCTAAGATTTTTAGTGAAATTTTAATATTATAACAGAAAAATTATTCTCTGTGTAATTCTGTTATTTAAATAGAGAGAGAGACACACAGAGAAATAAAGATAGGTATCTTTGGAACAATGGCTATATTAGAAAAAATGTGTGCCAAATGTCATGTAAAGGCAGAAAATTATGTTATTTAAAGTTCTGTCCAGTTTTACTATATTTTGGGGTCAGAAACATTTGTATCTTATATTTTAATATTCTAAAGAACAACACGAATTAGGAAACATTTTGCAAGCAAACCTCATCTTGTATCAACAGTGCACTCAGTTTATATGCCATCCTGCTGCTGATAAAGAAGTAAAGTTACACAGGTGCATTATGTACTTCGCTTTTAAAGGAAAAGCAACAGACTTGATCAAAACATGTCTCCCCATGACTGCATTGTCAGACAAGATGACTCTTAGGATACTTACTGAAGATGTGAATGAGAAATGCTATTTCCCAGAAATGTTTAATGAGTGTCTAATAATGAGTATCTGATGTTCTTTCTATTTTCTTCCTAGTCTCTCTTCGTAAGATTCAATAAAAAGATCAGTGATTTTTTGCATCAAATATATTTGGTCTCCTGTTACAATTTACTTTAGTGAACTCTCTGTTATATATATATATATATATATATATATATATATATATATATATATGTATTATACACACACACATATGTATACACACACTATACGAGAGTAGAGAAAAAAGACTTTCTTCTGAATGATTCATTATGCAAAAGATTTAAAAGTATATTATAAATAATATTTTATTATACCTCAAAATAATTCCAGTAATCTGTGTTGTTGCTGAATAGAGATTTCCAATAAAAAGAAATATCAGAGTGTGCCCTGGTGGCATAGCGGTCTAGCACTCCTCAGAATAATCCCACATACATCCCAAGATCCATGGTTCGTGACCTGGGGCCAAGGTGAACAACAAATGTGAACAACTAAATAAATGAAATATAAATAAATAAATGAAGCTCTTCGTCTTCTTCTCCCTTCCTGTTTTCCTACTCACATTCATTACTACCTTTACCTAAAAAAAAAGAAAGATCATATCAACAAAACTTGCTAAAAACATTAATCATATTCATATTATTTAGTCTACTATTACTGAGTGAGCATTCATAATGTGCCAGTCCATATCAAGGGTGAACAGAATATAGAAATGAACAAAGAAAGACAAAAAATGACTACCCTCGTTGAATTCATATTCTAGCAGTGGTATAAAAAACAGAACATTTTATGTGTGTGTGTGTGTGTGTGTGTGTGTCTGTGTGTGTGTGTGTGTGTGTAGTGGTAACTGGTTTTATGTATAAAATACAGAGCATAAAAGCATAACAGGATATTGGATGAGGAGAGTAATTTAAAATGTGGTCATAAAATATCATTTATATGATATTTGACTAAAGACATGAAGTATATGAGAGGTGTTTATGCTAACTTTTGAGGGAAGAGTGTATAGGCATAGGCAGTAGCAAGTGCACAGCATGTGAACATGGATACATGCCAGGAACAAGTAGATACAGCTGCAGCAAAAGAATGAGAACATGAGTGATGGAAAAGATTAGAGTTAATAGGATAAGGATGTCTCTAAGATAAGACAGATTATATTGGGCCTGGTAAATTGTAAGGAGTTGACCTTCCTTTTAGTAAGATGGATACTTATCACAGGGTTTAAAGAAGCATTGTGGACAATTTCTCATGCTGGTTCCTATAATAAAATTAGGCTGTTGGAGAACAAGAGTGTACACCTAGCTGACCAGTTGCAGCTATTTCAAGACTAGGTGAGAGATGATTACAGCTTGGACCCAGTGAGTAAAATTATGTGACCTTATTTAATAACATACAAAAAAAACATTCAACAGATTTTGCTGGTAGTAAGAAAAAGAAATGTGTGACTAGTGACACTAAGAGTTTGGCTTTATTACTTATGAAATTGGAATTGTGTTTTCTAAAATAAAGACTGTAATAAATCAAATTCTGAATGGAATTAAGGAATCTGATTAGAGATGTTTTAAGTTGATTTGCTTATGGACATCTAAATGGCAAATTTGAAAGTTAGAGCATATACTTCAATGTGTAAGTCTAATTTACAGAGCAATCATATATATATATGTAGGTTATCAATGCATATTTGATATTTAATGCCATAAGAGTGGATGAAATCACAAAAAGAATGAGTACAGTAAAATAGTAGATGGTTTAAAGGACTATTAGAGTACTTCAATATTTAGAGGTTAAGAGGATAAACAGGAATCAGGTGAAAAATTGTAAGAGAGCTGATCAATAAAGAAGAAAGAAAATCACATTTTTAAGATTCTTTTAAGTTTGTATATACTTTACACATTATCATGAGCAATATTCACATATGGTAATTTGATTACTTCATGTAAACATTTACTGTTGTATTCAATTATTGTATATTAAGTATATATTTTTTAATTTCATGTCATATTATATATGTTAGATTGTAGTGTTTTATGCTAGACATGATATATAAAAGACTGAAGACTTAGACTGAAGTTTTCTCCCCTTAAGAAGGTTTCTTTCTTTTCTTTTTTTAAGCAGTTAAGGAAATGCTATCAATTTACTGAAATCAGGCACTGAATTATTTCAGAGTTGAATTACAGTTATAATTCCATTTAGTCTACTCTTTTAGCCTCATGTCGCTAGGGAAAGATGTATTGGGAAATGCATGCTTTTTGCAGGTTGTCTCTCTAGTAGGATTTTCTGTTAAATACCATCAGGCTAAAAAACCCTTGGTTTGACTGTTCAATCCAACTACCCAACCTTCCACATCATTATCTCAAACACTTGTAAATGTCCTGTGGGGAAAACAGTCACGTGCTGGGAGATCCTATGGATGTCAATCCAGTAATTCAGCCCACAAAAACATGACGAAATTTGATATTTTTCTATTTCCTCAAATGATTAATCTACCTTAGTCTAATTAGTCTGATCCTCATATTACAACCAGATGACCCTAAAAGACAGAAGTACGACAATCTCCTGCTTACCTCAGAAAGGTTCTTTCCTCTGTTATTTTATTTTATCTTGTCTTCTTCATTTCCAATGCTTTTAAAGAAACATTTTATTTTTCAAGTTTTTTTCTTCCTAACTTGAGTTGCAGGAGTGATTTTCTGTTGCTAGTGTTTACTTATAATTAGAAGTCTAATTATTCTTTGTCTTTACTCACATTTTATATGTTATATGCACACATGAAAAAGTTAATAAATAATAAGAACTTCAGCACAAGTGGTTGGACAGCACCTTAGTGCAACACTATAGAGTCTATATTATAACACTACTAATGGTGTACTAAAGAGTAAAAATACAGAATGAGGAAAGAAAATCCTGGCAATTAGAACTGGTGTGCATTTATGCATGTTTTATAGGTTTTCCAAGCATCACACCCTTATTAAATACTCACTCAAAATAGTCGTGATGAACTTTTTTCAAATTTACCTTTCCATAATCATTTCATATTTTAATAAGGATGCTGATTTTCCTTAAAGAAATATATTGTAACTCATTCTAACTCAGTTGGTACATACCTGATTCTACTTTTGACTTCAAGAGCAGACAAATGACTCAAAAAGCTAACTAAAACATTTATCTTACTAATTATTAATACCTTTCACTAGGATAAGAGGCCCTAGCAAGGGCACAATGAAATCCCTTTCACAATCCCCTGGGAATTATTAGAAAAATTTATCTGTTGATGTTCCAGAGGACAGAGAAAAGTCTGGAACTGTTGGTATCCACATTACTACCTCATAGCAATAGTCTGCTTGAGTGATGCAGTGAATGGAAAAAGAGAGAAGAAATTCTCACAGAGAGCCCCAATAGTTTTATTGGAGCCACTAAATCCAAATCAGCTTGATCCAATGTAAATTTCTCACTGTGTTATTCTCTGAAATCTGGACAGTTGAATAGCTACAGGTTTAATACAATCCCAATAAAAATTTGATGACATTTTTCAAGGAAATAGAACATAAAATTGGTATAGAATCACAAGACCTTGAATATCCAAACCAATCATAAGAAAGAACAACAGTATAGGTATTACACTACCAGATCTTGAGCTATACTACAAAACTATAGTGTTCAAAACAGTATGTTTCTGGAATTAAACTGAATTTCCAGATCAGTGGAATAGAACAGAATCACCAGAAATAGACTCACATATGCATGGTTGGTTAATTTATTACAAGAGAGCAAAGAGCACATATGGATAAAGAAAATTCTGTTAAACAAATGGTGTTGAGAAAACAGAACAGTAACGAAAAAAAAATCTAGACTACTCTCTAATATCATAGACAAAAATTAAATCAAAATGGATTAGAGAGCTGGATGTAAGATGGAAATCATGAAATACTTAGAAGACAAGATCAATATGTATCATGACTTGAATGAACGGAAAAGATGTGGTATGTATACACAACAGCCATATCTAACAGCTCATAGAGCAGAATGAGCAGAATCATATTCTATAAACTCTTTTTCTGCTACACAAAATAGTTTATTCAATATCACACACATAATGTTTCATACCAAAGGTGGCAAATGTTGCCTTAACGTAAGTTAATTATTCAGACAGCTGCTTGGAAATTATGGGCTTGAAAATAATAAGATAAAACTAGCAGAGAGAAGATAAAATGTTTAAATATTTACATTATTGCAAAGGAAAATATTTGAAAAATATTTCCCTATGTAATCTATTTCAAGCACAATAAATACAAAAAATAAATAATGTGTATAGCCCAGTTCACCAGAAAAATCTTAACATAAGTAGTCAGACTTGACTTCATAAGCACCAAGACTCAGGAAACAGGAATTTATAAAGTACAACTACATGTTAATTAGTACTAGTGAGTACCATACTTAACATCTATTTAACCTATAAATATTCATCATTTTCAGATTAACTTATTTAAATAGCATAGTCTTCCTATATTTCAAAAAATTGAGATCAATAATCATTATGAAATATTTCTAATTTCTTTCTAGTGATTGAAATAATTCTTCTCACCATTTCTAGAATGAATAGGAGATAATAACTCTGCCAAAGACAGTTGCTTCTGTAATGTTACTTTATTTTCTGAACATGTAAATTTCATAGATCAAGATTAGAAACTGTAGGTCAAAGTATCATGTACTATTTATACACTTCTCCCACAAAAGTAGATCTAGTTATATAAAAGATGTAAGAAAGCATATGATTAAGAACTTGGGGTGTAGTACTAGATCATCTAAGTTCAATGGACATTGCCTGTTATCAACTCATCATTAGTTAATTTTAGTTGTTTGACACCGAGAGGATAATTATTATCTATGTTTATGTTGTCTCTTTTGTGAAATGGAGAACCTAATACTGTTTACCAATATATGTGTGTTAATATGAAGTTCTAGAAAATTGTGTGGTACAGAATGAGTCTTGTAAATATTAACCTGGATGATGATAATAGTCTATTTGTTTTCAAATAGATATTTTTGGATTGTCTATCCTTTCCATTTCCTATTTTGGTTTCACTGAGGGAAAACTTACTCAGAAACATATTGTACACATAACACTTTCATTTTTAAAATCAAATTATCTTTCCAAAAAAAGTAAAATACTTGAAAATAACTTTTTCCTTAGGCTCAGAAAAAATATTTTTGCAGATTTATTTAAGTAGAGCCATTACATTTCAAATATGTCTTTTTTCCACACCTTAAAATGAATGCTATAGTACTAATTTCCTAGAAAGTACCAATAAGATTTTTAAAAAGGATCTATACTCCCTAAAATTCATGACAGATGAATTTATGTAAACCAGCTCTCAAGTCTACAATTCCTGTAGATTCATAGGCCTACATAAGAAAACTATATTCTTATAATAAGAAAAAGTCAGGGAGGAGAAAGATGAAGTGTATTTAAATATTTCTTTCAATTATATATAATCTAAAAGTATTAAAATTATGTATAAGAAATAATAATAGATAATAAAGTGTTTATAATGCATTTGCACAATTTCTTTGAAAATTGGAATTAATAAATTTTAAATAGCTCACTCAAAAAGACTCCATGGTCCAGATTACTTAAATTAAAACATTTGTAGAAATATTCCTTGGTATTTCTTTAAACCAATTTTAGTGATTACAAAGTCATTGAGTAGTAAATATCACATAAGGTATATATCAATGTAGGTGCAGCAAGACACAAATAATGAGACCGAATACAGAATTGTTTGTTTTTCATATATAGCAATTTAAATTTTTATTCATAAAATAAGCTTTATTTTTAAATATGAAAGTTCCTCTTTTGGGGAATTCTGTGATTTAATAATTAATTTCTACATAAATGTATCTACCATGAAGGAACTAAACATTTCTACTTCAAGAATACAACCAAAAATTTAAAATATATAAAGATAAAAGATAATGGGAAGAACAGTATGCCTTAAAATTATGGAAGGTCATATTGCTTGATTGAGGTGTCAGGTTCAAGATGGATGTAAATGGAGTGGTCAGATCAAACAGGGAGATAGTACCAGCCAGGTCACTTGGACCAGGATCAGCTCCTGAAGTCATAACAGATGTTGTAGGTAAATTACTCTCCCAGGTAACCTGTCCTTTTTGCCTTTCGTGTTCAGTGAACACCAAATTTCTTCAATAGTTTTAATAATGTTTTTGTGAATCTTTGCTTCACTTCCCCAGAAATTAGATACTCCCTATACATTCATGATCTCCTAGAATTTCTGAAACACTATTTCCTGTGTTTTTTTCTAAAGTGGCATATAGCATATTGAGCATAATGGAAAGTTGCCTCCTACAGACAAAATATAGCTAATACTTTAATGATTAATCATAATCTAAAATATTGATCACAAAAATATCTATTGCTTATATAATACCTGTTTTAAAACACAATGTTGATTTTTAAAAAATACTTTAAACATATATCAATGAAGTGCATTTTTCTGTTGTGTAAAATGCATTAACTTTATATTATAATCTGTTCAAGATAATGATCACATGTTAACATAAGGAAACATATTTCTTTTCCCATAGGTTTCAGACTTTCACTCATCTCTTCTGTTATCGGGCCATTATATAATTCCAGAATATAGTTCTGTAAAAGTATTTGGGGCTCTCTATTGCAGTCTCAAAAAACTGAAATCAGAATATAGAGAGTAACAAATCTATTTCTAGAGAGTAGACTCAAAACCATGCAAAGGCTGATTAAACCATGTTAAAATGCATACATTTACCATCAAAATTATCATGTGGAAATAAATATCTATACGTAAATGACCAGCATGTTTATATCCCTACACTCATCTAAAATTCTGAATAAGAAATAAGCAGCAGTGGATAATGTTCTAAGCCAGTATACTCCCTACCTCTTACTGAGCCACCATGCCAATAGTAGTGTATCTACCACATTACCTTCAAAAAAGATTTGATTTTTAATCAATATCTCTACCTTATATTTGATTTTTAGATTGTTAATGTGTTGTTTTATTAGATTTAGTCAGATCACATATCTTTGAGACAATTTAGAATAGAATGCTTTACTAATCATAATTTAATTAATTTTTTATATTATATTTCAATGATATTTATTAGGATATTTAACTTTTCCTTTGTTATCACTTTATTTTAAATATTCAATTAAAAATGGATGCTTTTTTAAGTTTTTGTTAATTGTTAGGAGGAAGAAAAAATAATGAAACATTTATTGCCTACACATTCCCCATGCTTTCAAAAAATGTCATAAATCCTCACAATAACCCTTTGGATATACTTAATGTCTTTCCTTTTTCACATAAAATAATGCTCAAAATCTATTTAGCATACCTAAATTGCATCCTAAGTTTTTCAGGATGCAAGCCTAGATCCAACTCCAAAGGGTACTTTCCAAAATATATTACATTATATAAGCAAAGAATTCTGCTATGTGAAATATTAATTATCTACACTAAAGGAAAAAACTTTTAAACCCACAAAAAATTCATTTTATTTTCATTTAATAATATGAATCATTATTGCTCCTTTGGTAATTATCAACATTAAACAGTTCAGTGAATTGTTGTAATTAATATTAAAAAACAAAGAATTTCTAAATCAAAATAAAGAAAAATCTTTTAAGAGCAGGAAGTTATTTTAATATCACATTTAACTTAGATGAGTCCTTTTTATCAGTTATTGAAAGCATTCCTCTAATTAATTAATACTTAAACAAAACTTAATCGGTAGCATGTGAATGAGCTCCAAATCCATCGTCATAGGAAAATATAATTTGTTTACTGAAGGTAGAAAATCTAAAAGTGAATGCTGTGTATACAGCAACAAAATGGATGGCTATTTCAGAGGAAATGATAAGGAAAATTACATAATAGTTAATTTTGAACTTCTGAGTTGCCAAAAATAGAAGATTAAAAAGACAAACAAGAAGAAAAGCATCAAACTTTCTAACTGACCAAACTGAATGTACAAAAGATAAACATGTAAAATATTAAGTATTTTTAGATAGACAACTAATATACTGTCAAACAGTCTGAATGGTTTGAGTTGCACTATAGATTAATAGCAGTCAGGAAAGGAAGGGACAGGACCAGAACAAGCACCTGAAATATTTATAGTCTATGCATATGTCCACTTACTAGTATAATATACCTTCTCTTGAAATAAACACTAGCCTAAGTGTGGCTGTGAAGAGACATTACCCATCAAAAAGTTACAGATAGGCTAACATCGGGAGTGGGCTAGACTTAATCAGGTGAGTGCTTAAAAGGAACTAGGATCTTAAGAGAACTCAAAGATTTGAAGTATTACAGGGATTTGAAACAAGATTTCCTCACTGGTTTTGTAGATTGAAGAGATCACATGACAAAGAATGTGAGAGACCTGAAAGACCTGATAACATGCTGTAATTGGCATCCAGCAAGGAAGTGGACATCTGATAGACATAACTGTTAAAGGTGAAACCTGGATCAGTGGACTATTACCAGGCACAGGGAGTGGAGCGGGTGCGGGATGTTGCTTCAGATGTAGGAGGCAAGCTGATGGAGACTAGGTCACGTGAGGGAAGTGGGAGTTTGCAAAATCCCCCTGAGGAAACCTGCACCTCTGTCAGTTTGGGCAATTTGGAGTTAGAAGTTTGGGTATGTATTTGCCGAAACTAACTTTTAGCAAACTGTGATTGAAACCTGGATAGAATTCCAACCCAGGAGGAACTCTGGAGCAACACTGCTAAACCAATGTAATCCCAGCCTAACACAGACAGTGGTAACCCTACATCTCATTCCTACACTACAAGGAAATGAAGTCTGCCACATTCACTTGAGTACTCTTCCAAGCTCTAGACAGGAGCAGCACATCCAGGGACACCTTCATTTCACTGCTTTAAAACGTGAAGCAGAAAAGTCAATCAGACCATGCCTGTACTTTTGAGGTCAGAAGAGTGAGGTAATAAATTGCTTTTATTTGAAGTCACTCACTTGGTCATATGCTGCAAAGCAAATAAAGTTAATGTAGCCCAATGTAAAACATCCTTGCCTCCATATTTTCTCTTTTTGGTGATATAAGATTATTGCATATATAATTATAAAACAATAGGTGAACTTATTAATAGATGCAATTGGATGAGTTTGGACATATCAGAACTTCCACAATCAGGGGAATAGACATCCGACAAGTCCCAAATTTTCTCTCTGTCTCTTTGTTTTTGTTTATTATTTCTATTTTTTTTTATTTCTGATTTTGCTTTAGTTACTATGCCCTGCAAAATAGCTGCCCCTTGATTGCCCTAAATATTCTGCTCCTCCTGGCACAGATGTCTACCAGGAGCCTGCTGATACTCAGACAATAAGGATCTTTATGGAATGAATGCTAGGAAATGTCTCAACACTGCCAAATGACCTCCACTAATCTCAGAGATTCTGCATTACCTTCAAGAAGGCAGTGATTTATTTACTTTTTAACTTGCTGTTTTTTCTATTGTCCTGTAGGCTAAAACTCAAGAGTCTATGAAAGTAAATCTGGAGCTCAATCTGGAAAACCAAATCTTTATCAATATTTTCACTGACTCTGTCATTGATTTTGAATAAATAATGGAATTTAAATTCACTTCCCTGTCAAAATGTGTCTTTTTTAGAAATTATTTCCCTGTAACTTCTGTTATGTCAATACCCATTTGATTTCTAGATTGATTACTGTTTAGAGTTAAAATACAACCAAGTTTAATCAACAAGGATTATTCAGTAAAACACCTGAAGGCATAGTGATTCAATAGGACATTGCATTTATCAAAAGTAGCTAGGTTTCTCTCTTCAAATACTGAAAAAGTAGTAGTATCCACATTAATTTTTAGATGAGCAAATTGGAACTCAAAAAGTTAAGCTTGTATATTAGAAAGTTAAGAAAAGTTTAAATAAAGCTTTGGATATTTCATATCTCTGCTTTAGAAGTGACATTAAGATTACACTATTTCGGTAGAAGCATATAGTTTTAGGCTAAATAAAAGCAATAATACAATCTCAAAGACTCCACCAAGAAATTATTAGAAACAATAAATGAACAGTAAACAATGTTAAATAAGTATAGTAAAATGAATACAGTGGCAGACTATAAAATCAATACACAAAAATTACTTGTTTTATATATAGTGAAATAGAAGATGATTTTTTTCTAATGTATTCAAATTCTTTACATGAGATGTTTTATTTTTTTATATATGCATAATTATATTTTACCTAATAAGTCATATTGACCTTTTTTTTTCTTTTTGGAACTTTAGTTAAGGATTAATGTAAAGAAAATAGTAAAACAATGCTCATAGTCAAAAATAAAATCTTTCTAGCATACATTATTGTAATTTCAAATTTCTAAGTGAGAATTTGAGGGGGAAAAGAAAATTAAAAGGGCAATTGAAAATATTGAAAGGCTTATTTTTCTTTTCTTCACCTTCATTGAAATCTTTCTCTTATATTAAGAGGGACAGAAATCTCCAATGAGCCTTCTTCTTTGAGAAATTTTCTTCAGTAAGAGGCAGAATGTCTTCATCCCTCTTGGGACCATTATTAAGATTAATTAATTTTGCTTTTCTTTAGTGAGTTTGCCTTGGTTATGGACAACCTAAGTAATATTCAAGTGATCTATATCAATTTTGTTATTGTTGATTTAATACATTCTGCAGTAAGTGACACATAATTTAAAAATTACCCTAAGCAGCAATTCAGATACTTTTCTTCACAGAGATTGTGGCATGGCTGTGACAAAGTTTGTTATATAAATTTACCTATTGCAAAAAGTCAGAGAAGCAATATTATAACAAGCCATGGAAGCAATTTCATATAGAATCAGGATGCTGGATTTTATATAACCTTAGACCTGTTAAGGAAAATTTACTGCAATGAAATTTAACTGAATATGAATGAAAGGTACAAGGCTAAGAGTGATGATTAATGTAGACTCTTGTGAGACACAGCAACTCATAAAAACAACTTCCAAATTTACTGGAAAATTTTGTTGTTATTCAGGTATAATATATTTGTGGGGTAGGGATTAGGAAGAATGAGTAGAGAGGGTGGACTGGATGTTAATGGAGGGTTATTAGAACTTTGGTGGTGGGGGGTATGGCGTGGAAATAGTCATTCCTCGTGGAGTGAAGCTGTCCTCCTAAATCTTGCAAAATGTTGTAAATTGGTATTACTTCAATAAAAAAGTTTAATTAAAATATATTTGATTAAGTTATTGAGGAATTACTTCAGTGTTATTAACCAACATATCATTTGCCAGGAGGACATGAAATCACAATCCACTTACCTCAGATATATTTCAATCTCCTCCATGCCAACTCATTAGCTACCACATTTTTTGGGTGTCAAGAAAGTGCCACTCCCTACAAAAATATATTTGAATAGTCCAACCTGAAGGGACTTCTACTTTTCCTGATGCCTTTTCTTAATGTGATGGAATTTAAAGATTTAAACATGATTTAGCATTCTGGATTTTTTTAATTTTTAAAAATGTGTTATTCTTCAGTAGTTTCAGGTAAATTACTCTTGTTTTCTCCCAAAAAGTAGATGTTTAGACATTCAGAAATTTTTAGGTCACCCAGAAATAAAGATACACAAGTAGATATATGGTGGTTGATCCCTTTAAAGTCACTTGGATACAGTTAACATACTGAAAAGAGAAAAAAATTAAATGATTTTAAGGACTTGAGGTACGATGCCTGTTGGAAAATCTGAGAACATCTATCTCTTTCACTGAGCATTAAAGAAATCATAAATTTAATGGTTTTCTTCCTTTCTTCTTTCCTTCTTTACTTGCTTCCCATCCTCATTCCTTCCTTATTTCCTTACTTTCTCTCTTTATATCATGTTTTTCTTAAGATTTAACTCTAGCAATATAGTACTTGAATGATGACATGTTTAACAAGCAGTCTTCAAAACTAATTTTGTCAAAGAGACATTTGATGGTCAATTACCAAAATAGTGAGTTTCTTTTAAACTGTTTTTGTGTCTTATTACCAATGTATTTTCCCTGTTTTCCTTAGTAACAAGAAATATTATTCTAGAAAAGAAAATTGAGACATGTAAATTGATTTTATGAGCTCATTTAAGAATATGACATGCTATTTTTCAAAATACTAACATTATGTCAATCAATGAATATTATTGACTATCCTGAGAGTAGGTCAAAAATATTATCTTGTATAAATGAGCAAAGACAATTATACCTTATGACATATTCTTTGGATCAAAGTCAGTCTCTATACTTTTGGCATTCTAAATTTGTAAAAGGAAAAATTTTATAGCAGTATAGAGATGGCATATACACAACAGAATTAGACTTGAATTAAGCTATCAAAACTTTTCATTTATAATTCAAAGAAGTTAAATCATTTTCTATGAGACATTTAGAAATATAGGTATATTAGAGTACCTATCTTATACTGAAAAAAGTATATAAACTAATATTGTCACCATTATTTAAGTTTTAGCACATACTTGATCATAGGTTTTTTCTTGTTGTTAATTTATCCTAGCTACTACTTCTTAGTTACTATTTCACAATCAGATGTGCTGTGTTAATTTGCTTGAAAGTATTAATAACATATTGAGAAATACATTTCTTCTTATTCATCATTAATTATAACTCCAAAGATCAATTTATTTATTTAATGGAGCTGATTTTTCAGCATTTAAGTGAAATTTGAATTTATTTTCTGTACCAAAAATTTGATTGAGAGGAATTTCATTGGGGGCTAATGGGACTCTTTTTACTAAAACAAGGGAATACTTCTTTGAGAAGGCATAGCACAAAAGAAATATGTTTAATATTTTGTTTTTTGGCTTTAAATTTAATGACATGTTCATAAAGACTGAATAATGTGAAAAAAGGAACTATATCTGATAGAGAATGAATATATATAAGAAAATGATTGTTATATTGTATCTTACTTAGTGTTTTTGCCTTTATAAAGTGCATTAACATGATCATTTTAACCTTCCACATGAACTGGAAAGAAAATAAAACAAAGAGGAAGAAGTGTGAGGAGTGATAGAAGTAGAGTGATAGAATTAATCGGTGTTCTATAAATGCTTTGGAGCAATCAGTGGTGGAACCATCTGGTTCAGGGCTTTTGTTTTGGGGGAGATTTTTAATTACTGTTTCAGTTTCCATGCTTGTGATTGATGTGTTTATTTTTGCTAGTCTTCTTGGTTTAATCTTGGAAAGTTGTATGTTTCCAGACATGTGTGCATTTCTCCTGGTATCCAAAAGAAAAATTAATAATAAGTCTTCTTAAACTGTTCGAAAAAATTGAAGATGGTAAACTTCAAAACACTTTCTATGGTGCCAATATTATGCTGATTCCAAAACTAGATAAAGACAACAGCAAAAAAGAAAATGATAGACAAATATCTTTGATGCATATTAATAGAAAAATACTCAACAAAATATTAGCAAACCAAATTCAACAACATATTAAATGAATCTTACACCATGATTACACCATGATTATACCATGGAATTTATACCAAGGATGCAAGGATGATTCAACATGTGCAAAAAAAATGAATGTGATACAATATATACATTTAAAAAAGACAAAAAACATGATAATACCAATAAATGCAGAAAAAGCATTCAATAAAATTCAACACTCTTATGATTTAATAAATCCCTCTAAAAACAGATATAGAAGAAATTTCAGCATAATAAAAACTATTTTTGTCAAACCCAGAGCCAAAATTTAACTCAATGGATAAAAATTGGAAGCTTTTCCTCTGGATCAGGAGCCAGGCAAGGTTGTTCACTCACACCACTTACTACTTAATATAGAGCTGGAGGTCCTGACCAATGCAATCAGTAAGAAAAATGATATGAGGTATCAAAACAGGAAAGTGAAACTATCACTATTTACGGACGTCACGATAATATGTAAGGAATCCCAAGACTCAAGTAAAAAGCTACAAGAAATAATAAACAAATACAGCAAAGAGGTCAGCTTCAAAATTAATATTAAAAAATCTGATGCATTTGTGTATGTTAGCAATGAAAATTCAGAAAAAGAACTCAAGAAAACAATATCATTTGCAATTGCATCAAAAAGAATTAAAAACCTTGGAATAAACAACCAAATAAGTGAAGGAGGTATACCTTGAAAACTAAAGTAATGCTAAAAAAAAAAATAGCATATTGACACAAAGAGATGGAAAAATATTGCATGCCCATGGTTTGGGAGAATTGATATAATCAAAGCCATCATACTTCCCAAGGCAATATGCACATTAAATGATATCCTCATCAACATTCCAAAAGCATTCTTCACAGATATAGAAGAGAAAATCATGAAATTTATTTGGAACTACAAAAACACAGGATAGCAAAAGCAATCCTCAGGAAAAAGAAAACAAATAAATAATGGGGGAGTCATGTTCCCTGACTTTAAATTTTACTACAAAGCTATAATAATCAAAACAGCATGGGCTTTGAAATAAAAACAGAAATACAGATCAATGGAACAGAATTGAAAACCCAGAACCAAATCCACACATTTTTGGATGTCTAATTTTCAGCAAAGGAGCGAAAAACAGAATGGAGCAAAGGTAGTTTCTTCAGTAAATGATGCAGGGAGAACTGGAGATCTGCATACAGAAGACTGAAACTAGACCACTGCCTAATGACAAAAATTAATGCAAAGAGGGTTAAAGACTTAGATGTAAAGCTGGAAACCATAAAATAATAGAAGAAAACAGAGTGAAATACAACTAGACCTAAGAGATATCCTTGGGAATTCAACTCCACTAGCAAGGGAAATAAAATCCAAAATAACCAAATGAGACTACATCAAACTAAAATACTTCTTCACAGCAAAATAAATCTGCATCAGAAAAAAGGGGGCCATCCAACTTAATGGGGAAAAATATTTTCACATCACATCTCTAACAAGGGGTTAATATCCAAAATAAAATTTAAAAACTCACTAAAAACTCAAAAAAATCCAATTTATAAATGGGAGTATGACTGTTAAAACACTTCTTCAAAGAGGACATAAAAATAACCAATAGATAGATGAAAAGATGTTCTTCTTTTCTTGTTATTAGGGAAATGCAAATCAAAACAACAATGAGACATCACATCACACCTGTGAGAATGGCTATCTTCAAAAAAAAAATGTAAACAGTGATGGAGAAGATGTGGAGAAAAAGGATTCTTATTTATAGTTTGTGGGAATGTAAACTGGTGTGACTATTCTGGAAAACCGTATGGAGAGTCCTCAAATAATTGAGAATGGAAATCCCATATGATCCATTTATTTCTATACTAAATATTTACCCTAAATACACAACAATGCTTATTTGCAGAGATACATGCACCCCCATGTTCTTCAAAGCATTATTTCCAATAGCCAAGAGATGGAAACTACCTAAATGTCCATCAACAGAAGAATGTACAAAGAAGAAATTATGTATATATATATATATATATATACACACACACATATATATATACAAATATATATAATGGAAAACTATGTGGTCATCAAAAAGATAGAGATCCTGTTATTTGGAGCAACCTGGATGGACTTGGAGATTATTATGCTTAGCAAGATAAGCTGGAAGAAAGACAGGTATTATATGATATAACTCCTATGAGGTCTATAGAGATAGAAAGCAAATAAATGATTCAAATTAAACAATAATATACTTCAAGAAAAGAGAGAAACAATCCAAACAATAATAGACTTTTAGTGGTAAGTGAAGGCAGAGGGTACAGAAAAGATGAGAGAGAGGTAGAGGGAAATGGAAAAAGGGGGTTTAATTGTAAAGTGAAGAAAAGAAAGAAAGTAGTGGTAAATCTATTGTACTATATATAGATATACATTTGCTATAATGAATACCTCAAACCAAGTAAATGCTAAAATGCAATATTCCTTCAATAAAAAGACACAAAAAGAAAATAATAATTGGTGTGATAATTTGATCACTTTTACCTAAAACATACCCATGATCTAATCTTTGGAATCTTAACATGCTAATTTACATAGCAAAAGATCAAAAAGATTGAATCCCAATTAAGGTTGATAATCACCTAAATAAATTCAAAACAGAGAATTTTTGGTATTTTCTGTCTGAGTCCAATATAATAATAAGGATCCTTGAAAATGGTATAGGAGGTAGAAGTTTAGATCAAAATGTTAGAAACTTATCAGTAGTTTCTGGCTTTGAATTTGAGGGAAAGGGTCATAGGCCAAGGAGTATAGGTACCTTCTAGAACTGAAAAAAAAAAAAAAATATGGAAAGGAATATAGCCATATTGACATGTTGATTTTAACTACGTGGAACCCACGTATAAGTTCTGACCAATGGAACTGTAAGATAATAAATTTGATTGTTTTAGTTGCTACATTTCTGATAACTTGTTATAGCCACAATAAGAAACTACTATATGACCATTTTATTTTCTTTTGCTAGTATCACATTTATTCTCCTAAATTAACAGTAGAATCTCTATGCCTAATAAGAATTTTTTTTGATTAAGTGCATTTATTTATTTTAGCTATGACTTTAGGGAGAATAAAAATCTTCATATTTTAAGATAAAATGATTCCATGATAGCTTCAGAATATTTCATTTTAGTTATTTTTCACCTAGGAAAAAACATGGCTTAATTTTTGAAAACAATCCATATCTCAATTGATTTTTTTTCCCTTTAGGCAGTACATATTTCTTATCACGTTATAGTTTTTATATTTCAATTTTTGGTGCTGTTTTAAAAGGTGTTTTCTTCTATTATTCTATACCTAGATGTAATTGTTGTTATTGTTATTTTTTTTAATTGGAATGCTTTTACTCTTGAGTACTTTTTTCAATTGAGTCTATATAGAATCCTTTAGGTTTTCCTTTTTTGAAGTATATTTATTTCTTTTTTAAAAAGTCTCTAGCTGTATTCATTAGTACTTCCAAAAAAAAATGTTAAATAATCATCAAGCTCATAGACATCTTATTTTTTTTAATCCTGACTTTAGTCATGCTATTCCTAGGATATAATCATTTAATATGTCCAACTCTTTAGTACGATGTATATTTCTAAGTTAGACAAACTTCTTTTTTTTAATTAAGACTCTTCTTACCAATATATCTAATTCTATAAAGAACAAATCTCTTTTAATACCCATTATGAATGAAGAAAACTTTGTGTTTTCTACTGATAAGAACTCTGAATCTACTAAATCTTTATCAAAATGTATTTGAAATTTTGTAATCTATTATATTTTTTCTATAAATTCTTTTAATGTAGTTTTTCTTTCAACTCCATAGCATGTATATATAATTTGGTAATCATTACCACAATATTTCATTTTAGCTCTCCATTGATTTGGAACAAATGATCCCCTTTTTTCATGTGTTCCTTGACTTCTAGTTCTTTGGGATTTTTTAATTTTTATTTTATTTCATGCTGAATGAATTTAATCAATAAATAGTATGTTTCTATTCCCCATTTCTAAGAAAAGTTTTGTCCATAATACTAGAGATCTTTTATGTATAGTTTGCCTTTTTGCTGCTTTTTTTGCATCCAACTTAACTGATTGCAAATTTCTAGAGTTAGACTTGTTTAACTTCAGATCCTGCTGAACACTGCTGTCTTTGAATGCTGCTGTTGGCCATTCTCTCCTTCTCTGGTAAACTGAAATTTAAGTCTCATTGGTGTAAGATTCTTTCTTAATTCTGATATTCAGCAATATTTTATTTCTAAGTATCTATGTTGATAACTCCTTTCATCTTTTCTTATTGAGGTGTGTTCTTTCTAACTTCAAATACAGAAATTTCCTCATTCTAAAAAATATTCTTGCTTTCCATCCTTGATTATACCTAACTCCTATTTTTTGTTTGTTCTCTAATCTATATTTTAATCTTATTTCTTCTGTATTCCACATTATGTCCTTTATCACATTGAATTTCTAAGAGGTACTCAATATTTTACCAAGCTTGTGGCTGTACAAAAAATAACTAAAGGTATTTCTGTTTCCTGAAAAAGTCTGACATTATCCTGTTTCTAAAAAGGATTGAAACTTTTGAAAACTTTACTGTTTATTCACCCGTGCAGATATGCTTTTTTTGTATTAATTATTTGGCATAACAAAGCAAAAAGAGCTAAGTTTATTAGAACATCAAAACTGTATATGAGACAGTGATGAGTCCACCTGATAAACATCTTTTTTGTCTGTGTTAAAGAACATTCTTGATTTTCCCACTATACAGTGTGAATAGTATTGAAGTAGGGTCACATAATATGTGACCTATGGAGATACTGATATTGTCTTTTACTCTCACAGGTAAAAGTGAAAGGAATAGATGTACATATTATAATATTTTTTCAACTTAACAGAAAAAATACAGAAGGCTGATGAAGAAATTCAACAGAAGGGGTAGATCTCAAGGTAGAAGAGCAAATTTTGGAATAAAGCCTTCCTATTAGGAGACAATCGTGCAAGTTTTATTTCCATATTCTACAATATCATGTTTACTACAGGCTAAGAAATAAAGGGTGATATTTGGAATCAACTTTCAGTAGTCAGCTTGGAAATTTTTTAATATATTTCCCCCTAAATTAGAATTCTCTGTAGATAATTCACAAGTTTCTGGAAATAATATTGCACATATAGTAGTCATACATTGGTTAACTATGATGAGTGATTCTATTTAGGTAAATGAGTTTTACATTACCTTGAGTCACTCTTCTCGGATCACAGCAGTGAGACTAACATCATCTTAAGGGAAGAAGGAAGTGCTGGAATTGCAGACTGTGATTAGCCAGGAGCCATGGAGAAACATGACTTTTTCTGTTCTTATAAGAATTACATTGATCACTTATTAAAGACACAGATTGACATGAGTCTGGATTGGGACCTGGAAACTTGTATATCATAGGTCAATTCAATTTATGATAAGGGTATTTTGTATCTGAAATACAAAATGCTTCACTCTTAAAATTGCATGAATAAGTTAATCATGCATTTTTTATTCTCATTCTACTTTGCGTATGTGTGATATATGTTCTGCCATGTTGACATTTTCCTGAAACTTGCCTTTATTTGAATTAGCAAACATTATTCATATAAATTAATCTTAATTTAATTAATTATATTGAGGGACCATTGCATCGTCATATTATATAGTTCTAAGATGTGCATTATGACTTTAAAATGGATCATTAAAGCACAACTTTATCATAGACAAAACATGACCTCCAGTAGAATAAAGTTATAATATTGAAAAACAAATTTTCTAGAATTCATCAATTAAAAAGCAAAAGTCATTTCTTAATTCACTTCGTTGTCTGTTTGAACTACTATAAATACAATATACAAGAATCATAAACAAAATGAATTATCTTTCATAGTTCTGAAGGAAGCAAAAATCAAAAACAAGTTGCTTGTAGATTTGGTGTCTGGCAAGAGCCTGTTTCCCAGTCAAAGGTGACCATCTTCTTCTTATATCCTCACACGATGAAAGAGGCTTAGGGTCTTCTTCGGGGTCTCCTTGTAAGGGCACTAATCTGACTCTGAGACTAATATCACTCTGACTTGTCCTCTTGATCTAATAATAAGACCCCACCATTACATCGGGGGTTATAATTTCAATATTTTAAGGTTGGGTAGAGGGGAGATACAACCATTCAGTCCATAGCACCTATCATTTATAAAACATATAAACAACAAATTTTGAATAATATCCAAAGATGTAATATAAGACGACTGAAGTGCCTCATTTCCATATTCAGGCAGGTTAAAATACATTCTCACCTATCCATGATGAGTAGTTAGATGACTGACCCCTCCAGGTTTTCCTGCCTGGGAAAATCAGAGCTTTGGCTAGAACTTGAGTGTAGGCATCCATCTTGTTTATTATGTGACTGAGGGGTAGTCAGATGGGGCCACACACATATGCTGTGGGCACAGGGCCGTTGGTATCAGTGGCATCTCAGCAGCTCCACAGACCTAGCCAGGCTGTAAGCTCAGTCCTAGTCTGGCTGTCTGGAATCAGACCTCAGAGGTTCTGGACCGCCTCCTCCACTAAGTCACCACCCATCAATCTTCTTCCTCTTTCCTCTACTCCACATTCCCCTCTGGTCTCAACTTTCTGTGCCTCTGGTGTCTCTGGTGGAGGTAAAGACTGCCAATTGCTGTGTCTGGGGACACTGCAGCTGGAGGGTTCTGTATCTACAACTTCTGTGGAAGTGGTAACCCCAACGTGCTTCCCAGAGTTCTGACCAGACCTGGATCCTCGGCTGGCTGGTTCCTTGTGTTATAGTGTGGCCTTCTCCATGAAACGCATTGTTTCATGCAATCCCATCATTTCTAGTACATGAGAAATCAAGATTACTTGATTAAGAATAAAGTTTTAATTTATAGAATTTCTTTTTTATTTATGTAAAACATTAAGCTGGCTAGACACAATAGTAACAAAACAAAATGTAGAGATATAAAGCAAATTGAACACAATTACAAGGCAGTGATTATGTGTGTGTGTACAAAGTACGTAAAAACCGTGCACATCTACATAGTCTTTCATATATATACACACACACACAATTTTAAAGTTAGTCAAGTGGTTCTAGAAAGCCAAAATACTATCAGGATCCAAGGAAGACAATGCTTATAAAATAAACTCATGTTCTCAGAGATCTAAAATCAAAGACAAGATTCTTAATGAATGCAAAAACATTGGAGACAAACCCTTTCAAGTTTAGTCTTTTTCCCTATACCTGTTTTTTTAAACTTTTTCCCATAGTTTTATTTGTAATGGTTTATAACTTTTCAGAAGCAAACTCCTGAGACATTATATTTCAATAATTGTTAAACTTAAAGTGCAAATCTACTATAAACACATGTAAATAATTCAATAAATAATTTAATATTTAAAGTCACAGTTTAGCTTGGAAGTGAGTCACAAGAAGTAATTAGACAAAGGTAGACTAGACTCTCGGTGTATGATTCATTGGAATTTCAGTAATTTAAAATTAAAAAATGACATGTTATATAGCTCAAGAAGTAGACTCACATTGGAATTTATTTAGCAGGTTGTCAGGGAGTGTCTTTAAAACAAACAACTTTGAATGAAAGCAAAGAAGTACTGCTCAGAAGGATGAATCCAGATAACCAGTCTACAGTCAACTCTTGTGTTAGTATGACCTATAATGTCATCCTGACTGGGGCCAGTGAAATCTTCGTACTGTGCCTATACCAGTTATTCAATATAAGCTGTTGGAGAAGAATCTGAAATCTCCAGGTCTCTACAGCACAAGAGCCCTGAATGAACAGAAAGCTGAGGTAGCTCTTATAGTATCCTCTCTAGTTCCTCCACTCATTTTTTTTAACGGAATATAGGATGTATTAAATGCGGTGCCTATCTCTGCTTGGATCCACTATATATACATTTAGGATAGTAGTTTTTACAGAGTTTTGATGAATCTTTCATCATGTGAATGCTAAAAGTAGATTAGTAAGACAAATTACTAATGATATGGTATGCAACAGATGTATCTTCTTTTTTTTTTCCTTATCCACTATTAACTGTGATATCCTTGAACTTACATTTCCTGTTCCAATCTTGTACAGTTCCATGATGGCATGACTTGGGCCCTGATAACCCAGGGGTCATCATACTCTCTTTAGGGTAGAGTTAATGTTTTTACCCATTGTCCATAAGTTTGGGTAAGAGTGTACCAAAATACACACAAACTTGTTATCTAAATACCCTATATATTCCTCCATGATCACATTGCGTAACAGCAGCTTTACCTCCTCCTGATGATCAGAGTTAATTATCCCTAACAGATTGTTGCTGTTTCCCTGACTAAAATGTTTCCCACATTGGGACCTAGAGTTTCTAATCTTGCAGAACTCAGATTTACAGGGATGTGAAGAAAACATGCCTTAGGAAATGTTTAGAAATTATAGTAAGCATGACCTTACCATTTTCATAAGGATATTGGATCATTGAACTCCTCATATTAACTACAAACATATGCACTTCAAGAAGTACATTGTATCCTGGAAGATGTTGCTTGATCTTAAATGGTCGTATCTGAGTTATCGGTTCAACACTGCCATTGGTAGACCATTCCAATTTTCTACCAGTCCAATAGACAGCCTCTAGGTCATGTGATATAACCTGTATCAATGACTGCTTCATGTAGTAATATCATGTTACTCAGCTTTAGCACAAATATCATGTCTGGCAATTGCGATTGCATTGGGGCTGCTACCAATTGAATGTGTAATAGTGTAGTGGTTTTTCCCAGGATCCATCTGCTTTAGCAAGGAAAATATTAGTGAATTAAACAGATATATGAAAGGGACAGAACTTTAAATTCTTAAACAGAATACTAATATTTGTCATTCTCTCACAAAATGTGATACTTTTGTTGATAAATTACTTGTCCACAGTTAGGGTTGCCATTTCCTGGTCTTCTACTTGATCTTCCTCACTAATAGTTTTTACTTCATAAGTCAAGTACTCAGTAGGCAGTTGCACAAGAAATCAAATTTGTTTATCATATCTTTTCAATAAAATATTAAGCATAGATTTAATATGAGCTGCATATTACCTAATCATTCCAGCTGTAATAGAGAATTGCACCTCTATTGATAACAGCTTATTCACTGTTTCTCAAATGCCACACTCCACAAAGAGTAACATAGTAAATGTTTTAAGTCTCTGGATACCAATGTTCAATAGTTCTCAAAACATTTGGATATTATTTTCCCATTGTAAATTTACTTGAATAAATGTGAGAAGACTAAATCATTCATTAAATTGCACGTTTTCATGGTGTTACTGATGCCTTTGCCAAAGGACCATTCTCCAAAACAAATGGGTTCTGAGTGGAAATAGTTTTAGGTTGAGAAACTAGAAAATACATTTAAACTTTTTAAATAGGACAGCTTCCTTTATCTCTCATATCATTAATTTATTAAATTTCTTCTTGACGCTAATCTTTGTTGCTCATTTACTTTGGCCATTATTTTTTCCATACTTCACTCGAGTTTATATCATCTCCTGAGATTCTGGCTGGACTTAAATCTTGCATCTTGAGAGAATATTACCAAATCAATAAACTCATTTATTCCAGTCTGACTTTCCGGCCCTTATTTCCTTAACAAGCAAGTTCTCCAACATGGTAGATAACTTTATCAAGTATATAAACTAGATTGTTCTCCATATTCAATCTAATAAGACAGAATTTTAATGTAATGTAATTATAAGGGTACCACCTGATCATCTTTGCCATATAATGTAACCTAACCATATAGTTATGCTATCACATTAACTATATTCTGTTAGTCAAAAGGAGGTCTTAGATCTCCTCCACACTCAATGGGATGAGATTACACAAAGGCATCAGGAGATGGGAATCATTGTGGAGGAAAGGGCCACCTTAAGTTCTGTCCATTAAGGGGACAAGGAGCATCAATAAATACAAACCTTGAAATCATGCTACCTGTTGAACTATGAGTAACAACATTTTCTGGTTCAGGAGCCCTGTGCCTTATATCAGCTTCTATAAATCTATGGCAGGATGATTTTTCAGTTTGCAAGTATCATTAAATTCCAGACTTCTTAGAGTTTGTGACATGTGTTTTTTTTTTTTTTCTTCTAATTTTGTCTTGGATATTTATAAGTCACTTTGTATTTAGGATAATAGTAGTCTAAAAGGGCCCGTTTCCCCCCTTAGTATTAGAGGGTTATCCTGATTATATAACTGCTCTATCTTTCTATCCCCATTACTTCAGACATTCAGAAATTCTGTACTTTTAAGTGCAGTTGGAAGAATGGATACTTCACATTCTAATGTTCGTATATGTAAGGGTTCTTCTATCTATATTTCTTCAATTTTTAAAGATATTTGTCTGGACTACAACTACATTACCAGTTTACTTAATTTAATTTTTTTTAGGCTCCCTAGAGTACAACTAAAATGAGTTTTGGAAAGGTAATATACCAATTCTCAGTCATGAAATTTATCATCAGTGACCTGAATGGAAGATAATTGCTCCATTCGAAACTTGACAGATTCTCATATTTTTTAAAAAACTTTGACAAAGTGTAATGTCTTACTACAACCAATAAATACACCATCAGGGTGATTTTGAAATGCAGATTGCTTTTAAAATTGTTCTAAAATGGCTTTTTTTCACAGACTACTTAGCAATATGAGTTCAAAGATCATCAGTTGAATAGCCCATAAAAGGTCCATTATGTCATTTTATATGCATCTATCTGTCAAGCACTCAAGATCATAATAAGAAATTAAACAGTTCAAAAGAATATAAAGTTGTGAAAGTTAAGTGGCGAGACAATGCAATGCTCTACTGAGAAAGAAGTTATTTCAACAGTTATAAAGTGTTGACAGTTCTTTTGCAGCTTGACTTAAGCAGAATCTAGTCTTATTGCCAAAATGATACATTGTGTAGTTTAGCCAGGAATATTCTGTATCTGGAATGTGAAGTTTCTTCTTTGCTTCAAAAGTGTCTTTCTATAAGATTTCCATACTTTGATAATAGTGGCCTCTCATTGCCAACATACTGCAAAAAAAAAAAAAAAAAGAGGAATTTTCCTCTCCTGAGTTGTAGGAAGCTTCTTACTAAACCTGAGAAAAAACAAAAATGGTTTCCTTCCAGATTGCCTTCTTTACTTTGCTTCAGCCTCTAAAACTCTCTAGAAAAACGTTTAATCCTGCATCTTTTTTTTTTTTGAGGTGTTCTTTTTCTTTTCAGTCCTTCTCCAATCAATTTTAGAAGTCCCAAAAAAGAAAACTCACTTGTCCATTTTTTAAGGAACTATGCAAAATATTGGTTTCCTACTTACAAGTTTTGATCTCATTACAAATAATCAGTCATATTTCCACATCAGAATTATCTGTGGTTTCCTATTATGTATTTGCCTCTGTTTCCCAACATTTAGACTCCATGAATATCCCGATGAACCTGTGAGAAAAACAGAATTTCAGACCCATACCTGTAGTGACATCATAACTGTGTGTTTTTCTTCATACTTCCTAGTGTGCAGCAGTTTTAGCTAAAGCATTTTATTATCAAAGAAATGGTGTCTTGATAGCTTTTTAATAATTAACCCTCTAGGAAGAATAGAAAAAGAGAAAGATACAGAAACAGACAGAGAATGGTATAGAGAGAAAAGGAAAAGGAACAGGGAGAAAGGAGAGAGAAGAAAAAAAGGAAGGAGGGAAGGGAGGATAGAGAAAGGGGGAGGAAGAAGAAGGAAGGAGGGAAGGAAGGAGGAAAGGAGGGAGGAAGGAAGGAAACAGGACATTTTCCATTACTATCATATTAATTCTCCGATCAAAGTGATAGCTTTGAAGAAAATGTTGGGAAATGTTGGTGCACATTATCAGTTCTTGTGTGAGACAGCAGGTATCATTCCAACACACCAATACACCTACATGATTCTGCTTCTACTAAATTTCTAGAACTCATTTATACAATTTGCTACAAGTATCTGTGCTTTACTTGTTCTTTATGCCTGTATGCAGAACTTAATTTTCTTGATATCGGATCACTTCTGACTAGGGATACTAATAATCCTTTGGGGAAGTTATTGTCCAATTAGGAATCCAGATGCTTTCATAGCTAGAGATGAAAATTTCTTTCATAGAACTCACCACATTTTATTGCATATTTATTTGTTTAAACATATATTTTGATTCTAAATGGAGTCACCAGGATATAATAAAATAAGAACTAAATACTGTAGTATTCATAATTTACCAACATGAATTAATAGTAATTGAACCAGTACTTCCAGTATTGATTTAGCATTGATTTAATATTGAAATATTTGAAATGTCTCAAAGATTTGGGCTGGGAAAGTGACTAGTGGATTTTAAAGGGGTAGGTAATTATTTAAAAATAGTAATAATGAAAAGTAATGGGAGAAATACTTTGCTCAGAAAAGTGAATTGTTGAATTTTGAGGTGGAAAAATTGCTGATTTGTTTTATAAAGAGTCTGACAATATTTCATTCCTATTAATCGAATTTATAATTACATAGTCAAGAATAATTAGTAATCAAATTTCAAGTTTTGATAACATAAGCCTGAGATCAAGGAGAAGGGATTAACCCTCAGTGTTCTTTTCCTCAAACCCTGTAGAGCTAGTCAACACTAAATTCTAAATATAAAACTGAACAGAGTATAAGAAAAATTTGCTGAATAAGCTTTTACAATAAAATCACTACAGAGTATTCAGTTTTTAGTTTTTATTGATGTTAAGTCATGTAACCTGCATTTTCCTTTAGAGTATAATATTGCAAATGTTTCCCATCTTTGAACTGAGACTTTAGAATAGAGAAAATAACTCAATGGATACATCTCTGACTTTATGTTCACCTCTAGGAATGACTGCATAAAGCAACAGTTTGAGTATTCCCAGTTCGGAGGAACAATGAGTTAATTAGTCTGTTCGTGCACAGTGGGAATGTTAAGAGCAAAAAGAGTGATGATGCATGTTTTAAACTTGTCTATACTTTTCAAAGGATACCAACACAGAGGAGAATTATGGATAAAAAGTAACTTGAGAACATAAATAATTTTACTTTGTATTAATGTCTCTAAACTCTAATGTTTACAGTTTACGATGTGAGAGCTTAGGTTCAGAGATCTGAAAATGAAAACTTTGGAGAGAAAATTAAAAAAATTCCATTCGATCCCTTCATTGTACTGATAAGAAAGTTAAAATTCAAGAGGGAAAAGACAGTGAATGTAGATCTCTGCACCTTATTTGTGGTAGAGGCAAGGTGAAATCCATGTGTCTTTAGAGTAACTGATTGTTCATTATCTCATATTATCTCATTGCTGATCTTATCATTCTAGGGGATTTTTAAAAAATTGGTATATTTTGCTGATTATCTTTGTGACTAGGTCAAGGTACTTTATCTGACCAAGTCTTCTTGCATATATATTCAAAATGAGGGACTATGCCTTCCAGTTGTCTCATATTCTATGTTTTGAGTCCTTGGTTGTTAATTACCAAGAAATAGAAAACAGTTTTAAACTAAATTATCACAAGCAATATACATACAGAAGCAAGAACTTGCAATTATTTTTCTGTTTCCCAGAAATGCAAATCCTGAACTGCGGATGGCTCAGAACTTTCTGAAAGTCGGGTAGTGTATAACAGGTTGTGACAGACTGGGTTAACTGCTGCTCACCAAATCTATTTTCTATTCCTTTAGGACACAAGAGGAGAGCTTATACCTCAGCCTTCTTTGAATTTAAGTATGACTGCATTCCAACAGACTGTGACCATAAAGAATATAAATTATTTTATGCTTGACCATTAAACCTTCCCAACATGATTGTCTATGTTTTTTCCCTCATGTAAAAAAACTGCAATTTTGTAGGGGAGTAGGGTTTTAAAAAGTAACTAAAAGAAGAACATAGGATAAATGATGTTGAAACAGTGATTGCTTATTTCAACCCTCACATGAATAAGAAATGAACATCCATTTTGATAGAGAAATTCTAATATTAGAGAATTTCTAATATTGAGATTTTTAATATTATTGGTTTAGTTTTGGTTTCTATACTTCAGTAATTACACTTACTTCTCAATCAATATTGCTCAAAAGCACTGACTTACCAGTTTAATTGAAATTACTTTTGAGGTTGTCAAGGAATTTAGCCACTTAATTACAATTTTTTGTTTTTCCTTTAGAAAAACTGTATATTTTCTTTTGCCTCCAAATTGTCATTTACATCCTAAGAGGTTAGAAATCTCTGAAGGTTACCTAAAAGAGGCTCATTACTTAATATCAAATAGATTAAAATATGTACATTTTTAAATAAGTTAAAAAAGAATTCTTTTTCTCATATTTACATTGAGAAAATGTTAGCATATATTGTGATAAAATTATATTTTTACCTATTGAGTTTTCAATTAAATGTACACATGCTAAAAGTTAGAGTGTAAACATTTTAACCAGCAGATTATGCATACACACATGCATACACACTCACATATATAAAACCTTTTTCCTATTTATTTTTATAGTAGAGCAAGTCTCCCAAAAAAAGACCACACAAAAAAGTAGAAAACAAACCCCAATTCAAAAGATATTGACTCTAATAAAAAAATTAACAAAATGCCTATCAGTGCTATGCGTTAAACAATTGACTCTACTAATAAGAATATTTCCTGTATTAGAATATTAATTTGCCAGAGACTGCTGAGAAAACTGAAGTAGCTAGTGACATGTAACAGCAAATAATACTTAAGAAAATAGTTAATAGCAGTCGTTTGTCTTATTTTTTATTTATTTTATTGAAGTAGCTTTGTATAATGACTTTATACATCTTTAAGTGTGTATCATTATAAATAACCAACATTGGTGTACACTACGTTAAATCAGCAAGTCTATTTCAATTTTAAAATAGCAAATAAAAAAATATATAATGATAAATAGGAGACTTTGAATTTCTATATAATTTCCTTTTATCAAAATAGCTAGTTAAAGTTCCAGAATTTTTCCAAGCAAAAGCTTGACAGACACTCTTCCTAGCTGAATTATCATTTACTAGTAAACATTGTCATAAGATAAAGCTACAATCTCCGCAAGGTGATTTATGACATGTAGTATAGACAGATGCAATTTTAATTAAAAATCTAATATCTCCAACTAAGAATATTGTGCATCTCCAGCATTTGAGCCATAAACCATTAAAACCCCCCTTCCTCTCAAATAAGTATATAAGAAGATTTACTCTGAGTGAAATGGGTCACAAATGTGAGACTCCTTCTCCCATCTCCCATTCTAGGACTACATTTCACTATAGTGGGGCAAATTCACAGCATGTCCCATCCTACTTAGCTCCAAATGCAAAAACTAGATCCAAAAAAGTGTAAATAAGAGAACTGACACTTCCCTCTCCTATTTTATCCTGTTTGTAAGGCAGGCAAATAGTCCTAGATCAGATCTAGTTCAGACAAACAACTGAGCAAAGAAAGAGTAAAATACTAATAATAATACCATCACTAAGATCTGAGGAATAGGGTGAGATTAAGTATCCAGAATTGCTTTCATATGTTATCTAACAATAACAACAAAATATCTTATGGGTATGGAAAAGAATAGCAATGTCACAAGCTTCTAAAATATATTAAAATGTTCATTTGCCACAAATACATATGAAGCATAAAGAAATCGGAAAATATAACTTACACAGGAAAAAAAAGAAGAGATAATATGACTTGTGTCTGAGGAAACTGAAATGTTGGGCTGAACAGAAGAGATCTGCAAAGCAGATTTTAATAAATATGTTCAAAATGCAAAGAAAACTATGTTTAAAGAAATAGAAGGAAATACAAGATAAATGTCTCATCAAATAGAAAACAACAAAAAAGAGATGAAAACTTTAAAAAGGAACAAAATGGAAATTCTGAGTTGAAAAGTACAATAACTAAAATAAAAAAATATATTAGAGGAATTCCACCGAAGATTAGAACTCTCAGTAAAAACAATTCATGGACTTGAGGATAGACTCATTATGATTATGCACTGAGGAACAAAGAGCAAAGGCATAAAGAAATATGAATACAGCTTTAGAGATATGTGGGACATTAATAGCCCATCATATTCGTAAGAGGAGTGCAGAAGTAGAGGAGAGAGAAAAAGGAGCAGAAAGAGTATCTGAAGAAAAAAATTGCTGAAATCTTACCACATTTGATTAAAAAGATTATTTTCACATATTAGAGACTCAGAAATTTCAAGAAGAATAAATTCAGAGATGCATACTCAAACATGTAATAAAAATGTTGATAAGCAGAAAAAAAAAATCTTGCAAGAGCAAGAAGTATCACTTACAATAGACCATTACTCTCATTAAGATTAGCAGGTGACATTCATAAGGAAGAACAAAATCCATAGATATTGGGTAAAATAATCAAAGCTTATCCCTACCTGCCCTCCCCCAAAGTGCTGTCAAAAACTGTCAAGAAAAAATATTATAACCAGGAAAATCGTGCTTCAAAAATAAAGGCGAAATAAAGACAAGTCCAAAGAAAAAAAATTTAGACAATTCATTGTTAGCTGACCTACCAGCCAAGAAATAATAAAATAAGTTCTTTAAGCAAAAAACATGTAAATTCAGGTAGAAATTTTAAATCCACCTTAAAAAGCAAATGCCAGTAAAGATAATTACATGATTATAGAACATAATATACATATATATACTTTCTACTTAACTTATTTATAAAGCAGTTGTGTTATATATATACACATATTTGTATATGTAATTGTATATTATTAGGGTTATAACATATAGAAATGTAATATATTTAGCACTAACAGCTTAAAGTAGGTGGAGAAAAATAAAGCTGCTTTGGAATAAGGAAATGACACCATATGGTAGCTAGATTCTCAGAAAGAAGTAAAGAGATACAAAAACTAGAAAATAATATAAAAATACTACAAATATGTATTTTCTCTCCTTCCTTCTCTGTTTCTTTAAAATATACTTATAAAAATTAATACCTAAACAATGTACTGATGATTTTGTGAAATATATAGATGTCTAATAATAACAGCACAGAAAAAGAAAAGTAGAGTCTTGGAAAAATCCTATTTGAATCTCTCACAGAATTAATTGTATAAACTTGAAGCAAATGTTAATAAATTCATCTGTACAGAGTAAGTCCTAGACCAACTGAAAATATAATGAGTGAAAAAAAAAATCAAAAATGAAAGTGCTACATTAGAAAGAATTCACTTATTGAAAAAGAAAATATTAAAGAAAATTAAATGTCAAGAAAGTTACGAGATTAATTTTAAAGAAATTAAAATGGTAGACACATATTCAAGTATATCAATAATAAGATTAAATATAAATTAATTAGCAATCTGATAAAAAAACAAAAACAAATATTGTCAGCTGGCATCTAAAAAAGAAAAAGAAAAACAAAAACCTGCTATATAGTCTCTTCAGAAGACATATTTTAGATAAACAAATTCAAATAAAAAAGAAACATAAGGACTTAAAAAATGTAGATCACACAAACATCAATCACAAGAACATAAAACTAACATGTTTTATAAGTGTCAAAATACTCAAACTAAAAATGTTTCTAGAAATGAGACCATTTTACAATAATAAAATAGCAAATCATTAAGAATATTAAGAAGTCACAAATACATATACATCTCAAAACATATGAAAATAAAGAACAAAGAAGATCAATAAAAATAAAGATAAGAATAGAGAATTTAATTGTAGTAATTGGAGACTTCGATACCTTAAATATAATTATGATTAGAAAATGGACATGAATACCAGGCAGAAAATCATCATGGAAATGAAAACTTGAACAACACACACATCCACAAAATACAGCACCCCCAAACAGCTGGATATACATTTATCTCAAATTTACATGGAGTATTCCATAGGATATGCCACAAATATACCTAAAGGTTTAAAAGGATTGAAATAATGGAAAGTTCTTTAAACAAAATGGAATGAAAAAAGAAACCAATAGCAAGAATTTGGGAAACTCACAAATATATGGGAATTCAATTATATGTATATATATATATATATATATATATATATCTTTGACAAAGGGCTCAAAGAAGAAATTGTATGAAAGTTTGAAATAGAAGAAAATAAAGATATAGCATACCCAAACTGGATCAGCCAAATCAATACTTAGAGGAAAATTGATAGCTGTAAATGTCTATATTTAAAAAATAGAAAGATATCTGATCAATAATTGAGAGCTGCACATTAAGACACTGAAGTAAAATGAAAGCAGTCATGAAGAATGATGCAAATAATAAAGACTGGAACAGAAACAAGTGAAAGGGATAACATAAAAGCAATGAAGAAAATTAATGAAACCAAAAGCTGTTTCTTTGAAAAACTCAACAAAGTTGGCAAATAGTTCAGTAAACTGACCAAAGAAAAAAGGGAGTTTTAAATTAACAAAATGAAAATTAAAGTGGGAACACGATATTGATCTTACAGGACTAAATTAAGTTATGAAGAAACATTATGAATAACTGTATGTCAATAAATTGGGTAATGGTGATTAGATAGGTACATTTCTATTCACAAAGACACAAATTATTGAAAGTGACATAATTAAAAATAGATTATCTAAATAGATGTAACACTCATTAATGGAATAAAAGACACAAATACAAGAGTTATCACCCCACTTTTGTGAGAATGTTCTACATCAAAAAGACTAAAACCAACAAGCATTGGCAAGGGTGTGAAGAAAAAGAAAATCCTCATACACTGTTGGTGGAAATATAAATTAGTCTAGTCACTGTGGAAAAGAGTATAGAAGTTACCAAAAAAATTGAAATAGAATTATTATACGATTCAACAATTCTACTGGTAGATATCTATTCAAATATGAAAACACTAATCTCACAAAATATATAAACTTCCATGTTCACTGCAGCACTAGTCACAATAGCCAAACTATTGAAGCAACTCAAATGTGCATAGATATGCAAACTGATAAAGAAGAGATGGTGTATACTGATACAGTGGAATACTGCATGTTGAATACAGTTATCAAAACATGAAATCTTGCCATTTGCGACAACAAAGATGGCTCATGCTAAGTGAAATAAGTCAGATTATGAAAGACAAACACCATATGTGAACTATAAAGAAACAAAGCAATAGAACCAACAAAACAAAACAAAAACCCTTAGATTCTGACAACAAAATGGTGGTTACCAGAAGGGTAGTGGGTGGTGGGTGGTTGGTGGAACAGATGGAAGAGGCCAACTGGAAGGCCATGCCTGGCTACTAGATCTTTGGTGATAGGCTTGGTGTGGTATATACATATGTCAAGGTGTAAAACTGTACTCCTGAAACTTCTAGTGTTTTAAACCTCAATTTGAAAAAAAAACAAATAATAATAATAATAATGACATAAAGGCCATTTGAACTGTGAGACTGAAAAAAAAGAAGAAAGAAAACTGTTAACATCAAAACTAGGATGTTGAGGAATTTTTTTAATTAAAAAAGTGCAAGACTGGTACATTGAAAACTACAAAATATTTTTTTAAATAGATTAATGAAAACAAAAATGAAAAGACATTCAATTTTTCATGGAACATAGATTCAGATTTGCTAAACTGGCAATAATTCCCATATTTATCTATTAATTTAACACAATTTCTATCAAAATCCAACTGATATTTTTGCAGAAATTTGCAAGTTGCTCCTAAAATTAACCTGGTGTTATAAGGGATCCTGTTTAAAAAACATGATCTTGAAATAGGAGAATAGTTAGAAGACTCCCCATTTTTAAATCATACAAAGCTGTAGTCAAGAAAGATTTTTACTCAAGCAAGAAAAAAATAGATCTGAGAAACTGACTTCAGGGAATCCAGAAAAAAAATTACACTTATGATCAATTGACTTTTTATAAACATGTCATGAAATGTACTACATTTATATATTCATATCTATACTTACAGATTTATATATGCATAGGCATTTATGTTTATTGATATAACAATGATATTTATATAAAATATATACTAAGCATCTGAAATATACTTTTTATACTTGTTTTGAAATTAAAATAAAATTTAATGTCTAAAACCTTTATAACTACCTTCAAACACAAGTGAATTCATCTGATATCTTATTTTCTACATAACAGTCTGGGACTTGGTAATGTACTATTAAAGAGCAATAAGATCTAAGATTAATCAGATTTCCTTAGTCCCAAAGTGCTTATAGTTTAGCATAGATATAGGATGTTCTATTCAATAGACACAGTGTTTATCAGAGAAATACAGATAACTCCGGCATTGAAAGTTTAAAGGCAATTCAGAGACACACCTTGAGTAAGATTTGAATGGTCGGTAAGAGTTCACCAGGCAAACAAAAAGAGATATGAACTTTACTGTTATACTTGCTAAGTTGTATAGTAACCAACGTGATTATGTATTTGACTATGTGAAATAATAAAATGAAATGTGGGTGGTATTCCATAATAAATATCTCGGTGAATTTTTTATGAGAGGAGAGAAGAAAAGTGTAATAACTCTCATGCTTAGGAAAAACCTTTACAACTGTATAATTTGTGTTCTACTTTTGAAATTATATACCTTAGTTAGGATAAGTAATGCTAAATATTACAACAAACACATAAATCTCAGTTGCTAACTATAAAGACTTTGCACCTTCTCAGACAAATTAGAAGCTTTCCTCCTTTCTCAAGCTTTGCTCATGGAACCATGTTGCCTCTGAATTTGCCCTGGTAGGAAAAGAAAGAAATGAAGTGGTACGTCATTGTCTTGACAATCTTAGTCTATCAAAGACATATGTCATGTCAAAGATCCTTTAACCAGAAATAAGCATGCAGTGTCAATGTCGCTAGAAGGAAGGCTAAGAATTCTCAGAATCATATAAAATAGCTGTTAAAAACTATTTCTACTACAAAGAAATTTCTTTGAAATTGTATAGTCTCTGTGTTAGGTAGCTACAAAAGAATGGCAACATTTTTCTTCCTCTTTCTGGTATCCATGCTCCACTCAGAATGTGACTTAGAAGCTCTTTCCATCAAATGCTGGAAACTATATTTCTGTATCTCTTAAATGTAGACTGCCTATTTCTTTGCCGAATAGAATGTGAGAGAACTATTTTGGGCTGATTCTCAAAGGAAGCTTCAAGGAGACTTGAATGCTTCTTCTTGCTTCAGAGTCTGCTATCTACAGGCGAACGAGCTTGGGCTATACTTCTGAATAAAGAGGAACACATTCCATCCCTGGTCAACAGTCCACACACAGCAAGTCAATCACTATACTAGACATATTAACGAAGACTGCTCCCAGCAGAGGTGCCAAATTACTACAAACTCATTAGCCAGTCCAGTTAAGGTCAGATAAACCAAGATATAGTCGTCTAAGAGTAGATAAAAATCAAAAGTGAAAAATACAATGAATTAGTTCTCCCTGAGACAAAAAAGAAACCCTCCTACCCTTTTTTTTTTTAATAGTATTTCCTTTAGGAAAGACTCACTGAAAATTCTTCATCTGTCCTTCAAGAAGCAAAAAAAAACCTAAAAACAAAAACAAAACCCACCAACTATTGCCAATTTTGCCACCCAAGTATGCCATTTCTTTAAAATGTTATCATTAATGAAGACAGTGTACCTATCTCCTGGTATTGAAAGGAAATGTACAAACGTAACTTCTGCTCTTGGTTCCAAGTCGTAAAAACTACCTCCTATCATCATTTTGAAGATATGAGTTTATTTTGCTTTGGGTAAAGGCAATTAGCAACACAGATGGCCATTCCAATTACTGCTTAAATTCACAATACTTTATGCTTGACACACATGTTCTTATTTGAGAACTCGTTATAATTAACCTTGAAAACATGCATGCAACGGGTTGTATATACCTGGCTATGTAAAAGCGTGAAATTTCTTTGATATATTTTTGATATATTTGATATACATAAAGTAATTACCTGTAATCCACATATCAGTTTTGTTTAATGATTATTAAGATAATATAATTGTTTGTTTGTTTTTCCTGTATTTTATATAGAGGATTTGTTATGTTGACAGAAGATCTCTCATTATTTCCCCCCAATAATCAGCAGGACTTGCCTTCTGACATTAAACTTATCAACAGCAATAAGTTGGTGGTTGAATGTTTTAATTTACATGCTTTATGCGCAGAGTAAAAGCCAGTGGGTAAATGCTATACAGCATAAACATGTATTATGCAGATTTCAAAACATACAGATGTAGACCAAAATAGTATAATGAACTCCTCTGTGCCCATTACCTAGATTCAAAAATTGACAAAATATTATAGCTCTTATTTTATCAATATTTAAAACTACTTGCTCATATAATTCCAAAACACTAAAACAATTAGTTTATTCACTTCTGATAAGCATATAATTAAAACATAGTCAACTATTCATTAACTTTATAAATAAAAGAGTTCTATCAAAAGTAAACAAGATTGCCTCAATATTATCATTCTTATGCTTTAAAATTTCAGAATTTTCTCCTCCATATAAAAAGAAAAAGAAAAGGAAACAAACACCTGCCCAAGAGTTAGGGGTTGTTGTGTTTCCAGTGACCATTTTTGTTGGGATGCGTGGTATTATCAAGGCTCAAGTACTTCAAAGTCTCCAGCACACCTTGGTTCTGGAGACTCTTCTGCAATGGAGGGGAGCCACCGCAGTGTTTGGCTGGGTTGGTCAGATCCATCCAGGGTACCACTGGTCCCAGGGCATCACCACTATCACCATCAAAATGTAGATTTTTTCTGTTTCTGAAGAGGAATCCAATCAGTGCACTTGTTTGAAGACTTTTCCCAAAGGTTGTGAACTGGCCCACGTTGTCCCAGGAGTGTGCAATAAAAAGCCTGGTACATGCACAAACCCTCACAGGAGACAGTCCGGCAGACCCAAGGACTCGAGTCAACTGAAGAAGAGGTTGCTGACCCACTGAAGGGGGTCTGCAGGTGGGGAGAATTGGCCCTACCTCTGTGAGGGGCAGCCCCAGGAGTAGCCAGCAGGGTTCTGAGCTTTAGCCACTGGGATGAGTTTCTCTAGAAACTCATTGCAAGCTGTGCAGGTCTGGCCTGACATCTGACACCTGTCATGCTTCTATCCATCGCCACCCGCTGCCTCCCTCCTTACCCATTGGATACCTTCCTTCCTCTGAAGATTCACCTGGTCTCCCCATCCAAGCCAGTCCAACAAGCCCCTAACAAACTCTACCAGTTTACCCACCACCTACCCTTCTGTCCTTCCTTCCTAACTTCCTTCTTTCCCTTTAATGTAGTTCAAAATTGAGTGTGAATTTTCCTAATAATAAAAACAGAAAAAAGCAAATTAATGTAGCCTTTATAAAAGTGTGATCTGAATTTAAATATGACATTCACTTCAGTTTTTTTTCTTTAATTTTCCTTAATTTTAATTAATTATTTTAAAGTAAAGAAAGTAAAAATATTTAGTACAATATTGTTTATTTGGTTAAAAATGTTTCTTATGTTCAGAAAATGCAGTGCTCTTGCTTTAATTCTTTTTTAATACTATACAGTAAGTTAATCAAAAAACTAATAGAAGAAAAAAATTAAACAGGCAAATTAACAATTCTTATATTTTAAGTAATATTTAAAGTCTACTTTGTAAAATTTTATTGCATGCAAATTGATGATATTAATGTATTTTTTATTAATTCAGAGAGTATATACTTAGGAAATTAAAAAGTAAACATATTTTGGTCATGCAGCGTGTCATCAATTGGTACATATTTGTGGTTTAGTAAAGAGGAGAATTTTGTTTGGACTATGAAGGAAGCAAAGGCACATCCTCACAATTCCCATAAAGGAAATGAGATTAAAGAAAATGTACATTATGAAAAATTATCAGTTTGTTTACATAGGTAACAAAACAAGGGTCTCAAAGGGCCAATAAACTGACTTTAAAGATAAAACAGAATTTCAGGGCTCAGTGATCTATTTTCACCCCAAGCTTTTCTCATATCTGTTTCACTAAAAACAAGAGATTGTCTTCTGCTTTCCCAAATATCCTCTTGCATCTTAATCTCCTGCTCACTGCTATGATGTGTTTCTTTCTAAAATGAAGATAAAATATAAAATCCTCTGTATCCCTTTCCCTCTCTTACTAGGGATTTGGAGAATTTAAACTTTTCTAATAACATGCAAGTAAATCTGACTCAGAAGATACATGATAAATCTTAATAATTTTAATGGTAGCTAAGAACAACATTGACTAATGTAAACATGTAATATTTGGAATTGTTGCTCAACAGATATTAAGAATATTTGGGAAAATTGAATGAGAAAAGTATTTGCTTATGCCCTATCTGAGAGAATAATAAGCTAGGTTGCCACAGAAATTACTCATTCCAGAAAGTGAGATGTATTTAATGCTCAGATATGAGAGGTAAACATGGAGCATTATATAGAATTATATTAAATGTATTATAGATATGATATTCTAAACTTTTTTATTACTGTATGCAAGCATTCTCTTCTCTGCAACTTTTGATTCTGTGTGTTCCTCTCAGTGTCTTCTGTAAGTATAATCTTTCCCAACACATTGGTTTGATACTGTGGGATGTGATTTGATCAGGTCAATAAAATGTAGATGAAATGAAATTGTGCTTCAGAAGTTACCAGTCTTTGCACAATTCAATCATAAAACATCTTCCCTCAAATAAAGGTCAGATTTTAATTCAGGACTGTGGTATCAACAAGATATGTATACCAGAGGTATAGGAAACCTGTATCTGAACAGCTGTAAGCCAGAGTTGTTTGGCTTTGTTTTGTTTCTAACAAAACAAATATTAGATGATTAAATTATCTGTTCAAAATTAATCATAAAACTTGAGTAATGGGCCTTGTATTTTTGATAAGTGAGGACAAACCAAGCTTCCTTACCATCTGTACTATAGCTATCCCCAGAGATCATTGCTAGCACTAACATCTTAGAAATGAAGACTTAGTTATTCCTAAGAAAAATAACATCTTAATGATGCTGTGCTCTAAAACATGAAATAAAAGTTTCACCAGAGATTTATCATCACATATGTAAGCAACAGTGCAAGCAACACTATTAACCATCTGAGCTTTCTGTTGGGAAAACTTTGCAGCAAAAAATAAGACTTCTCTGAAAAGCCAGAGAAATACATGAAGAAATGATATGTGTAAGAGAAGCTCAAATAGGAACACTAGTCAAGATCTGAAATATGTGAAGTCAACAATCATCATAGTGAAATTGGGTTTATATACCAAAGAGGAATACAAGGGCATTTGTGAAATTCAGTCAACCTGGTTCATTTAGATGGCAGGCAGAATTGTGCAGCCTGCACCAAAAATAATAATCAGCAAACTTAATCAAAACATTGTTAAAAACATTTCACAGGAAATCATTGTTAGCTACCAGTTTAGTACCTAGAATATTTTCTGAATAACTTGCATCTAATAGTTGACAGATGCTTGTCCCATAGTGTCCTCTGATATGTTTGGAATCAACAAGTAGAAAACTTGTTTGGCTAGAGCCAAAAAGAATGAAGTAAAATAAAATAAAAAAAATGACTTGTCTAGACATTTAACTAAAAATATACAATAAATGTACTTCAAGTCAAAAAACTGATATGAAATCTAATTTTCTAAAGTATTCATTTTCTATTGCTGCAGTAATAAATTATCACAAACTATGTGACTTAAAATAGCACAGACATATTGTTACACTGTTTTGTAGATTATGACTTCAGTAAGGGTTTCACAAAACTAAAATCAAGGTTTTGGTAGGCTGCATTCATTTGTGAAGGTTCAAAAGGGAAATTCATTTTCTGTTCATTTGTGTTAACAGAATTCAATTTTTTGTGCTATTAAAACCCAGGGTCATGTAAGATTATCTAGTCACAGGCTCAGGTGACAAGATTGAAGTGAGCATATTTGGAGGGACATTATTCTGCCTACTACACCTATTAATTGGCCAATCTAACATTCATAAGCAAAAGATTGATATAGGAAATGGATATTATTAATTCAACATTAAAGGTAACATGAACAAGGAATCTGAAACACCCACATAATCTACTAATGGTTTGAAAGGTAAAGAACTCCAGGTATCTGTGCCAAAGATTGACATACCCACTTCTACTCACATCTAAGCTCTCCCTCAACTAGTTCTACCATGTAAGATCTAAAAACCAAAAACTCAAATTTTAGTGATAGTACAATGAATTACAAAATTTAATCATCTTTTATCCTAGTGTTTCTGTAAATTTCATTTATGGATTACCTACAACAGAAAAATTTGGAGTTATTGCTAGTTATATAGATTTCTGGGACTCTCCCTACCTACTGAATGAGAATTTTTGGAGTATGACCAAATAAACTCAATTTTAACAAGCTTCAAAAGTGATTATTAGTCACAAAGTTTAGAAACATGGATTTTGTACAACGCTTAAAAGGTATTGAGTAAAACAGAGAGAACAGATTTCTCCAAGTGGTAAATACACAGTTACATTTACTAATTACCTAATTTTTATTACTTAACATCTAAAAGACAAGAACAAAAGTTATTCTAATAAAGAACTATTTCAGCTACTTCTGCTTCCCTTATACCTATCTTATTTCAAGAAATTAAAAAAATTGACCTAGTGTGTATTAAGATATGGTCAAATCTGTTAGAATTTTATTAATGCAGAAAAATTCAAATAACCATTAATAATTTCAATTTATTCCTTTAAATTAAAATAATTTAGTATTCATTTAAAATAATTGTTAAATCTGCATTTGCACATCTAGGGGGAATGTTGCACTTAAATTTTTCTGTTAAATCATATAGTGATGCTTTATCCTAAGTAAATAAAGAATTCAAGGTGTCTATGGAAGAAAAAATATTTCAATTCACATTACTTTAAATTAAAGCCAAATGTGCTCTTTCATATTCTGTAGAGTGAGGAGATCATATGCACAAATAACTTTATTTCCATTTTTTAAAATAATTAATAGTTGTAGCTGAAAACCCACTTTGGAAATAGCAACAATATTTCACAACTATTAGACATCAGAGGGCTTTGCTTTTCAAATGTAAATAAAACACTAAAGTATGATGAGCTATTAGATTTGCAAAAGCAACGTGAACTAAATTTAGCTGCATGACAATTAACTTTTTCATCTTTGTTCTGCCTTCCCATACAAATAGGGACTGATTTTAAAGACATTAAAAGGTAACAGCAAATCACCAGTATCATTTGTTTATGCTAATAGTAAAATAAAAATCTAATTAATTCAATCTTACTGCAGGATCATCACAGAGGTATTCTAATAAGAGAGTTAATAAGCAAATGCTTAGTTTTGTAAAAAATGTCGGTGTGATCTACATATATGTTCATAGCAGGCACAGTAAAACTGTGAAGAAGGCCACAAACTCGGACTTTCAATCACCCTATAAATGACTCCGCCATCATTCTTCAGTTAAAAGCAGGACTGAAATGAATGAATAGTAGCAGAACTCATGAAGATCTGTAAAAGAGAGATATTAAAAAAAAAAGCTGCCTACACTGGTATGTCAGAGAGAGTTTGAAAAATTTAACATAATACCTGGAGCAAATAGCAAACATTAAAAGTGTAGGTTTCCAGAAATGGAGAACGAGAAAAGAGAATTATATGGTGAAGAATAGAATTGAACTGTTGGTGGTAAATTTAATGTGATGCACACCTTAAATTTGTATAATGTTATGAAGTATTGTCCCTTTGTATTTTTAAAAAAGACAGTATAATCAGAAAGTATTCTACGTAAATACCACTGTTTTAAAATTTTACACGTTTGCATGTGTTTGTGGTAGTGATAGTATGCTCAAATACAGTTGTGTAATACCATGTTTAATAAAGACTCAAATGTCTTAGAAATAGAATATTTCACTTCTTCACTAAATATAGAAAAATATATAAATCTTAGTACAAAATTATGCTGCCTAAATTTCCAATTCACAAGATATCGAAAATATCTTTAACTTGATATCTTCTTATGCTGAAAATGCTACAATATATGTGATTAGGAATATGAAACTATGGGAATTAGGACACTGTGAAAATCAGCAACTCTGAAGATAGAAAGGGGATTGAGCTCATCAGTCTTCTACAGCCCCAGGGAAATGGTAAGAAGTGTCTGAATAAAGTCCTCAACTCAATAAACTTAAAATCATAGAAGTCAGGCAAATACATTTTTAATGGCCAGCAGAATGAACAAATAATTCGCGTTTGATGTACAAAGATGGTGGTCTTAATGGTAAGCATGCTTAATAGATACAGCTCTTTGTTTCTACATATTGACATTGGTCATCTGGTCAAAGAAATAAAAGATATTCTTTGAGAGAGCATGAAAATAAATGACACAGAAGACTCAGAAGACTTATGTTTCAATACCGTACCCATTACTTAAGAAACTCTGACTGTGAAGAAATCAGTGTTCTCTCAGTGTCTTAGATCCCTATCCATAAATGCAAAGGAAATTTTTCTGTCAACGTCATTATTGGTTTTTGAAAAACTTTTATTGATGGAACATTGCATCATAATATTATACAGGTTTAATATGTCATTATAAATATGTATATAATACATTAAGTTTACACCAATAGTCCAAGTCTATCTTTCACCATCTAATTGTCAATCTCATTATATTGGATACTTTTGTTGTTCCACCCAGATCCTTCAGATTATATGTGGTATATCAATACAATTCCTCTAGTTTTCGTGTTTTTTTGCTTTGCTTTCTCTTCTAATGGCCTACAGCTGCAATTCTTTAGAGAATGAGCTTTAGACTCTTAGAGCCCAAAGTGAGCCAGAACTGCATGGAAGACAAAATCCATCACCCTAAAAGCACAAGTCTAGCAGCCCTGAGCTAAGTACCGATGAGAATAATGTGAAAAGTTAGATTACTGGCCTTTGGTTAAGAAAGTCTTCAAGGCATAATTTATGTGATAGAATTTCCCTGATATATGAGGGTGAAACTATAGTCAATGAGATTTTTTTTTCAGGAAACTGCATTCATATCTTCTACATTAACTTTTCTATCTCTGTACAGCTTCCTCCACTCTGACTAGTTTTCCTGAAAACATTTCCTCAACAATCATTTAAATAGGATTCTGTGTCTGTGATTTAATTTTGGGAACTCCAACCTATGACATTTAGTCAATACTGGGTTTTAAAATAGCTACATTAAGTACAGAATCATTATTATTAGATTTTTCTTCACAACTCTAGACTCTACATGTACTAATTTTTCCAGTTAAAAATAAAATTTATGACAACTATTTAACAGTGAGAAACCTATTAAAATAAATGTGAGGGATAAAGCATAGAAATAGTAAGGAAGATGGTCAGTGTTTTAAAAGGTAGATTATAAAAGAATCTGATGTACTAAGGAGTTTGGTTTGATCATTTTGGTAATATGGAAGCATAATAAATTATTTGTAAGAAGTTTATTGGATCAAGCATAAGCTTTAGAAAAAATAGAAAAATAAATTTGGAAAAATTTTACAGAATAAATTAGAATGTAAAGATGTTACTGGAGCCAGATCCACTGCTTGTTTGTCCAAAGGTCAACCTTTGAGAGAATAAATGTTGGTAAAAAGGAAAGTAGGTTTATTATTGAGAGGCTTCAATCGGGAACATGAGAATCATTTTCTGTCTCAGATCTACTTCTGTGACTTTTAAGGTGACAGAGGCTATATAGACATGTGATGTGAAGGGGACAAAGAAAGGGAAGTTGAAGTATTTGGGGACTTCCACATATATTGACAGTTGCAGAAACTGAAACTGACAGGGGTCCACTAACTTATCAGGCCCATCACAACTCTTCTTGCCTCAGTGGAAGACCAGTTAGATCCATTGTCTGTGTCTCTGGTCTAGCTGAGTTTATCTATAACTAGGGCTATGCACTAATTAAATGGAATAGATTCCCCAGTTTAGCCAATTTTGCTGGATGACTACATTTAATGGATCCCAATTTTCTGCCTGGTTACAAAGATGCTGATAGCAAGGAGCTTTAATAAGCTTTCTTCCTGGGAAGCTATTTTAACAATTCAGGCAAAAGATAATGAGCCTCTAAGCTATCACAGTGGTAAGAACATATGGATACCTAGCACATACTTGTTGACTGACTTATTGCTCCAATGTTGTTGAACAAGGGAAATCATGTCATCTATTTTTCTTAAGAAATGACAATATCTATTTGTAGAAGAAAACCAAGAGGAAAGATTTAATGAAGTTTCTTTGGTTACTTTGATTGATAAATTGATGGTTCATATGATTGAGGAAATTAAAAAATGAAAGCATTTGGAGAAGAAAAGAGATTCAGTTTGGTTTAGACAGCTTTACCTCAGAAAGACATGTACATGAGACTTTTTTTTTTAGAAAGACACCAGGCAAGGATGAAAGCAAGTAGAGAAAGCACTTTGTTTATTTAGTTGTAGACCTTGACTGTTTTCCAGGTCCTTGGGATGTATATGGACAAACTATACTCCACCAGGAGTTAATAAAGTTATCTAGTATAGTCCTTTTTGACTCTTAATAAATATTCTGGGTGATGTGTAGAAAATGATAAATTTGTTCATCTTTTTGGAAATAAAAATGTTTTTAATAATTTTTTTCTAAATATAATGAAAATGGTTGGTAATAGCATGCATCAATTCTATTTGGTCTTTTAAAAGAATAGAAAAGATTTTGCATAAAGTTCTGTGATACACTAATGCTTATACTAACATCTTGCCATTGAAATGGCAAAGGCAAACTTATTTATTTATTTATTTTAACCATTAATCCAGGTTTTTAGGCTTTATATGGCCTGTATCTTAGCTGTCTTAGTTGCCTGAATCATTGGGGTGTGACCAAAGTCAGACTCCTATCGCACAGAAATTGGACAGCTGTATTGAAGAGAAGAAAGATTATTCTCATCCTTTTTTATAAATTCTTTGACTAGTCTAATAATTAAAACAACATAAGACAAAGGACAAGGAAAAAACATTTATTTTAATACCTACCTGAACTCAAACATCTGAGGCTACAGTACAGCAATTGAGGCTTATACTCTCTTAGTAAAGGAGAAGGGAATAGGAGTCTGGGATTTCAGATGGGAGAAAGACAATTCACAAGAAGATGGGAAGATAAATGCTTGGTAAACACGTATGTCTTTCTGTTGTAAAAAGTTATCTCTAGTGTTAGCACTCTTCCTACTGCAGGCTCTTTATCTAATTTATTTTAAAAGTTAAGAAAGAATCTTAAATTTCCTGAATCTTAAATCTCAATGCTCAAAACAACCTAGATACCAAAGTGACATATTTTTGGGTCACATAGTCTGTTTTCCCTCACTTTATCTTATAATTAAATAAAAGAGAATCAATTTAGAAATGAATTCAAGTGAAATATTGGTAAATTATTAAACCAACATGACAACAAATTGCCATGTGGCAAAATATAAGTACATGCAATTACTTTAAGGAAATTGTTGATTGTCATGCTATTTTAGTGAATATAAAAAGCACGTTTTCACCTAAAACAGAACTTTTTTATTGATTGTTTTTCTCCTTATATGTCAATGAACTAGTGCAATGTTTATGCACTGAAATTCAGTCAGTACACTACTATTGTAATGACTCTAATTAAGACACATTGTGATTTAGAATGCAATGACATATCTGGATAAATTTATAACTTTATGAGTTTAAGTTAGAATTGTCTTTATTTTCTTATTATAGTTTATGGAAAAGGCATGCCCTGGTGGAGAAGTGATTAGGTCAGTTGCCTCCAAAGGAGCCCAAGCCACATATTGCTATGCTGAAGTCCCAGATTTGGGAGGAAGCAAAGCAATCAGTGTAAATAACTAAATAAATAAAGTACTTCTTCCTTATCTCTCTTTCTGCCTTCTTCACCTTCATTGCTGCCTGCATATTTTCTGTAAAAAAAATTTGGGAAACTATCTAATAGAAGTATAAAAATAGAGCAAGAGTTATCATTTGAAGATTATGAAAATTTTTTTACATTTCAGCATCCCCTATCATAAACATGTATTTTTTTAAAGAAACTTACGGCCATTTTTGATTACTTGAAATAGGAATTATGCTTCAAGCAAAACACTGTTCACTTGACTATCAACAATTCTGAGAAAACATGGATAATACGGTTTTGCAAAAAAGCAGAGAGCCTCCAAAATTATAGTAAAAGTGAATACAGATAGCATTCACAAGTTCAGAAATAATTAAAAATAAGAACCTCACAATGTTTAGGTACATAAGATTTGGTTGTAGATACTAAATGATCATTTTTTTCTGATTTAAAAGTTTCAGCTTCTAAAATAACTAAAAAGTCACTTGACTTGCTGAAACTTGATAGGATATTCTCAAAAACAGTTCCTTGGCACCATATTCACCCATTTCCCATTGTCCATAGTGTCTTTATAGAAGCTTTACTCATTGAACCAAAAAGAAAACAGAGCCCTGAATATGTCAACTCATACCTGAAAATCTCTTATTTCACTTTGAGTTTTGCTTGTGTGCTCATCCCTTTGCTAGAAAACCTCTAAAACTGGCCAGTTTGAATTTGGTGGGAAGTTGGTTAAAACACCTCAAATGGTTTCTATATGTAGGCATCACATACTCTACAGTCTCCCAACCAACAATCCCGATGAAGATTGTTGTGAGTCTCATTTCCCATCCCAATATTGGAGTTCGATAACTAGGAAGCCCTTACACTCTCCTAAATCTTCTCCAGCTAAGTAAATAAGAAGGCAAATGCTAAAAAGATGGATCAGGTAAAGGATCACTCTAATCCATGATCATGGTCAGCATCGCATACAAGCAAATATTTATAAATTACAGCTGAATTTACAAAGGTGAGAGGAAGAGAAAACCTAACCTTGAGTGAAAAACATAGTTATAATCATAAATTTAAAAATTATTTATTCTCAGGGGCAAAACCTTCTAAACTTTACCACATGACATTTATCCCTTTAACTGCCCTCCTCAATCTGACTGACTTCTAAAGAGACCAAATTTATGTGATTTCATGCAAGCCCTTTAATAAATAAATCCTAAGATAGAGTACTGTATAAATTTTATAGTAAATGTCAGCTCTGAAGAGTGATAAGTGCCTCGGAGAATGGAATAGTGAAGGGCACCAAGGCTAAATTTTGACATAACCTCAGTGCCATTATCCACTGCCATCTTTCATTCTTCAAATACCTCTTTTATATGTCAAATTAAAGCTAATGAAGTAGTATATGAAATGATAATTATTTCAATGACCATTTTTAATGCTCAATGAGTCTATGTATCTTGCCACTTGTAAGTATAATTATCTCATTCTTTAAGGTTACTAAATCTCTCAGTAGTTAATCTAGAGATGAATTACTATTTAACAATCTAATTCAGGAGATCCTAACTATTTTTGACTCTCAAGTGAAGAGTTAAGTCTCCAAGAGGCTTTCCATGACTTGCATAATTTAAGGAGTTATTGTTTAATCTTCTGTGCTAACTCTAACAATACTGAAAATATATATAGATATAATATTTAAGAAAAAAACTGATGGGCCCATGACAAAAATAAAAGGCTCCTATATTCTACATTTGTTAGATTTTATCAAATAATATCCATGCTAAAAATCTTTAATGACAGTAAAGTAAAACAAAAATAGTTTTTGCTTGGAGGCAGCATCTTCAATCCATATAAAGGATGCTAATTAAAAATACACAGATATATATGTATACATATACACACATGCACATATATATTAATCCACAATATAACTCCATTAGAGACCAGTATCTTTTTCTTTTTAAATAAAGAAAATAAAGTTCATATGGATAAAATATTAACTACTAAAACTCATAGTGCTAGTGAGTTCAGGTTTGTTAGTTTCTAAAGACTAAGTTCTTTTCCCCAGATACCTTATTCTGATAATGAATTCCTCCTTTATTTGCATAGGCTCTACTTTTCTATTCATTTCCTTTACACCTAGATTATATAAGGCCTTCCATCATAACAAACAGTGGTCAAACTCATTGGATGGTTTTGACAGCTTCTCACTAAAATATGATCTAAAAACTTTCTATAATTCATAATTATCAAAATATGATAAAATTTCAGAGCAAAGACAGCATCACTAGAGGCAGAAATAATTGCTCTGATAGGCAGTTGAGGAAAGAGGTTAGAAATATTTTCTCCAAAATCACATAGATCACAATGAAACAGAAGTTAGAGTTCTTGTCTCTTGATTACTTTGAGTTCTTTCACCAACATTGTGTTGAGACATCTATTTTAAAATCAACATAGAGTTGCTGCTATAAAAGCATAAAATCACAGGGAATTGAAATGACTGAAACGTGAGGAGGTTTAACACTTTTAAACTTGTTACATAAAATTGTGTAAGGTCAGTCTGATGCTGGTTATCACAGAGGTGATTTACTGAAATTTCCCTTAAATATTCCTTACCCTTTCTGTGTGTGTATATTATAACTATTTTGTAGTACCCTAAAGGGTAAACAAGGAATCTGAGAATTATTCTAGTATGGTGAGTATATTTTCATTTTTAACCAAATTAGAAACAATATGTTACATAACTCTATTTTATTAACAGCTACTTAACTACCAAGCCTGCACTTATGAGTCAAACATAAGTGTATGGATAAAATATATTAATTATAATATGACTCATTAATATTTGCACAAGTCAAATTTTCTTAATGTATTTTATAAAAAGCTACTGAAAACTTATCACAATAACTTTTCAAAATTCCGGTCAGTATGGAATAATAGGTTGTGTCCTTAAAGAGATTTCATTACTTAAATATAATGAAAATATATCAATATAATACTTCCTGTATGTAATTTTCTCACAGCAGCTGATTCATTATTTTGAAATTCTTTTGTATGGCATGGATAATTCATCTAGTCTCTGAAACAAAGAATTGATTTCTGTGTGTAACTTTGAAAATATAAGATGGTTAGATATGAATATGTTATCATTTTTATGAGTTTTAGAATAATCAGAAAGATAGCAAAATTAGCTTTTTAGCGTTCTGAGAAATAGAGCTATTTGTGTATATATATATAAATAGAGAGAGAGAGAGAGAGAGAGAGAGAGAGCATTATATAGCATTTAATATAACTGTATAAAGATTTTGTAACCTTTGTAACATAAGAGGAATTACATTTCCTCACAAATGAGATATTTCTATACAATTTCTTCAAAATATGGTATTAAAATAGCCACCTCTTTGAACTTACAGGCCAATTTTCCTAAGCTTATTTTTTGTGACGTATTTTTGAAATCAGTATTAGAGAGCATATAATTATCCTGTCACATTTTGTTTTCTGTAAATATTTTCTGAAAATTCTACCTATACATCTCCAAAATTTTGGACAAACACTTCTAATATCTACTATTTGTGTCTTCAGTTCAATAAGAAAAGATGACAGGAATACATAGATGCCAAATCAATGACAATAACAAAAATATTTAGATTCCGGAGACTTTTTCTGCAGAATGTTCAAAAGTTGGTTTATTTTGCTTTATATTTCCCTGGGACTTGACTGCTCATAGAGTAAGTACAAAGTATTAGCTCATTTAATTTTTATATCAACTAAATGACTATTTTAATACTACTTTTTTTCTGTTTGATACATGAAAAAACAGAAGCTCATAAGAAGTTGAGCAAGGTCATCAAGATAGCCTCTAAAGTGAAAAAATTAGACTTAACCTAATTATCAAACCTTCCAGTCTTATCAAACTCATTAACTTATGAAGATATGTATTTTAATAGTTTACATGCCAGAAAACATAAATGCATAAATTATCATTACCTGTATTTAATATTCCTCTTTAATTTTTTATATTTGTTATATTTATGTTATATTATTTTATGTTATTACTGATGGATTGTTTTATCTACTAGATTATGAAGGTGAAAAACAAATACACAAATGAGTAAGCAAAATACACTGCTATTTAAAAGTCAGTCTAATGTGTAAGAATATAGTAACATGCAGTCACAATACAAGAAGACAAATCCTGCCAGTTTACATAGGTATCAATTAAGCCAAGCAGAGAAATATTCATTGAATACCACATCTCGGAACGAGAAAAAACAAAACTTCTGGCCATTTTAGAAATTCATATTTTATAGTGAAGCAGCAGAAGGAAGTCAGAGAAGTTTAGACGTAATTTAGGAATAGTGTATTATACTCTTCGACTGAGATATTTACAACGTATGGGAGAGTAAACCCATAGCAATTGTGATGGCAGTTTGCTGATGAAGATTACAGATGAACTGTTAAACTAAGAAGAGTTTAAGGAATTGGTTGTCTTGATCAAGTTAATCAGTTATTTTAAAATAAGGCAGAGAAGAAGAAGGCGGAGAAGGAGTAGCTGAGTAGAGGAGGAGGAAAAATTCAGAATTCAAGAAATCATAGAAGGAAAAATTTGGGGTAAAGAGAATGAGATGGCTATGGATATGGTCATATGAAGTAGAGCTTAATACACACTAAGGTTAATTTTATTGCAATAAAAGTCAAAGGACTATGAAGCCAATGTTTGAAATTTGTTAAAGGAGAGGGTGTTGAAATTATCAACATAAATCATCAGTATAACTCAATGAAAAGTGTAAAGTAACTGCTACATTCCAGAAAAGGGAGGCAAATGTCTAAACAAATTAGTGAAATTCAGTCAGATGTATTTATTTGAATAATTATTCACTTAATAAATTTAGTAATGTTCCCCACCATCTGCCAAATTTTACTAAAAACGTATTAACATGGAGGCAAAAAAAAGTAGAAATGGCTCCTGTTCCCACCGAACTTAATATCTAGACACATCAGAACAAAAACCATGCACACTCCATGTGAGAGTAACAGGATTTATACTGCCATAGTACACATCTTTACTATTAACTTAGTCAATAAAAACTATATGCTTGTTCACATTATGCTCAATAGACTTTGAGAGAGGGACACTGCTCACGACAGTGGCGCAAGGATCCCAGCTCTGTTTTGTAGTATGTTTTCAGGACCACCAAAGCAAGAGGACAGAAAAAAGGTGATGTACTGACTTTTAAAATTTGCATTCAGAAATGATGCAATAAAAAATATCACCTGACCTCGACTAGCTTCAGAGAGGACCAGAAGGCAGAAATTTGACGTTTTAAGAAATGCGGTGAGAATATATGCACATTCTAATGATAAGCATAAATCCTGAAGCAGGATGAACGCCTCCTTGAGTAACACAAAAGGGGGAAAAAAAAAAAAAAAAAAAAGGTACTAATAGGCAGACTCTAACGTGACTTGCCGGTATTTACAACTTGTGTAAACTCCCATCTTTTGTTTGGGTATGATATATGACTTGTTTCTAACCAAAAGAATATTATAAATTTAGCCTGGGTGAGTGCTGTCTCAGAATACCATAGATTGGGTGCTTAAACAACAGAAATCTGTTTCTCACGTATCTGGAGGCTGGGAAGTTCAGAATGAAAGTTTCAGCCCATTCACTTTCTTCTCAGTATATCCTCGTGGCCTTTCCCCAGTGCATACGCACACAGAGAGAGTAAGTGAATTCACTAATGTCTCTTCATATGTGAGAGCTACGGCTTACTAGAAAAAAGACTGAAGAGAGGGAAACATTTTTCTGAAATTTTGTATCCTTGATTTATTTCCTTTGTTTTAGTTTTATAAGTGTGAGTTTAAGATCAATCAAACATTTTTATTATGCAGAAAAATAACTAGTAGAATTCAAAACTGTAGTCAGTATTCATGTAAATGTTTATGCTATTATACAGCAACTTCTGTGTGCAATATGCATTACCTTTGGAAAATATATGTCATCTAGAATGATATTTGTACCTTTTTTTCTTTAAAAATTATTTGTGAAAACATTTTTTCTATAAAATTAAAATATTGTAGTTGTTTTTCCTTTTCTTTCTTCTAGTCTTCTAAGGAGTGTGCTTATCTTTCAAAAAGAAAGCATTGAAAAAATGCAAAAGTAAATTGGAAAGCTTTAATTTAGGTAAATCAAGAAATTGCAAATACAGTATGTGTCATAGCCTCCTCGGAGTGGTTTAGCTTTGCTCTCTGATGCCTTTCAAATGTTTCTAGTTGCTATGGCTTCCTGCCTATCATGTTCATGACAAGCATTCAAAGCAGACACAACTGTAGGAGGATTGCTTGTCTGAGAACACATAATACTTGAGGTCTTTAAATCCCTGACTCACCGACACTATTCACCTAAACTAGGAGTGAATGGTCAAATGAGTAATATTTATCTTGATTCTTGTTTTGTCAATGTGAATACTCTTTAACCTAGCATGTTTATTTTATAGACTGGCTTTTTAGTTTGTTCCGTATGTTTTATCAACGCAGTGCCTCCCCGTGGCCACTAACAGTCAAAACGCTGTTCTCTGCATTGCCTTATTAAATAAAGCAGCGTGGGTGAGCTTCCTAACGCAGTCTACATCTATCTACCTAACCAGGGATCCACAAAATTTTACTAACTTAATAGTTCATTGAGTATCTGAGTGAATTTCCTGTTTCAACTCATATTAAAATAATATTTGTGTTGTCTTAGATAGAGAAAGGTCTATAAATGTGCTTTCCAATACAGTAGCCACAAGTAACAGGTGGATCTTAAATTAAAACAAAAATTAAGTTAAATTAAATTTAGATTAAAGTAAAGCTAGATAGCCAGAAAGTTCTATTGCTCAATGGTAATATCTAGAGCAAAGATAAAATCTACAGAATATATATTAATATAAGTATTTATGAATAATGAATTAACACTTTAATGATCAATGTATGATCTGTAATTTATACATATATAAAACATTGTTTTAAAGCATCTTTTTGTGATATGCCCTAGTGGAGTGTGGTTAGATCAGTCATCTCCAAAAGAGCCAGCCATATACCCCTGGGTTGGAGTTCCTGGTCCAGGGGAAAGAGCCAGTGTGAACAACTAAATGAAAATAAACTTGTTTCTTTCTTCCCTCTCTTCCTTCCTGCTGATTACTTGCCTTCCTTTCAGCCTGTACCTTTCCTATAAAAATAATATTTTCTTACTGTTTAAGATATATTTTTAAATTCACAAATCCCATTTTCTACTGTAAAAATCTGGATGCTTAATTATTTTCAGGTTACTCTTTTCTTAGCCTTTCTCCAGAAAACACATAATACTTTGAACTAGAAATAACAAGAAGGCAGAGCCGTTTTCCATTATTGAGGTCCCCCCATTATAACTAAAATATTATTTATCCTCATTCACCTGCCTCTAAGGATATCGAGAATATACATCATAACAAACATTTTATATCTTATTTCTTCTTTACAGTTACGTTTTTCTTTAAATTTGTTGATATATATCATATATATTGTTTGACCTTTTTTTTTACTTAATTAGTAGTTTTAGTATCATAATGCTTGCCTCTATATTTAAGCATACAGCTTACATTTCTTCTAATACTCTGAAATTACATATTTAATACTTCACTACTCTATTTTATATATAATCCATGTATGTATACATATGTAGAAATGCTATGTAAGAGTACGTTTATTGCTATTGTTTTATGGACAGAAAGAAACAATTGCAATAAAAATACAACTTGCATAAAAATAAGTAGAGCTTACATGATTTATAGATTTAAAGATGGAAGTCTACTGTCTTACTTACAGACTTTGACTTTTTCAATTTAGCAGAGAATTCTCAGCATTCAGTCCTCTTTGGGAATTTCTTCCACTCCAGACACCTTCTTACCCAAGATCATGTCCCTTTTCAGCACAACCCACAGTCAATGACATGAGAATATAACAGGCTGTCCCCCAATTTGAGAAAACTCTGTAAAAACATTTCAGCTTCAAAGCTTCTTAAAGATTAAACACTAGCTCCTGAGCATGCATTTTTGCCCAAATTCCACTTTTAAACAGTTCAGTTTTCTTCCCTTTTTTTCCAAAGATGATGATCTCATAAACATTTTCTAGTGAACTTCTTCCCTGCTGATCTCTGTTTTAGAGTCTGCTTCCTGAGGTACCTAGTCTATAACAATGATTGGATGAATGCATCAATTTGCATTTCATTAAAATTTAAAATGTATGCAGATATAGTCTCATGAAGTTAACTGGATTATTGAACTTCTCAAAGCCTCAGTTTTCTCATATTTATCATAATGCTATTAATCCTATTCTCTGGAAGTAATCAGGGGAATTAAATGAGAAAATGCATTCAAAGCAGTTAACTCAATTTCTGGCAACTAGAATGCACTTAATAAATACCAATTGTTAGGAAAATCAGACACATATGACTTATTATCCAGTAATAAAAAATAATAATTATGATAGAATCATCATAAATACCCAGCTAAATACCCAGGTAAATTTGACAGTTATCAGGTAAATTCTCATTTTTCATTACAGTATTCAATTTTTTATTGTTGAAAATTTAGGATTCTCATATATTCTTTGTTGTGAACATACTTCAAGAGCCATAGTGCTATATCTTGAAGTCTTAAGAAGTTAACGTTTCTACCAATTAATTGACAAAAAAAGAATCCTCAAGAAAAAAATGCTTAACAATCTAATTTACATTTCTCAGTGGAAACCAATATTATGTTTATATTATAGCACAGATAACATTATTAGCAGAATAATTGAGCCAAATGAATCATGACTGAAAATCTGATTACCAAAAGGCACCATGCTGATATCATAGCCCACACATACTTCATTCTTTCATCTTGTTGCAATATCAGATTTCCTCTGTTATTTAGTAGATATGTTCTGGTCTCTGTTTCTGTTTTTTTTTTTTTTTGTAACTATTGTTTTGATATTATAATACATTTCTTGTGAATGATGAGCCTTAAATTAATTTACTCTTTCAAAGGAGAATCTACAAACAAGGACAACTGTTTCTAATAAATTTATTTACAACTAACTCATGTGCAATTTGTTGCTTGTCAAAACATTGGAAATTATGTTCTTGTTTCATGTAAAATATAATTAGCCAATACTCTCAGTAGGATGTGAAAGCAGAAGAGGTATTACCAAATTGGAACTCCATGATCTATGTTTATTTTCTCTTTGATTTTAAAAAGAATTAAAGAAGCCCCATCTTCTATTAAAATGAAATCAAATTATATAATTTAGCACATTCTCTTCATGTCTGACTGTATCAATTCTGATTTTATGATAAGAAGCTCAGTGGGATGATAAGAGCTCATGTGGAATCTATTAATGATTATAATAAGCATCCCAATGATAGAAGAGCAGCGAATTGACTGATAGATGGTAGATAGATAGACAGATAGATAGTTATTGATATATAGTTTGGCCAGACTTTGATATATATTTTATAGTGAACACAATTTAACATTTTTGTATAGTGGAAGATAAAAGTAAACATATTCTAAAATCTTAGGGTGGAGGTCTTGCATGTTCCATATTCAATTTTATCTATAGTCATTGGTAGTTTGTCCTTTTTCCCTTTTAACATTTTAGTTCTCTCTTATTCAAAGGCTCCATTTCATAAGCAATCAGAAGCTTTCACTCTGTGTATCAAAACAAAATTCTAAATCACATAACAACCACCAAAAGAACACCAAAGATTGGATTACTCTCATTAGTTAGCATGTATTGGGCATCTGCAGAAATCTATGTATAGTTCTATCTCCTAGATTGTTTAGGTAAGATCTGTCCAGAGATTATTTCAAGATCACAATGTAGATTTTTAAGTAAACACAATAAAAACCTTTACATTTTAACATATAATAGACTAAGAGTTTGGTTCTCTCATGTAAAGTAAAAAGGAAGAACTTTGCATTAATTTGGACCAGTTCTGTTCTCAGTGTATAGTTTTAGTTCTTCATTTATCTGAAATAAAAGTCATTGTTGTGCTGTACAGTACATGGTACTTCCCCTTACCTTCTTTAGGATCCTGCAGGGTTTGCTTCTTTTCTGGTTATTTTCTCCACACATACCATATACAGAGTCCTTTCTCTTTCCTTCTTCCCATCGTTGTTCTTTTACCTGTTAACTAAAGTCTTGCATGAGGACTCTCTGACAGGTACTTAGTTCTGCAGTCAAATACTAAATTTATCCTAGTCTCATTTTTCCTCATTATCATACCTGGAAAAGAGCAGATTTTCATCATCTGTACCCATCCTGAAGTGGGATGAGCAGAGGTGCAATATTGAGTTGACATAAATGGCTCACCTGGACTATATAAGGCTTAATCTTTTCTTCATGTACCCATTGCTAATTCAGGCAGCATGATTTGAATAGAATTGGAGCAGAATTGGAAACAAAACTCAACTATTTTGTTGCAGACCTAAGAAAATTACTTAACTTTCCATTTATTTATAAAATGATGCTAATAATACCTACAACACAGACTCTGTGAAAAATCAAATAATACATTTTATGAAAATGAGGGTGGTAGGAGTATACGAGAAGAACTAGACCTAAAAAATCTGTCAAATTATATTTGAAATCTGTGATTTTCAAACCATTTGATAACATATTGCCTCAGGCAAATTACTCTAAGTCTTAGTTAATGCTTCTGAAGAAAATAACACACCTACCACATGGAATTATGGTGATAGCTAAACAAGATTATATAAGTAAATTATTTAAAAGAATGCCTGGCACTCCATCCCCAGATCAAATTACAGCTACAAAATTATCCAGAAATATTTTTATTTTATAGTTAGAAAATTTTTGCAAAATGATACCGAGAACTAGAAGATAAAGCAGGGAAAGACAAGCATAGATCCACCATTCGCTTAGTACTTACCGCTGTTTTTTAACTGAACATGTCAATAATAAATTAGCACAAGAGAGACTAGCAAGAGAAAGAAAAATTTCATTTCTTACACATGGAAGCTCATGATATATAGCACCTAATGAATGACCAAAACAATCAAAAATAGTTTTCAATTTTCAGGCTAAGTAGAAATAAGTCTGTGAAGTACAGCGTATAAAGAAATTCTTGGAAACTTTGGTCTAAACAAATAATTTAGTGAGCTAAACAGACTTGTTTACATAGCTCTCATCCCTGTCTCTGACACTAAGGGTGTCTTTCCTTTGTAACTTCTGCATAAAGATCTATTTCCTAATTTCATGGGAAAGAGAAAGGATGAAGATCAGATAAAACGTCTTCTTTTTGGAGAGAAAGTAGTATAGGTATCATTCATTCATTGACTTTTTCTAATTCAAAAATAATGTTGTTTTGGCACATCTCGAGCAAGTCTGACCTGGGTCCAAGCATGAGAATCACATATTATTTTGTTTACTTCTATGTAATTGAAAGACTTCTAAGTTAAAAAATAATTTTGTAGACTTGATTATTTTGGGAGAGACAAGAAATAGTTAAATGATCTAACTTCAGGGAAGATTTAAGTTGATATCATAAGATGACTGCCCTCACACAGAGCTCTGGAAAAATGGATGAAAGCAATAGAACAATCATCAGAATTGCTTTTGATGCAGTTATGGACTGGAAAGATAAGGAACTGGGATAGAGCAGATTGGCAGAGAGGAAGAATTGGGATTACCTTTAAATGAAAGTTACTGGATAGAAATTTCTTAGAAACTGGATGATTTGGTGAGTTTTGCAGATTAGACATCTTAATCAGAAAGCAGAACACTGAGTAACAGATAATTCAGCTTGACTAGCTTCTTGGTTCTGAACAAGTATTTGGTATGGTAGCAATTTCTAAGAAACGAATTTTGTCTTCGGTATAACTAGATAGAGAGAAGGTGGAAAACTTTCTTATTGAAAACCTATTCCTATATAAATAAATTTTACATACCATAAAAGAAATTCAGTCCTTGGAAATGATGGATCATGCACTGCAAGGGGAAAGAATTCCAGTGGGACTTTTGAGACTTGATAAGTCTCAAACGATTCAAGAGTCAGGGCTTTCCACTTCCACTGTGATTCTTTCTATTATTAAAATTTATTGCAATGGAAGGATAAAAATTAAACAAAATGTGTTTGCCTCTCTATTTTTCGCATATATAAACATACACTATATATGTCAATGACAACAGGGTAAGATGACTGAAACACCATCTCATTTCTGAATCATTGTCTTCTGTAAACATTAATAACTAGAATGTAAAATTTCAGGTTTTTTGTTTGTTTGGCAGCAGTTTTGTTACAAGGTTGATTTTGCTTAATGGTATATCAACCCAATTTTGGGGGAAATTTAGTCATTCTGTGTGACTTTTAGAAAACATAGCTATAAATTGTGAAAAAAATTAACTAAGTCCCAATAAATAATTGACTCATTTATGATTAATAAAAATGAGGCCTATTCAATAGAAGAAGTGTCCTTTCATGGCCTATCTCTTCAAGTCAAGAGGAATTATTATTGTATAACATAAAGAAAAGTCATTGTTGTTAGTGGATCTCAAGCAATAATATATTTTAGTCTTAATTTTACTAAAAATAGATTTTCCGTGTTTTTCTACATTGCCCTTTTAGCCAGATTATTAATAATTAGCTTTATTTTGCTAATCTTGTTATTAGGCCAGATTTTCAGTAGGAAGTTGGGGTCAGAAGTAAGTTCTAAGTCTGAACCACCTTGAACCTGAAACAGACAGGAAGGAGACTAACTTTCTCCCTTGTTTATTCTATACATTTTTTTTTTTAACTCAGATTGTCAAAGAGTTATGAAGAAGCTTTTGGAAAAGATTACTGATCTAAGACAAGAGATTGTAAGAATCACCGGAGCTCTAAGTATAGGATTTTGTGATGTTGTAGATTCACTGATGCAAGAGATATAAAAAAGGAAGAAGGGAATGCCACTCAATAGGTGCCAAGTGTTTTCCTGGGTTGTGAAGTGAATTGAGCAGCACGGAATACTTAGAAGACATTTTGTTGAACAATCCAGGAGATCCACAGATCTATGATCAGTGATTTAAGAAACAATATTAAGGAACCATTAATTAATGATACTATATCACCTCAGAGTCTGCAGGCATTTCTGAATAGAGAGTGCTTATAAAGTCTGGATGTTGAAGTGCATGTTAATTAAACATGCTGAAGTATGACAGACTAATATACTGTTCACCAAACTCAGAAAAGTTTGGATTTCTTTGTAGAGAGCCAGAGTTAGATTTTTTAAATTAATGTTAGTCAATAACTTATTCTGGAGAAGAATAAGGGTAAATAAGTCCAGCAGGGTTATATTTGAGAAAGTGCTTTAGATATCTGATAGAAGGCATCATCTTCTAACAATTGAAAAATAAATTATTTGGAAGCACTAAATATAGGTAAACTTTTGTTTCAATGGAATTTAGAGAAATATGATGAAAGAACTTTAGAGAAAAATATATGACACCTTAAAGTAATTGTGAATCTTAATAAGGCAAGCTTGAAATTTTCATTGGGCATGTGACAGTGTTTGCTCAGTTGAGCATATTGTATATGTCTTCAAACTCAAGGGATGAGCAGCAGATTAAAAAAGATGCTGATTTTTATTTACTGACCTCACCCAACCAACCTGAGAATGTTGTTTACTGTTATGAAGAAAATAAAGTGAACCAATGATGACAAAGATAATATGATCAGGGAAAGCGTCATTGAGATGACTTTTAAAAATACTTGAAAGTAGTGATGAATTGAGTAATTTATATTTGAGGAGGAAGAGTAAACTGGACCCAGAGAACAGCAAAGGAATATAGGACGATACTTGCAACAAGGAATTTAAGGTGACTTTATAAAAGATTACACTTGTCTAGATAAATTCATTCATGTAACTTAAATATATCCATTCAGCAATAGATCAACATAGGTCAACCAGAAGTTGCTGTGAATGTAGGGAGCATGATACCCCTTATCTTTAGCAGTGATTTGAGGTAAATAGGGAAGCTTGGGTATAACCATTCAGAATTCAGGAAGTCTCTGGATAATACTCCCATTTTGAATGTATGTATAGCAATGAGACCGACATATTACACAAAGATGCAAGTTTAGAAGGCTTATAATTAGATGCTTTCTGCAGAAATAAGTCAGTGACCATTGCTAGTTTGAGACTATTTGAACAGAAGGTACATTAGTGTATTCTTATATATAAGCATAGAATTCTTAAATGGGTTTCCATGTGAATGTGATAGTTTCCAAGTGTGAACTTATATGTATGTGCAATATAAATACATATACACACATATCCAGCTTTTGCCTCATTCCATATATATATATACACATATGTATATGTATATATATGTGTATATATATATATATATATATATATATACATGCACAGTGTGGCAGCTTCAGCCAGAAATATTTTATATATGTATATATATATATATATATATATATATAAATCCATGAGTCGCATAGAAGAGCAGTCTGCTATTATTATTTAATAACCAACTATGATAAGAAATAACTATTATAAGAAGAGATGGAAGGTTTTCTATGAGCACAGAGTTTAAGTCACTTAGGAAGTCACAGTTTCCTAGAAATACTGATACCTAAAGGATTAGTTGAATCACAGGCATCCTCTTACTTTACTCTTAACCCGGTTAACTCCTACTAATCCTTCAATTCTAAATTTACCTGACACTTTTCAAATGTTGTTTTTGTACTGTCTTCTAGTACAAATTGTTTATTCCTTATTCATCTATTTCAATGGCTCCTATTTTTCATAAATGTTACAAATGATAATTATATAAACTTGTGCATTTTGTTTTAACTTTCTGTCTCTGTAAGTAGATTATGAGTTCTGAAGATTAGATTTTGATCATAATATCCATCAGTGAGTATTGTTTAAATGAACTGAGTAAGCACTAGCTTGGATAAGAGATCAAGATAAGCATAAAAAGAAAAATAATAAAAGTTCGTTCCAAGATAACTGTCTGTTAAGATCTTGAGTCTACCTCCTCCCTATAGACACTGCTCCCATTTAATTAAAATGACCTTTGGACCAGAATCTCCACAAAGAGAAGAAAGATGCGGGTTCATAAAGGGTGATAGAAACCCATTAGTCTTGACACGAATACCACAAAGTGTCAAGACCCTGGGGTCTGCTGGGAGGGACCAGTGACACAGATCCTTTTCTTGTAGCTGAAAGACTTACACCCATAGCAAGAGCTGTGAACCTAAAAACTGATCTGCAAATGCTTACAACCTGGTGTGGGAAATAGAGGAGCTTTTCTTTGTAGGACAATGTAAGTCTGAGGAGCAAAGACGATAGGATAGAGTGCACGGGGAGCCAATAGATGAAGTGTGCACGTACCTGGAAGCAGGACATGTATTTATTGAACCAAGAACTTCTGTGCAGGGAATAAGAAAAATGGTTGGCCTACCTCTGACACAAGACCCTGCTGAACATCCTTTCCAAGTGCTTTTTTATTTGGCCTTAAATCTGGAGGCCACCATACTGTAGCAAGATCCCAAAGACAAAACACCTGCTTCTCTATTGCTAGCATAACTGTAGTGTGGAGAGTTTGCTCTCAAAGTTATGATTTTCTGCTGGAGCAGTTATTGCCTGCTTCAGGTGCAGATAGATATGCAGAGGTCTACAACCTGCATTCAGATAGGTGAATGGTTTTCTGAAAAGAGGTTTCCGCAGTTCTCACAGGGAGGATTATTAGAAAGATTCCAGCAAAACAACAGCTTCGTTCTCACCTGTGATTATTGCTAAAGAGCTTGGTATATCTGCCTTCCATTTGTGAGAGCTTTCATCCCTAGGCAGGGTTTATATAATGTAGATACCAGTGAAAATACTCTCTAAATAGAGGAAAGATAGAATTTCTCAGAATGAGTGTGCTTTTTGGAAACTGGCTCCCAAGGACCCCAGTAGACATCCAATTCCCTCTCACCAGTGACCTCTTGTATTGTGGCCAACTTCTTGCACATCCCATATCTCCTGGGTCTCTCTCCTTGTGCCTCACTATGTATGCCTGTGAGTGTGAAGGGAGACCTCACATTCTCTGCCCCAGACAACCTGGTACGCTGGATTCTCTGGCCATATTCGGTGATGATTCTTGAACTCCAAAATTTTGACTGTTGCAAAGGTCACCAAACAATAGAGAGCTTAGCATTCTAGGTGCACACCCCTGGAATATATTCTGTAAACTGATACCCTGACACAAGACCATTATATCAGGGCAGGAAGAAAAGAACATTTTAATCTTAATCTCATGCATCAAAATAAACACAGTATCAAGCAGAATGAAGAGAAAGAGAAGTAGACCCCTAAATGATGAACCAGAACAAAACTCCAAGGAAAGTCTGAATGCAACAGAATTAAGTAAAATACCTGAAGACTATTTTGAAGCAACAGTCTTTTGATGCTCACTGAAATCAAGAAAACAAATGAGGTACAAACAAAACACAAAGTATAATAAAGGTAGCTAAATATAAGACTGTTCCAAATGGTCTTCATCAAACAAATGAATATAATAGTTGAATTAAAGAACACAATGGAGGGCCTAAAGAGTAGGCTGAAAGAAACCTTCAATCAAATCAAATCAAAGATTGGGCAATAATGTACCCAAATAGATTAGCAAAGAGGAAAAACTAATAATAATCAGAATAAATAAAAGACAGCATTTGAGATTTATGGGATAACACCAAGAACAAAAACATTTGCACCATAAAGGTCCCAGAAAGAAAAGAGAAAGAGGAAGGGGCAGAAACTATATATAAAGGAATAGTAGCTGAGAATTTCCTAAATTTGGGAAAGAAAAAGACATCCATATCTAGGAAGCTGGAAGAGTTTCAAATAGGAGAAACACAAAAAGACAAACAGTAACAAGCATAGTAATTTAAATGATAAAAAGCAAAGACAAAGTTTTAAAAGTGCCAGAGAAAAATGAGTCACATACAGGAAGCCCTCATAAGACTGCAGATTTCTCATCAGAAACTTCACAGATCAGAATAAGAATTGGCGTGATATTGACAGATAGGTAGCTAGACATGAGCAGAATGTGGGAAAAGGGAAATCCAGAGCCAGAAAATAATAGATTAGTGTAACTGACTTAACCTAGTCATCAACAGAGCCACAGTGGTGCCAACCCAGTTTAACACAAGAAAAATCAGGAAGCGCAGAAAGAAGATTAAAGTACAGATAAACCACCAATTCCAAGTTTACATGCCAAGTCTCAGGTCTGCTGAAAGAAAATCAGTCATAAAGGAGCTGATAGAAAATCTTCTTATCAATTCAAGAAGAGATGACCAATGGGTCAATAAGAAAATCTGTGCCACCTGGGAACGCTTAATGACAGGTTGGGGTTGGAAAGGAAGCTGCTACATGAAAACTGAGCTCTCCTACCCTATTGGGATTGCCCCCACTCTAGACAAAATATCTTCTATTTCACCTCTGGGCTTTAACTCTTCTTCCTTTTACACACAGTTGGGGCTGTGCTGTAGAAAAATCTTCCTTCTAGAGACATAAGTTCCATTGACAACAGAAGAAGAAGGTATGCACACGTGTTCATGCTGCATCAGTACATTTAAAATGCTGAAAGAAAAGGCTTTCCAGGAATACTCTGCTATAATAGAAGTCAGGTCTTCCGTATCTGGCTGAGCTAGTCCACACACATTCCAAGGAACTGGGTTTGTGTCCTGTGAATGGGGATAATAATGAAGATGAACACCTAAATGAAAATAAATTTTAAAGTATTTTTTTTTTCTCCTCTTTCTTCCTGCTACACCTTTCCTTTAAAAAAAAGAAAAGAAATTCCAACCAAAAATACCCTGCTGGACTATAACTTAGAACTGATGGAGAAATAAAAAGCTATATACATAAAAAAAAATTAATTCATCATAACCATAACTAAACCAACATTGAAAGAAATACTAACATATTTCTATAGAATGAAAGGACACCCTACTTAGAAACATCAAAACACAAAATATAAAATATGGAGAGAAGGAGTGTAAAATGTGGATTATTAGAATGAGCCCAAGAATAACTTGCATTCTAGTTGCAAAGGGTTATAATCATAGACACTTACATGCACACCTCAGGGAAACCTCAAAACACAAATCCATGGGAAAAAACAATGAAGAAAATGAAAATCAAAACCAAATATAACATAAGTTTTCAAGGAACAAGAAAAGAGAACAAATGTATAGCAGCCATCTGCAGCAACATCCAGAAAACAAGTAGCAAAATGAGAATAAACTGCTCCATGTCATTAATTATTCTAATGACTAATGTACTGAACTCATCAATCAAGAGTCATTGACTGTAATAAAAAAATACCCAACTTTCTGCTGCATACAGGAAACCCACCCAAATTCTAAATATAAACCAAGATTCAAAGACAATGATTGGAAGACATTCATTCCTACAATAAAATGGAAACCTAAAAAAATAAAGGCAGTGACAACCACACTTATGTCAGATTAAATAGACTTCCCACTAAAGAAAAAGTCAAGGATGGACATTACCTATATGTAGCAAGTGATGGAGCATCAAAATACATAAAGCAATTATTAACAGAACTTAGAAAAGATATCGACAGAAAAAAGTACTAGAATTAATGAGTACAGAAAAGTTGTAGGCTACAAAATGAATACACAGAAATCTGTTGCTTTTTATATGCAAACAATGAGATAGAAAAGAAGAAATTATGACAACAAAAATATTTAAGTAACTTGGAATAAACTTAAAAAAAAGAAATAAAAGACCTAAACAATAAAACTATAGAATATTAAAAGAAATAGAATAAGATACAGACTTGAAAAGATGTTCCATGCTCATTGTTAGGAAAAATTAACACTATTAAAAAGACCATGTTACCTGAAGTAATATAAAGATATAATGCGTTTAATCCCTATCAAAATTCCAATGGATTTTTTAGAGAAAATAAACAAATATTTTACAATTGGTATGGAAGCACAAAAGATCTCTGAATAACCAAGACAATCATTTGAAAACAAAACAAAACAAAACAAAGGTGGAGCTATCACATTCCCAGATTTCAAACTAGTCTATAAATGATACTAATCAAAAGTATGGTACTAGAATAAAAACAGATACACAGATGTGTGGAATATAACAGAGTTCCCCAAAATAAACTCATATAGAGAGATAGATAATAGTGGATGATAAATACCTACGTATGTGTGTATAAATATATATACATACATATGATATATATGTGTATATATGAATGTATGTCTGTGTGTGTGTCAGGAAAAAGTTATAAAAAGTCACAAGAGAGAGTTTATTGCATCCACAAAACTGAAAATTCCATTTGGGTGAAGTGACATGTGTTAAGCAGTACAGTGCTGAAAAATGTAGTGAGAAAGTTCAACAGCCAGTGACAAAAGGCATGAGATAGCTGCCTTATGCAATGAAAACTAGGAAGGATTTTAAGTAAAATGCAACAAAGTAAAATGAAAAGATTGTTCAATGTGAAGCATGAAGAATGGATTGAAAAAAGAAAAACTGGACATTGAAAGAAGATTCAAGTAACTGAAATAATCAATGGAAATATCAACGTTGACTAAACTACAATAGTCAGAGAATATGCAGGAAAGTAAATGGACTTTAGATATCCAAGAACTATAATCAGTCAAATAGATACAAATTGAGCAAAAAAAAAAAGAAAAGAAAAATAATGGTGAAATTAAAATTTATATGTATTATAAGTGAAAAGAAAACTTAAAATTTGAAATAGTAGAATGTCAGAAAAATATTGGCAGATTTTACTATTCACTTATTTTAAATTTCTTCAGTTTAAAAAAAAAAAACAAAACAAAATAAAAACAGGCGTGCCCTGGTAGAATAGAGGTTAGATTAATCACCTTCAAAGGAGTAAGACATAGGCCCCTGGGTGTGAGTCCTGGTCCTCTGGGGAAGCAATGTGAACAAATAAATAGAATAAAACAAAATACAAAGATGCTTCTTCCTCCTGTCTCCTCCTGTCTACCTATCTGCTCACCTTCATTCCTGCCTTCACCTTCCCTTCAAAAAATAAAACAACAAACAGTTAGGAGACAAACAAACTTCAGAAAGTATTCATAGTAAAATAACAGAAATGGGAATTACAATTTTATAACATAAAAATTTCATATGAATTGTATAGAAATCAATAAAACCCAATGGAGAAGTAGGAAAAATTCAAGACAGAACTACATTGAAGAGGAACTACAAATATTTGATAAACATGAACAAACATTCAATATGGTATTACCAAAGTCAAGCCTAAAATCAGAAAGATATTCATTGATATCATCAGCTTCTAGCATTATGTATAAGATACTGTAAAAATACTGATGAGGAAAGTCATGCTATGTAACTGTATTATAAACGTGATTCATTTTTAGAAAACAGCAATTTTAGTAATTTTCTATCTCTATTCTATTTTATCATAAATATAACTACTAAAATTTTGCTCCTATAATAAGAATATTTATTTGAATTATGATTCTTCTTTTTCTCCTTCATTTCTTTAAATTGTTGAGGATGAACATTTCAGAAATGCAAAGAGGTTACAATCATCATTTTTATAAGTATCTGCTCATTATAAAGAAATTATGTGTATATTTATACATATAATATGTCATTTTTCATCATATTTTTAGAAAATAAAGTATTTGTAAATGTCTTGATTAAAAATAAATCAAAATATAAATATCAGTATATTTTCTCATGTGTTAGAGTGAACCTTTAAATAATTTGAATTGCTACATTGTTTATTTGAAGAGCTTATTCTTTTGAATGAGATTGATAAAGAAAATAAAAGCACTTCCATTTAAGTTATATTCCTTTTCTTAGAATGCTTTTACCTGAGAGTTAAAATTTTGCCATTGGTTTAATACGATATAATTAAAATGTCAAATCAAACACATTTATTTGTTTGGATTCCCCTTAAAGACCTTGAGTTCAGCAGGTGATGATAAAAGTTTGTAAGCGTTTACCAAGAACAAATATTAAAACAGTGGTCATTCATAATTAATTAAAATTACTCCTAAAAGGATATTTTATTTGTTCATGAGTAAGATAAAACAGAGTAAGATCAACATCTTATAAAGGAAAACAAAAAGTTGATTCTATGACCTTCTTGCAGATTCTTTTAAATTCCTTGTATTTAATAATGATGGAATAACTAGACTAGAGCTTTCCAGTGAGAACAATGGGTGATTACCCACCCTTATTCCCCAGATTTCTGCTCCCTTTACTCTGTGAACAGACAGATTTCATCATCTTCCTCATGATCACAAGCATAGTACAGACTATCAAGGATTTAATTTTGTGTGACACTATAACAAAGAGTCTTGAGCACTAAGTGTTACATACTGTCCTTGGTGCTTCTTTGGGTAATGCAACAGAAACACTAGACAAAACTCCTATGGTTAACTCTGCTTTAAAAATACTGTTATACTTCCAGGTATATTCCAGGTATAAAAGTATTTTTAAAGCAGAGTTAACCATAAGAGTTTTGTCTAGTGTTTCACATACATATACACACACACACACACACACACACACATATTGTAAGATAGTTCTGAGTACAACAAACCATGTTAATGGTGAAACATTATAAGAAATGTCCAATCAGGGAGAAGAGCATTGCATTTCAAAATGATCAAAACAGTGAAAAACCACAGGATGGCAACTACATTACAGTGCAACGGAACGAGCTAAACCTACAGATCAGACATGCATTGAGGTGTAGAAATACTAAAAGAAGCTAATATAAAGTTTCACTGCACCGTTGGATATCATTCAGCTCAACAAAAGCAATCTTCTGAATAATGGGAATAACATTAAGGAGGAGCCATAATTACATGGGTGGATACCTTGCACTGCAAATCCTACGGAGTCATCTAGTTTTTCTGTGATGCATACATATTATACATACTGTGGAAGAACATCTTCCTCACAAAAAAACACACAACCAGAGTGCAGTAAAAGAAAGCACACTGCACAGTCTAAAATAGTCCCTCATTGTTCCATATCTGGAAAGTGACTAAGCTGCTTTAGGCAGCACTGAACAGTGTAATGTTAGGAGATCACAATAGATGACTGCATCTTTGTTGAACCCATTTAATATGGTAATGAGAAATATATCATTATAGATAACATCTGTTGAGGCCACAAACTCACTAAAAATAATGATAGAAAGTAGATTTATTTTTATTCCAATGAAGTTACTAGTAAACAGACTCTTCCCTCCCTATACACAAAGTTAAAATTAAAATCTATCATAAGATATATGAGAAAAAATTGCATAATTATTCCTACTCATTAACCAAAGTTGTCATTCCATCAGTTCACCAATGACAATATGTTTTCTCAAGGAAGTTCCAAATGATCATGACATAAAAATAATGTTTTATATGACCCACAAAATATATTTAACCTAAAGTTATATTTTTCCATACTTCCCAAGTAGCTAAGTAGCAATGAGGAAGAAAGAGCAAATTTTAAGATTTTAAGCACAGATTTTAGAGTATTTTTAAACTCTAAAAGCAAACATCAAATTAATGCTCACTAGCTATTTCACTGATATAAGAATGCATTCAATGTTTGCTTTCATTGGGAAATTATATTTTTCATATCATTTGTGTGTCAAACTTGTTTTCATAAATTCCAACTTACTTTTATGACTACTCTAAAATCAGTTTCTAGTATAACATTTTCACATTTGCTCTTCAATATTTTGACATTTAATTTTCATTTCAAAACTCTGATAACTACTGAGTAGCCACCAAATGACTTCTTTGATTATTAACCAAATATCTTCTTTGCGACTTCACTTATTTGATCTCCATGTCTTCACCTCTTCCTTGATTTCTATAGTACAGATCTTTCCTAGTATTTCTCTGAACTTGCTGCAAACTTCATTCATGCAAATAACATACAAATAATCAGATATAAAGAAAGGACTATAGAAAGATCTTTCAATGTGAGTCATCTAGTATAAAACTCTACCCCCGATTCCTGTTGTTATATGAGTGAGGAAGCAAAGAGGGGCAGTAATTGCTAGCATGGATTTAGTAAAATGTAAATTCACTTAAACAACTAGCACTCACATTATGGCACTTTAAAAATATTATCCAGTGAAAATTTAAAGAAAAATATAATTGTATCTCCAATACGTCATGGAAAAAGAAAATTGCAAGTTTAAGTTCTATATAGGAATTATCTACACTTTAATGCATGTTTTATAATATTGCCTAGAAGTACAAATTTCTTTCCAAATGCATAGATTGCCTTGTTCACTAACTGGTGTTTTAGGTATGTACCCAGAAAGAATAGAACTGTCATTACAGTGAATGGTAAACCATATGGCAACTCTACTTAGTGTTAAACTATTCTTATACTGCTTTTTTCCATGATGCATTGTTTTTTCTTCTGTAATTGTTCAGCACTTCAGCATAGAAGTCTGAGGTGTGGGAAAATGTCAGTGTGAAAGTGTCGCTGTCATTGTACATTGTAAGTCTGCATTTATTACGCAGATGTCGATCATGCTGTCACCACAGGAGGACACCAACTGAAAAATTCCCTATATTTCAGTCTTTATGTGAGAAAAAAAATGTATTATGCAAAATGAAGAAATGGCAGCTAAGAGGTAAATGTGGTTAAATGTCAATTGACAATATCATGAGCCTTTGCACATGGGAAACTATATATTTTTACTATATGACAGTGTATTAACTGGAAGAGCAGCCATCTGTACTCTGATTACTTGGAAGCAAGATTCTTCAGGAGAACAAAAATTGAATGCATGCAAATTTTTCTCACCCTAGTTAAGGACAGTTGTCTAAGTTACAATAACACAACCCAAGGTTGTTACTAAATCATCACATTAATACATTTTAGAAGAAATGTTCATAATTAAAATATGAAATGCTTCACAAGAAAAAATTTAAACAATGATAATCACTGTGAAATTAAAAAAGAAAGATGTGAATTCTGTTCCTCCAAAATTTGCAGCTTAGAGAGTTAATATATATGACTAACATAGTTTTTAAATATTTATAAAGTTTTCAATTTAATATTCAGTCACAGTTTATTCCAGTTCTTTGGGGTTTTTATTGAATTCAATTTAGAAAAGATTGTCACATGCACAATGATCTATGGAATACTTCTTGAAAGAATAATTCGCTGATGACAAATATTAATAAAATTGATTATGTAAAATAAGATCTCAGTATTTTGCTTAAATGCTATTAGTATTGCTGTCTTTTGCATCACCAATATCATACTCTCCAATTTTTTATAAGTTTAGAATGAATTTTATTATCTTATCTTATAGTTTTTCATTAATTCTCTTTCATAATATTATTTTATTTGGATTTCAAGTGTTTCTGCTATATGCAATATTTCTTTAATTTAAAGAAAACATTTCTGCTATACCCAATATTTCTACAATTTAAAGAAAAAGCATCTCCTGGTGCAGTAGGGGTACATCCCAAGGGCCTGAGATCACATCCTGGGACTGTAGGGAACAACCAAGATGACCGAACTAAATAAAAATAAAGTGCTTTTTCCTCCTCTCTCTTCCTGCCTGCCTGCCTCTGCTTGCCTTCATTCCTGCCTATGCCTATCATTTAACAACGACAAACAACTTGAGATTCTATTGAAACTGCATAAAAATGTGATTTATTCAAAGATAATTTTATTTGTGTTATTAATATATCACTTGTAACTATCCCAAAACATAGCTTAAAATGACAAATATTTTATTATTTTAGGGGTCAGAAATATGGAAATGACTTGGATGAACAATTCTGCCCCATATAAATTCCATTAATGTCATCTGCGGATATTTCACTCTGGTTGAATTGTTCTGAACATTTCCAACACAATTTCATTCATATGTTGAATACTCAATAATCCAGATACCTAATAAGTTGTGTACTTCATTATGCCAGTATGAATGACTGGAAAGCTCACCTACATTACTCTGGGCCTCTCCCTTTGTTCTTTTAGGCAACACTTTTTGAACTCACAAATGGTATCCCATGGGCCAAGAGATCAAGATTGAAGCATCTACTTCTTAAAGACTTCATCTGTCAGTCCTTTTTGGTATAGACTGCTGCTCAAAGCAGTCACAGATCAGTATAGATTCAAGGGAAAGAGAACTTAGATCTCACTGACAGAGAAATAGCAAAGAATCTGTGACTATCTTTAACCCACCATACTTGGCCTTTTGCATTCATCCAGCGTATCAAATACAGTTATCTCCTCCCAAAACACTCTTAAAACACTGATTGTGTTACAGGTCTAGATAAAAATCATTAAAAAGGGAATTTTCCTACATAAGATATGGTACATAACATAAGTATAAATTAGGTGATACTTCAACCAGTACACATTTGGGGTGTCACATGGCTGTTAAATTATCAAATTATTTCCAAAAATTAATTCTGCTATTGTCACTATTTCTGACTGATAGAATTGTTCCAAGGGCCTAGGTATGCAGACTTTTGTTCTCAATATGCACACTCACAGCACTATTCCTGGACCAGAAATCCTGCGAGACAGAGGAACCAGGTGTACAAATGGGGCTGCTAAATTAGAAACCTGTATGTGGGATGGAGGTGGACTTTTTCTCCCCATGCTTCCCCATGTATGCTCTAGTCCTGTGTGACCCTGTAGCTAAAACTTAGCCTCTCTTCTAAAATCTTGGCTGTGACATGTACAGAACAATTCTATATTGTGTCATACTGTGAATGAATGAGAAGTAGATAGCAGCTTGATTCCTATTACTTCTCTGCTTATGAATTATTCCCTCCCCCAAATATGTTTACCTGTTTTCTCTGGTATCAATGGTATCCTGGAGCCTCCTCCCCCTTATACAACAGTATCAATCAGTGAAAATGAATTACCACTGTTACATCATTTTTTAATTCATTTAAAATGATTTATCTGAAAGTGTAAGAAATAGTATGCTACCGAAAACATTAAACTTTACAGGCTTAAGCTCAAACAATACATTTCTCTGAATTATTCCAAAGAATCTGACTTTGCAAAATTTAATGATTTTCATTAAAAATGTAAAAAATCAATAATACAGCTTGTTTGCCAGGAAATCTTACATTAAGTCTTCTAAAAAATAACTTTTCAGTTGAATTTATCTTCACCAAACATGCAAGAATCACAGAGAATAAACAAACACACTTCCAAAAAGATGCATAAATGATCAGTTTAACTACAATTTGGTCTTTGACATGTCTACTTTGGTCTATATCTCCAGAATTTATCTAGTCAGAAATCCAAGACCTATGTCCCTAGAAACCCCTGAGAATTTTTTGTAACATGAAGTAGCTTCTAACACAGATATTTATAATCCATTAATCACAATCTACATTGCCCGTCATTATCATGTGAGTAGAACTGAAAGACCTGTCCATTTACTCATCTGTGCAGAGCAGATTCAGATAGAATTCATGTCATTAGCCAGAACACTTCAATATTTCTTTCATTATTACAAGCATAGGACTTGAAAATTGAGCAATCTTTAGAAAAAAAAAAAAAATTAGAAAAATGTCCAGTGCTTAAATCTTAGTGGAATTTAGATTTCTGTATAAATCATCTTGTTAAAATTTACTTCCTTGGTTATTGTGAAAAAAGAGGATTCTGTTCTATCACTCTACCCAACAAGTCCTTGTCAAAAATGAGTAATAGAATTGATGTTTTCATTCTTTTTAAAAAATTTAATTATTAATTAATGTTTCCTTATTTCTCAGGACACTTGAATCAATGTTTTTACATTTAATGGAAATAGGAAATATTGTGCATTTTAAGAACAGTGTATGATTTTGTTTCTTATCTTATTACATTGGATGAAAGCTAAAGATTAATTCAATAAAAACATTTCTTAAAATTAAATGGGAGTGTCATTAGCTATCCTATGTCATATCTCAAATTATCCTTCTCTTCATATTTTAACAACTTTTATCACTGCTGTATATTTAATGTTACCGACTTTTACATTGTAATACATATCTACCTTTTTGCCTATGACACAACAAATTATATTAATACATTGAAACCTTAACACAGTGATCATATTTTCCTTTCTGAAAATTCCAGAAAAAAATTCCTACCTGATCATATATTGCCAGATTTGTTTTGCTAGTTTTGAAATACATATTTTTAATTAAGATTTTCCCTTTAATGCTAAAAAATACGAGTTGCCATTCACATTTTTTAGTACTTTTGTCAAATTTTCATAAAATAGTTTTCTTAGTTTCATAAAATAATTCTGAAATTTTGTGTTCTTGTCTATACAATAGAAATAACTTTCAAATGTATTTAGAAAAGACATGCTTGATGTGCCCTGGAAGTCTGGCAGTTTGGCCACTATGGTACAGTCCACATATATCCCAAGGTCTCCGGTTCAAGATCAAGGACTGCAAAAGAACCAAGATGTACAACTAAATAAAATAAATAAATATTTGTTTTCCTCTTTCTTCCTGCTTATGTACCTACATACCAGCTTGCTCACTTTCATTCTTGTCTGTACCCTTTCTTAAAAACAAAAAAAAGGCATTCTTATGAAATTTTACTCTAAAAATCATCTCACCATTGTTTTTTCTCTATTGAGATAATTATTAGACAACGTACTATACTCAAGAACAATGATCAATATTTATTCTCCATTTCTTTTATAAGACACAATGATCGTCTATATTTAAAAAAAATCTATCAATATTCAATTTTGAATACTTTTTGGAAATATATCTACTAAATAGTTCAATATTAATTCTATAAAATTTTGTTCTTATTTGTTTAGCTGAGCATTTCCTGTTAGATCTTTAGTCTATTTTTATGTAACAATTAAAATTTTGTTCTTATTTGTTTAGCTGAGCATTTCCTGTTAGATCTTTAGTCTATTTTTATGTAACAATTAATTTGTGGAAAATATTTTAGTTCAATGTATTTTATACCTGACAATTAACTTTCATTAATATTCCATAAATAAGGTAAATATTGATTTACAGAAAAGTCTTATACAGAATATTATTTTTCTAATGATATATTTAAATATTTTTTCTACTCCATTTTCTATCAAATGTCTTTTCCAGGAAAGTTGATTATTTCTCTTTTCTCCCCTACACAGCACTGATTCAATCACCTATAATATTTGAGAAGACTTTAACTTTAATGATGTACTTTTCCTCCTATCATTAATGATCTGTTTTCTTTTACTTCTCTTAACAGGAAAATTTGCAACTAAATTTATTGTTTCATCATTTTTCTGTTATACTCTTCCCTCCCTTCCCCCATAGAACTCTTTTTCTTTAATCTTATTAGTAAAACAAGCAGATTTCTAATACATATTTCTCTTTTGTTGTATATTTTCCCCCAAAGCATCTCCTTTTATTTTAATGATACCTTAATATTTTAAATTACTTCCATTCTACATTGCTTTTGGAGGAAATCTAGTCATCCTCAGAGGAAATGGGAATATGCAAGCCTAGAGAAGAATGCTGAATACCAATAGCAGGATAATGTTTTAGTCAGATCAGACTACCGTAACAACATACTATAATTAATCCCATCACAAAGTCCCATCCTCCTGACCTCATCTCAACTTAATTAACTCCTAAGGACCCCATCTCCAAATACCATAACACTAGGTATTAAGTTCAAAACACACAAGGACACACATTGACTACATAACATTCTGTGGTACCCTCCAATTTCATGTTCTTTTCACAGACAAAATACATTCAATACACCCCACCAGTTCCCAAAGGTTTAACTCACTCCAAGATCAATTCTAAATTCCAACATTGTACAGTGAGAGTGATACCAGCAAGATGATGGCATAAAAATGTCTACCTCTCATCCCCGCCACCACCTGGAAACAGCAATTTCAAATATTTGCACGCAAAATTGCCTTCACAAGAGACAGGTTTTCCAGCTGAAGAATTATAGCTTATGGGCAAAGCACATGAAAAAAAGGGATTCCTTGAGAAAGGAAGGAATGATAGAATCACACCTCTCACACCCCTTCCGCCACCCTGAGAAGTCCAGCATGGAGAGAAGTGTTACCCCTTCATGGCAGACCCCAGTCCATTCAGCAGCCATGACACTAGGCATCTCCTGACAGTCTCCCCTAACTCAAATACTCAGTTTTCTTCAACACCATTGAACCCAGTGGCTGCAGGCAGCTCCAGTGATGACAGTTTCCCAGCAGATCCAATGAGTTCAGGCTCGCAGTACATCTGCTACCCCCTGGCTCCAGCGACTCCAGGTGGTGTCTACAACACCATACTTCTAGCAATTTCACATGAACACAAGCTCCCATCTCGACTCAGTTCCAGAAGTCCCAGGCAGCTCCCTGGTCTGAGACACTACCCTCAACACCAGGTTGCCTGTGGATTCCTGTAAACTCAGGTTCGTTTCATCAGATGACTGAAAATAAAAGGGCAGACATAGTCCCAGGGGGCTTCCTTGACTGTAGGTTCTCAGAGAGCTTATACAAAGAAGGGTCCTGGGTCTACTGGAAAACGGCCCAGGTCCAGCAACCATAGGCAACCCAGTAGCTGCAGGAATTTTAGCTGCTCCAGGGCCTTAGAGGATTCAAGCAAATGCAGGCCCTCATTCACTCCTCCACTGCTGTCTCCTTTAGCCCCAGCAGCTCCCGTGGTCCCAGGCTCTCAGACTATCCAGGAGCCAACCAACTCCTGTAATACCACATACCAAAGGGCTCCCAAGAGCCCAGTGTCCAGGCTCACTCCAACAGTGATCAGCTTGCTTAGCCACAGTCTGCTTCCCATGAGCCACAAACCTAGTTCCTAGCACATCTCAACATTAGGGAATTCCTGCGAATCTGGGTGGCTCCTGAGCCAGACTCTCAATTAGCACCCACAAAACTAGATTCCAGGGCACACCTGTGAAACAGTGTTCCTGTGGGAGCCAGATTCAGGCTCAAAAACATCACAGTCTTTTGACATACCTCCACACTAAGCCACTAAAGGGTTACAAGAGCACCCCTTTGCAGCAAGTTTACCCAGAGACATTACCAGAAAGTATATCCAGAATATGTGTGCGGGTTGGTAAAGGGATTAACTTAAATCAACTTGTCAAGACTGGAATTATGATCTATGAACTCAGGTGTACAGCTACCAAGGCAAGGCCACAAGGATCATGAATACCAGAGGAAACAAGATATCCCAAAGAAAATTAGTAGAAGTCCAGATTTGCCCCTACCGTGCAAACCATTAGCTGATTCCAAACGGCTTTTACATTTTAAGGTATTTATTGAAGGGACCCCTGATTTGGGGTACAAAATTATGTCTTATTGGGCTTGGGATGTCGCAAAAATATATAGACAAGGTGACTTAAATGCAGAAATTTATTTCTCACAATCTGGAGACTGACGGTCCAAGTCCAGAGTTTTCAGTCTGGTCAAATTCTGGTGAGAACTCTCTTTCTGGCTTGCAGATGACCAACTTCCTATTGCATCCTCACATCAAAGAATTCTTCTTCTTATTAGGAGGACATGAATTCTATCTCATGACTTCCTCTAAATAAAAAAAATTAAATATCAAAGACTCAACCTCCATATACTTTCAAATTGGGGATTAGATAATACACATGCGAATTTGAGGGAACATGAACATCCCATCCATCTAAAATGGGCTTGTGCTCCATCCCTTGCTTGCTGAAACTCTTTCTGATTTTAAGCTTGTATCACAAGGTATAAGTGTACTTTTAATATTCAGTGATTATTATCATTCCAAGAAAAAAACTCCTTCTGAACAAAATTATCTTGCATGAACACTGTGAACGAATTCAACATAATTCTGGGTATATATGTATGTAGTTTGGTTGCTTGATTTAAAAAAATATGCAGAGATGTTCTCAAGATGAAATGGGTAAGAAATAATAAGTCTTACCTCACTGTATCTATATCCAAATCTCTATACAAAAGTCCTTGATTTGATGCTAGACAGCAATATGTAGCATAGATTGGATTATGTAAATGTGTGACTTGTATTAAACGTCTTTTTTCCCTAAATATTTATTGAGACCAAATACTTGGAATTGCTCTATTACATCCCCAAAAAATGTAGAATAATATCACAAATTTTCAGAAAAATATGTTTTTGCACAACATAGCAACGCAAGTTAAAACTTTTAATTTCATTTATTTTATTTTATTAGACAGAAACAAGAAAGGAAGGAGAAAATAAATGAATAAATCTCCTCCTCTACCACATGATCATCCTCCCAAGTCCCTCCCCTCTTGCAATTTCAGTTCTGCTGTGAAGGTCCAAAGGTTTCTTCTAATTTTTTGCTATCAGTTCATTTGTATTTCTCTATATTCTAGATATAGGTGAAATCATTCAATATTTGTCTTTTGTCTTCTGACTAATTTCTCGTAGCAAAATACCCTCGAGGTATCTGTGTTGTCATGAATGGCAAGATTTCACCTTTTTATGACTAAATATTCATTGTGGATGTATACTGAATTTTCCTTATTCATTCACTTATTGATGAGCACTTAGTTTGATTTCATGTCTTGACTATAGCAAATAGTGCTGCAATAAACATAAGAGTGCATCTTTTCAAGTTAATATTTTCATATTCTTCTGATAGATACCTAGAAAACAGGATTAATGAGTAGTGAACTCTCTTTTTAGTTTTTCAAATAGTCTCTAAATCATTTTCCAAAGCAGCTGCACCAAACTTCCTTCTCTAAAGCATATAACTTAAACTATGAAAATTTAATTTAAAGTGTGACAAGCAACACTAAGTAATGTTATACTATTTTTCTCAACCATATACTACTTGTCTAAGAGAATTATTGGACCTCACATAAGCAAGCGCTGTCATAGCTAACAAGGTTTTTCATTTTTTTAATGTTAATAGCTGGATTCTATGCAGCTTTCCAAGTTTCCATATTTGACTGACTCTTAACACTTACATGATCTGTTTTCAAATTTCATATTTTTGAATTCTCTTTATATTTGTCTAATTACTAATCTGCTATGTCCAACAATCATTAATATTAAAAACCTAGATATTGTACACATTATTGTTTCTACATTTTGGTCTTTAAAAACAGTGGCTCTCATTCTGGTTTGTGTATATCTGACATATATAATATTATATACTAATATATATTGTATTACATATATACAAATATTATAAGACAGTTTATGAATTTTCTTACTACTTACCTAACAATCTTTAATATCATCACCCAGGTAGACTTCTTCAGTATATAAGTAAACCATTCATATGAAATTTTTCAGTAATTTAGCTCTCCAGTTATAATGCAAGTCTTTTGTTGGTAGGGATCACATGTAATTCATCTTTGTATTATTGTACATGGTATGACACTGGAAACTGCTAAATGATCTACACAGATTCATAAAATAATTCTATAGGCTTTCCACCATGCAATTTAGGACCTAACACTATTTGTAAAAAGAATATCAGTGACAGGGACCTGTGTCTGTGAAATTACATAAAATTGTTTTTGTATAGTTCATAGACTTATTTGAGAATTAACTGAGTTATGATACGTAAACCACATTGCAAGTGCTAAGTTATGTTAACCATTATTGTTATCTGAGTTTGTCAGCAACTAATAAGTAGTATTCTGAAAGACAGCATTTATATTACTACAATTACTTTGCAGTGACTTGTCATCAGAATGGAATGTAATATTTTGCTTGTGGATAACCCTGTTCCAATAATTAATATTAAGTGGAGTCTAGAGAAAGATCATCTGTAGATTTATATGATATAGCCATAAGAAGCATTTGAAACTCCTACTGATTTATAATGTTAAAACTCAATAGTTCATTAAAGCAATCAGCAAGTCCACATGTTTGAAAGGAAACAGTTGTGATCTGGGTGTCCATTAGTCTATCAATGTTTACAACTCTGTTTAGCTCATCTCTTTAGGCTATCATTTTATCTTTAAATCTCCCATACTGAGTATAATGCTGGCAAGGGTAGACACTCAATAATTACATTTAGAAAAAAGAATACTTTGTAAAACAATGACCTATTTATCAAAAACTCAATAAATTAACAACCAAACAATATTTAAACTGGAAAAAAGTGTGTTCTAATATTATCTGAGTCACATTAATTAAAATATTCATTTCTACAACTACCTTTATTGATATTGTTTCCTTACCGTGACCTTTCTTAAGCATTTCTATGAATTTCAAGAAGAATAGCAAAGTGAGAAAAAAAATGTGAAAGTGAAGTTTCTAATTTAAGCTTCATATTTTGCTAACCTTACTTTTAACTTATTATTTTGAAATGGCCTGTCAAAAGAATTGTGGAAATGTGTTTCATCATGACAATAAAGTTGAGATTAAATCTTCAATTCCAATATTAAAAAATACATACATACATATAAATTAAATAAATTCACGAATGTTATTACACTATCAATATAAAATTAAATTGTAAATGCTAATTAATATAGCAAATTAAGGAACAGTATGTCATTGGACAACAAATACTCACAAATTGCAATATAGTGTCTCTTTCTTTATATACTTTTACTTTATTTTTTCTTTCACTTCCTTGATATGGGAAGGTTACGAGGATTATTTTTCTTGTTTTAAATCTGATTGAAAAGTTCTTTACTCAATTTAGTTTGAGGGTGAGAAGACAGATGGACTAGATACTCACCCATGGATTTACGTGAATGCAGATCTCTTTTTTTTCAAATACCTTTTGTTTCCGCGTTGTTTTAGATTTATAGAGAAGTATCTCCTTAGCTTTTCCTTTTTATTAAATTGTAAAATAATGTCAATAATAAAATTATATTGGCACATATTCTGTTAAATATCTAGAGCATATAAAAATATTCATGGAGATTGAGATACAATTATATACCAGTTAAGTTAAACACATTATAGTGAAAGCATTCATTTGCCATATACAAATTAATTTTCTACATTTATGTATTTATATGAGTCATTGCAAATAAGTTCTAGTCTAGATAATTGAAAATTGAAGATTGAATTATGTAACTGAAATGCAGTGCTGTTGAGACAATCTGTTGTTAAAAAACGTCTAAAAACAAAAATGGTATTATTGAAGCTTATTTTAGGTAAGGCCCACATTTCCAAAACATAGCCTCCATCTTCACTAGATCCTCAGCAGTTAGTTTAATGCCTGCCATACTGTTGACTAAATTTGTTTATTAACATAGTGTTGAACAAGTAAAAACGCTACTGTGTCAATAAATAAATTGAATTATCAGTCACAATTCATTGTTATTAGCAAATGATTCTTAATTATATATAGATATAGATAGATATTTTTGTTGTTTTTCCAAGGGTCAGAACTTATAAAGAACTGATAAGATAGATTATACTCAGTCTATTTCCCAGGAAGTCATAGTGCAGGGAGTCACAATCACAAGGAGATACATTATTATAGAATGGTGAAAAATTGTGATAAATCATACAATGAGTCCCAGAGATGAATAGAAACACAGAAGAAGGAACAATGGACTACATCTGGAAGTCTCAGAGAAGGCTGCAGAGGCCAATGCAAAGTATAGACAGAGAATATTTTAGCCTTAAAATTCAATAAAAGAAATTATTATGCAGTGAGTTTATGGAGAAAATAAACCCTATAAACTGCTTTAATTAATAGAAAAGGTGCAGGCAGGAATGAAGGCAACTTGGCAAGTAGGCAGGAAGAGAGTGAGTAAAAAGCACTTTATCATTTTTACTTATATTTTTATTTTTATTTATTTATTTCTTGATGTTCCCTCTGGACTCAGGTCGAAAACTCCGGTCTTTGGGAAGTGGATGGACTGCACTCAGCCACATATCTAACTGCTACACCTACTCCACCAGGGCACATGTATAAATTGCTTTTAGTGAAAGGCGTTATTAAGGATGTTGAGGAAAGATGGTTCTTGATATTCTGGAGTCAGACTACAAAAGACTGAATTTCAACATCTAGCAAGGATAGTAAATAGTTTAGACCTTGTGGGACAAATGATCTATTTCACAACTACAGTTTTACAATTGTAATGTTGCACAAATATAGACAATATGTAAATGAATGGATGCTGTTCATAAGCAAATTTTGCTGCCAGGAAGTTAAGAGAATGACTTAATTTAACAAGGAGAGTGGGACTAACAGCAAAAAGTAATGACATTACAGAGATTTCATATTTTTTGCAAATGCTTCAAAGCTTTTCCAACCTACACACAAGATTTTCTTTCTTCAAGACGAATTAAAAATCAGTGAAAAAGCAAACTGAAATAAACTTTTGTTTATTATATAGTTGGTATATGCGATTAGGAATTAATTTTGTGATTACAGTATATGTGAAGTTCTTTGTCTAAAACCAAATGGATGTTGTTCTAATAAAACTTTATTTTCAGAAACCAGAAGAAGGACTATAGTTTCCCAAGCCCTGCTCCAATATTGGATAAAAATAAATATTTTCAAATTTTATTAATGAAGTATTGAGAAAAGACAATATGAAAATATTCACTGTGTCTTTTACTTTGGATAACATATTTTTTCAGTCTTTCAAGTTCACCAAATCTTGAAATTCATTGTCTCAACTAGGTCACTGTCTTCTGTTATCTTGTGTAACAAAAAAGTGAGTAAGCAAATTTTCATTATCATTGTTTTTTTATCAAATAATGATTAGAACTGGCAAACTTGATAATAAACTTTTAGATAAGGAAAGGCCTGACCAGGCAGGAAGTAGAAATTAGAAAGCCCTTCTCAATTCTGCAGGGTTGTGCTAAAAATAAAGGAACGGGAAGCAAGAGAAGAAAGTGCTCAGAATGTGTTTATCAGGCCCCCAGAAAAAAATTATAAATCCCTTCAACATTCAGTATTTCTTAAGAAACAAGGTACTGAAAACAGGGCTTACTGTTTACCCTTCATAACTGAGCTCTAAGAGGCAATCACCTTCTTGGCCATTCTCCCACACCAACCCTAGGATGAGCCCATCAGAGTACAGTGGAACTTACCTCATGGTTAGATGGAATGTGGTTTTGATTTTACCAATCACTTAAATTCCCAGGTGTGGTGAATTGTCTGAATAATCTCCTATGCTTCATAGAGCAGACTGACAACATATAAGAGAGAAGAGCTTTACAAATGTAGTGGGTAAATAACAATGCCAAAAGCTAATGCTAAATAGCTTAGATTAAATAAAAATTTAAAGTAGTTCTTTACATGGGTGACTTCAGTCACAACAGAATTTTGAAGAAGTCAAAAGCTTCAGATATGTGAATTAATTTGAGGGAATGGAAGCTTCCTGGTTTTGTTTTGTTTTTTTCAGGGTCTCAAAGTGAAGAGAAATTAGAAAGAAAAAAAGATAAGAAGGGATGTTAAGGCAAGAGGATTTCAAAGAAACATTCAGATTGATAAATTATAATTTCAAGGCACTGTGGAAACTGAAAGACTTGAGCACTATTTTTTGCTATGTTTATTTGCTCTGGACCAAGTCGTGCAAGGAGGCTGAGTAGAGTAAAAATTTGAAATTAGTTGCTATAGGAAATGTGAAAGACTGAAGATGGACAGCACATGTATGACAGAATGGCGTTGGTATGTAGGTGACATTTAGAAATCATCAAGTTATAATCTTGCCATTCAGCTCTATTCATTATCCCCTCAACAGTCTTTAAAAAAAAGCAAAATTCCATTTTAAGAAAAGCAAAAGTAAGGGAACTATTCTATAAAATTTTTCTTGAATAATTTTATTTGCTTCTAAAAGGAATAGTTCACTGAAATATTTATCAGCACACACATAAATCAGTTTATTTTTGTTTTTTAAGGCTCTATCAGAAAGGCCAAGAGATGTATCATGGTGCTGACATGCTTTAGTAATGTTAGTATAAAAGCAACTGTGTTAATCAGAAAAACAAATTAGTTAAAAGATTCTTAGAAGTAAAAAAAACATTATTTTTAATATGTGTCTTATTAGAACTTCCAGAAATGCACTTACTGCTGCAGAGTTAAATTTCCTAAAAAATAATACTCTTGATAAAGAATAAAAAGTATTTATTTCTGGAATGCTCAAAAAGAAACCAAGTTGAATGATAAACAACAATTACAGTATTTTTATTTGTATTTGTATTGTACCATCAGCATGGTATATAGCATTTAGGATTTAATATGTAAAAATTGGGTCCAAATTATGATACAGCTCCAACTGCACAATTGTTCTTTATTAAAAAACAAACAAACAAAAAAGACAAACACAAGTACTTTTACAGTTAAAAGCAATTATGTGCATGACTGTGTCTGCACTTGACTGTAACTAAAGTGTGGGTTTTGCTTTTTTTTTATAAATACTTCATCTATATTTGAATGAATTACACAATGATGGAATAAATAGGTAAGCAAAGTGAATCCTAGCTGATGTTAAATAAATGAGCCGTTATTGTTATTGCTGTTTTACACATTTTCTGTTAACTTTAAGCCATTTCCATACACCAGTATCCATATCTCCCATGCTTTTAATTTAGGAAGAGTTTTCTTCCTACAATTAAAAAAATAATTTACCCCCTGTAAGCAGTAGATTAATTTATAAAATAATCCACATATAATATTTAATGATTCATTCAGCTGATCAACTAATGTGAAAATACATTCATTTACACTTTTGAAAGCCATAAGCTCCTTTTTTGCAGCCAAGAAGTTGAGAAAATGACATGATTTAACAGGAAAGTGATAATAACAACAAAAAGTAATGACATCACAGAAACTTCATGTCTTTTGCAAATGCTTCAAAGTTTTTCAAAACTACTCACAAGCTTTTCTTTCCTCAGAATAAACGAATTAAAAATCAGTGAAAAAGCAAACTGAAACAAACTTTCACTTATCATATAGAGTTGGTCTAATTGGAATTTGTTGTGTTATTACAGTATATATGAAGTTCTTTGTGTAAAGCAAGCTTAATTTTTCTTCTTGACAAAATAGTATATTCAAGACTCTTAACTGGATTTTCATAGAGAGGAGAACAATTAGATCCCAACATAATATACTCCTTCTACATTTTATCTAAATATAAAATATCAGGCACATATGCACACATAACCACTGTATTACAGTGGTATTTATTAACAAGATATACATGAAAGCTATAATTGAAAGCTCTGTTAAAGTAATATGGGAATTACAGTTTTATTTCAAACCACAACAGAGAAATTGCAATTCTCAATATAAACTGTGACTGGCAGTACTGATACAGTCCTCTAGTTAGTAGATCTCACAAGAGTTTCTCCTAGAATATCTATTATCTCACCCAGAGGAAACAACAACCAAAACTGGCTATGGACTGGAAAACAAAGCTAATCTCATTTATTTGTGAATGTAATAATGCTCCAAGACAGATTGTTTGTTGCTGGAATTTTAAGAAACTGTGTTACTACCATTGTAAAATGGATGCAGCAATTCAAAGCAAAACTGCTGATACTAAATTGTTACATGTGGAATGGCTACTATAAACACCATGTAAGCCTTCTGGTAGTTTAAGAGACAAACTATTAATCAACCACAGGGAAGCTCACCCCATATTAGACTCCCTGAAGATTCTGAAAGTATTTTCAGTAGAGCAATTCTAATGCCTCTGGCAGTCAAAGGGTTTCGGTATGTTAAACTCAACTGCAATTTTCATTGATTGAGGAGAAAGATGTTTTAGAATGCTTAATGAGGCAATATGTGGCTGCTAAAAAGGTGTAGATTCTGCTGTTTATTCCTACGTTTGTTTTACCTGACAAAATCCTACCCCTGTCCTAGATTTTAAGTCATGAAATGCAAAGATCTCCTGTTTTTTGTCATTTAGACACTGTAAATTTACAAACAGCATTTAAAAGATAACTGAATGATAACACAGTTCTCAAATTATTTTGTGGTAAAACATCCTTGAACTTCATCTAATGTTGGTGAACATAAAAGTAGATTAATTTTCCTATTATATCTCTTTAGATATTTTGAATATTAACTATTCTCATTACTGTATACAATTCCTCAATTAGAGATGTATATTTTTAAAAAAAATATTGATAATCAGTTGATAATTCAGAATAAGAACTACCTGATCTTGGAAATCTGTTTCGAGTTGGGAGTTAAAATAAATAACATACATAATCTAATAGCATTCTCTGTCAAACTTTTTTGTATATGACATTCATTACCTCACTTTGGTTTGATTTTGGTGTTAGGATTGGGGCTAAGGAAAGGAATGAGAGTAAAAGGGAAAGCAGACAGAGAGCATGTTACTTTTTTATGGAGAAAGCAATTGAAATTGAGTGAAAATGCACCCAGGTTAAACTGACTACCAATTTAATTCTTTAGTCCCCTTTTCTTCAAAGTACTTTAATATCACTATGCTGAAAAAATAGGAATTTTATAGTCATATATAGAATTATTCAATAATAATAGATATTTATTATGTTACATAGTATTTGATTACAAGAAAAAATAAGATTTTTGGAGTCTAACATGGACTTTTAGCAGACATACAACTATTTAATTAAATAACACCTGCTTTAATTCAAATCATGGTAATACATTTTATTTCCACAGAAGGACATGAGTGAATTTGTTATTGTTTAGATGCTCTATAAATAATGCATTCAACTCTGTACCTATAACTCAGTTATTAACATTTACAGGTAAATTTTCAATTATAAAATACATACACTGAATATACAGCATTGTGTTTATGTGAATTGTTGCTGATCTTGGTGTCAGAATTGGTTCCAAAGAAAACATTAGAATTAGAACCTCAATGATTACACTGTGTTTATGCTGCAGAAAATATCTAAGTATTTTCTCTTAATTTCTATGTGGCTTATTTTACTTCTAGACCAACTAGAATTTCTGCTGTTATTTGAATTATCTGTCTCCTTTTAATGTAAATCTAATCTATTTCAAAAGTGATAGTATCCCTTAATACAAATTCTAAAACTGCAATTAGCATTAAATGCTGTTCAATGATGTTGTTGTTTAAAATATTCCAAAATTAAAATGTTCCTTTCTTACTCCAGGATTATTTTAAGAGCATGTTCCTGCCTATTTGGTAGGACAAATTTGAACTCAGTTGTTTCTACACTACTTTTTCTGAAAATTGCTAAACTGTGATCAAATGTTTGACCTTTTTTAGAGATCCTTTAGTAACACAAATATAAAGTATTATGTTTGTTAGGAAACATATTGAGAAATTTTACACATTATCTCATGTCCAATACATTTTTATTTTTTCCCTCAAACACACTGTTGATAATGCAAAATCTAGTGTCATTTTTATTTTTATATTATATTGTAGATAACCTGAATTTTGTCCCTGGATAATTTAGAATTTTTCAATGTCTGAGTGTTTGACCTGGGTATACGTAAGAATGAGTTTTCTTGACTGCTTTTATTCAGAGAAATACATTTATTCAGCTTCAATATAAAGATGCACATTCATTTTTCTTGCTTAGGAAAATTATTTTGGTATGTTATTCTGACTAAATTAATGATAGACCTCATGGATCTTTCTATTTCTTCATTTTTAAACTACATACTTTTCTTTCCTTAGCATTTTTAAATTTTTATAATGTTGGCTCCAAATATCAATTACATTAACTTTGGTTTTAATATCATGGAAACCTAATTGGAAACTGTGTTGTGTTTTTTTGTCAAAGGACCACGTGGATTAAAGTATGGATAGTTTTATAGTCTTAGACAAGTTCGTCTCTCTCTGCCTCTGTCTCTGAGTTCGTGAACAGGAGATGAAAGACTATCAAATTCATCAATTTGTTGTAGAATTTGGATGAATTAAGAACATACCAAGTTTGTAGAACAGTACCTAACTATTAAAAAGCCTCTAAATAAATATTGTTTATCAAGGTTTTTGTCCTGCTAATGTATGATTCAGTCTATTCATTGAAATTTCTTGTTTCAAAAATCAATTAATGTTTATCTACTTTCTGCTATTTGCATTGTTTTAGCAAAGTCTGTTTTTCCAAAGTATTTTTTTAACATTCTTTCCAATTTTTTTATTATAGTAATTTTTTTTGTTAATTAAAATAAACTCATATGTAAGTTTACTATAGTTTGTTGAGAATTTTTGATTCTATGCTCATTAGAAATATTGGTCTATAATATCTTTCTTAGTGATATCTCTATTAGTTTTCAGTATCAGTGTATTTTTAGCCTCATAGAAGGTAGCTGCGAGTGTTCCATATTCTTCAATATTTTGGAAGAGTTTGGGAAGAGTAGGTATAAATTCTTCTCTGAAGATTTGCAAAAATTCATCAGAAAATCATCTGGTTCTGGGCTTTTATTTTTAGGGAAACTTTTGATTACATCTTCAGTTTCCTCACTTGTATTGTTTTGTTCAAGTTTTCAAATTCTTCCAGGTTCAGTCTTGGTAGACCATATTTTACTAGAAATCTGTCCATGTCCTCAAGATCATCTACTTTGTTGTCATAGAACTCTTCAAAGTAGTCTCTTAGAATGTTCTGTATTTCTGTGTTATCTCTTGTAACTTATCTTTTATTTCTGATTCCAGCTATGAGATTTTTCTATTTTTCTTTGTGAGTCTAGTCAAAGTTGTGTCAATTTTGCTTATTTTTTTCAAATAACCATCTTTTGGTTTCATTGATAGTTTGGATTGATTTTTGTTTTTCTATTTCATTTATTTCTTCTTGAATTTTGATAATATGTTTTTACTGATTTTTGCCTTTAATTATTCTTTCACTAATTGTGTAAAATGTTAGTGTTAGATTGTTTTTTTGTGATATTTTTCTTATTTCTCAAAGTGAACCTGAATTGCAGTGAACTTCCCATAGATCTGGTAGATTTTTTCTTCATTCCCATTGGTTTCTAAATAAAAAGTTCCTCTTTGATTTTCTCTATTACCAAAGATTCATTCAGAAGTGTATTGCTTAGTCTCCAATTAATTTGGTGTCTTCCAGCTATCTTTTTGTAGTTGGTTTCTAGTTTAAAGCCATTGTGGTCACAGCAGATGTTTGGTGTGAGTTCAGTCCTTATACATTGGCTGAGACATGTTTTGAGTCCCAACATATGATCTATCCTTGAGAATGCCCCATGTGCACTTGAGAAGAAAGTGAAATCTGTAGTCATTGGATGAAGTCTTCGTTATATATCCATTAGAACTTATTGTTCCAAGTGGTCATTTAAAGCTACTATTTCCCCATTAGTTTTCTGCCTGGTTGATCTGTCCATTGTTGTAAGTGGGATGTTGAAGTCTCCTTCTATCATTGTGTTGCTATAAATGTCTCTTATCATTGTAACAATAATTGCTTAATATGTATTTTGATAATTGTGTAGTGGCCATCACTGTCTTTTATTATGCTTTTTAGTTAAAAGTCTGTTTTATTCGATACAAGTATAGCTGTTGTTGCTTTTTGTTGTTGTTGTTGTTGCTATTCAAGCGTAAGATTGTTCAACCATTGACTTTGAGTCTAAGTTTATCTTTTGAAAGAAGGTGAGTTTCCTGAATGCAGTAGAAGTTTAGGTTATGATTTTTAAACCATTCAGTTACTCTGCATAGTTCGATTGGTAAATTTTAATCCATTAACCTTTAGGATGATTATTGATATGTATCTGTTTTTTTTGCCATTTTGTAATCTGCCGTCTAGTTACTGTTACAGACAATACCTTTGTTCTTCTCTTTCTCTTTTTAGGTGGGTTAGGTGTAATGTTTTGATTAGTTTCCCTTTTTGTTTTCTTCTTAATTTTTTTCCCTGGAGAATTATTTTGAGGTTACCCAAAGGTTAGCATTAAGAATTCTATGGTGATTTCCTATTCTTATTTGAAAGATTAATCTTGCACTCATTCTACCCATCTACATTTTTATTCTCCTCTCTTCCTGCCCTCTTTTTATATTTGCTGCCCTGCCTTTTTTAAGTAGGGTTTCTTTACACTTTATAGAATACCCTCTAGTATTTTTTGTAGAGCTTATTTTGTGGTGATGAACTCCTTTAATTTCTGCTGATCTGAAAGTGTTTTTTATCATTACTTTAGTTCTGAATGATAATCTCGCAAGTTATAGCATCCTTGGTTGGAAACTCTTTGTTTTCAGCACTTTGAATATATCGTGTCATTTCCTTCTGTCCTATAGAGTTTCAGTTGAGAAATTCCACTGACAATCTTATGGGGACTCCTTTGTATGTGACTCATTTTTATCTAGCTGCTTTTAAGATTCTTTATGTTGCGTTTTTGACATCTTGACAACAATGTGTCTAGATTTTGGTTTGTTTGGGTCATTTTAGTTTGGAACTGTTTTAGCTTCCTGAGTCTGGAAGCGGTGCTTCATACCTCAGGTTAGGAAAGTTCTCAGCTTTTATTTTTTCAAATACAGTTTCTGCCCCCCTTTTTCTCTAACTTCTCTGGCACCCCTCTGATGTGAAAATTTTTTGATGTTATCCCATGGGTCACAAATGCTTAATTTAGTTCTTTTCCTTCTTTTTTCTCTTTGCTGGCTTGCTTAAGTACTTAAGCAATTTGTCTAGCCTATCTTCTAGTTCACTGTTTCTATTGGAAGCTTCATCCACCATACTCTTGAGTTCCTCTATTGAGTTTTTTAGTTTAGTTATCATGTTCTTCATTTCTTGAATGTTTTCTTTTCCCTCTATTTTGTTGTTCTCTTTTTCTTCCTCTATTGTTTTCTTGATTTTTGTGAGTATGTATATCATTGTTGCCCTAAGAATATCCTCACATAGTTTGTACATGTCTGTTGTATTCAGATAAACCCCACCCTGAGGTTTTTATTAGATTCATAGTTTTGCATATATTTCTCTGTGTCTTCATTCTGTTTGTCATTCTGCTAATGCTTCTGTGAGTTATATTTTCCTGAGGTGATGGCATTGTGTAAGTTATCAACTTACACCGGAGAGGCCTGGATCTTGGTTTGAATTGAATGGTGGAATTTTTGAGTTGTGTGGTGTCGCCACTGATTGAATTTATTAGGTGGACCCTTTGTTGGGACCCAAGAGCCAATGGGACTAGAGTTTGTGTGGGGGCTACAGAGCTTTCCCCTAGTGTCCCTGCCCTCAGTGATAATGACCTCCTTTTTGCTGACCCACAATAAGCAATTTGGATGCAGTTCCACCTCCATCCACAGGATGGTGCTGTTTATTGAAGGTTCCTGCTATACAGGACTCTCTTCTTTAAACTCTGGGAGTTGAAATTATTAGTTGGTGGATCCTGCAGTTTCTGGAGCAATATGGTAGGAGGGAGGGCATGTAGGGGATTTTTCTAGCTCCTTCCATTATTGGTGGCACCCAGTATATTTTTCCTTCATGGACCTCTTGCTCATAGCACCAGAGCGCTGGTTCTACTTGCTCTCATCAAGACCCTCTCACCCTGCTCTGTATTCTGGTCCTGCTTGACAGACTCTCTGCTGCCCTCAGAGTTACTCCTGAGAGACTTGGTTTTTCCTGCAGTTTCACCCCATCCAGCACTCTTTTCTCTGAGTCTGAGAGCTCCAAATCTTCGATGCAGTTCTAAACCCCTAAACTTTCACCTACTCTTGTGTTGGTGATTTCTGCTACTGTGTCTGCAGCCCCGGGGCCCACCCTTCCATGCCATGTGTGTCTGAAAGAATAAGTGATTCTACCTGTTCTGTGAGAGGAGATCCAACACATCCCATTAAGTCAACAATTTGACCGCTTGACTGTTTTTCAATGTATTTTTTATTTAGCCTTCTAATGTCACCACAGAAGTTTCTTAGAAATTAGTGTTATGATTATTATTTTTAATGTTATCTTCATGAATTAATTGTATTAGCATTATCTTTTCCCACAAGTATTGGCTATTTCATGCCTGGCAATCTTGATTTTTGGTTTCATATTTATGAAAAAGACCAAGTTGTTTAGCACAGGTGTTAATATATGTTCCTTTTTCAATTCGGTAGGTCTATTTCCATAAGAGATCACTTTCCTTTTAAGGAAGGTTGATGATGGACTCCATGTAAGAGGATGACTACAGGGCAGAATGCTTTCCTGCAGAATGTCTGATTATATCACACTGGCCAAAGTAAGGAAGACTTTACTCTAGGTTTGCAATATTTCAGTAATTTTTATCACTAGGCAAAGATGGTCTTTCATATTTTTAAAGTGTCTCCTCTCCAAAGTCATGGTTTCTTTCCCTTGAATCTTGATGTCTACATTTGCAGCTTCTTGTGGAATATCTGTCACTTTATGTAAAGAGTAGGTCTCGTTTTTAATACCGATCATAACCCTTGCTGTCTGTGCTAAGTTGGGCAAAGGGAAGGGAAAAGGTGAGCTCAGGCTGGTTCAGACGTTTTAATTAAAACTCTTCAATAAATTATCTAGAACATTTCGTCTTCTCATCTTCTGCTCTTTGGATTATTGACCTTGACCTTAACGTGTCTGAAGTTACTTGGAAAAGAAACTTTATTTCTGGTATTCATAGATGCAGATTGCTTTCCTGTTTCATCTTCCCAAATCCAAACACATTTTTTCTATATTCAGGGAAATTTCCAGACAACTGCTATATAACATTTTTAAGAATATTACAGTTACATCTTTTAACTTTCTATAAATATAAGGAATTTTCATTATCGAACTCTAGCAATCAGTTCCAGAGGGAGAAAAAATTCAAAGTAAATCCACTGAAGCAAAGACCAGAATTACATATGAAAAAGGAAAAAATAGTGTTTGAGAAATTAATTTAGAAATGAAAATAATAAATTTTGTTAAGGTCCTTGATAAGTCTTATTTCATCATTGTCTAATTATCATAACACTGACATGTTTTACATTACTTTGTATTTGAGTCTAGCAATTCCACTTCTCTAACATTATTTACGTTGTTTTAATGAAACCCTGAATCCTTCTCTGTATTTTAAATATTTTCATTGTTAAAAATGTATTACGTTTATATTCCGAGATATCTGAAATATAGGATTGAGAAGGAAAAAACAGCTGGTAAAATTTTGGTGCAGTAGACTAAAAAACAGTTGATATCAAAAAAGGAGATATATTTGTGTTCACATTATAAGCATCCATTGCAATGACTACTTGAGCTTTCATATCCACCTCAGAAGAGCTCCACCAATGAATACTATGAGAACACCCATGTATACATATTCCATCAATTTGCTAGAATTGATTTTACTAGAAAGTACTTTTAAAATTGTTATAAATTTTGTAGTGAACTTTGAATTTTTTGTGAGATTTCTCTCTTCTCCATATCACACTTTGTTTTCTAAATTCCATAGAAATCAGTGAACTCAAATAGTTACTAGTTAGAAAGTTAATTTATTTGTCTTATTGAATATTTTTCTTAAAATATTCTCTGTAGTGCTAGTATAAATTAAAGAAATGATGTTTTCAATATAAGAATTCAGAGATAAACTCTTAAGACAGTGATTTTAATTTTAATGTGTTGATTATCAAAGTTCATTCTAAAGAGCTTCTATATATTACTAATATATACACAAAATCATCATTGCACCATTAATTTATGTCACTTTCAATGGCAGAAAGAAACAAACTAAACTTTTGTTTTATTAGAAAGTATCTGAACATTTCCTGACCATAGCTCTTTTTAGTAACATAAGGCTCAAATGGCAGTTTTTTTTCTTTGTAAATATCTCCTTTCCATAAATAATTCTAGGTGATCAGTATTTAACAAAAGGACCAATACCTTACTAGTCTGTACTTTTAGATACTCGTTTCCTGGACATTTTCAAGAAGCCTAGGGCACAGTCGTACAAATCTCTTTCATCAAGATCTTTCTAGCTCTTCTTTGAAGTACAACTTGTCCTTATGTATAGGTATTTTTGCTTGCATATTTTCAAAAGTTCAGTAAGAAACCTCGGTTTAGCTAATCTATTTTCATCATCTACTTTTACATAAATAGAACTGTCTAATGTTGAGTTCAGTGTCTTCCCAGAGTATAAGTTCATAATGAATTGTAACAAAGATTGTTCTTTCAATTTGTGAAAGAAAAGTTTTCCATGTATAGAGTATTAATAAAAATTGATAATTCATCTCCATTAGTCCTGAAATAAATATGTCATGTTAATAAAATATGTGCAAATTATTTAAATTACTTTTATTTGTTCAGAGTTTGATTATTGTCAAAGACTGTAAAGCTGTAGTAATTGTTATATATGTTTGAATCATCATTAATCTATTTAATAGTATTTCTAGGTAATTCTTACCTACAATAAGCATATATGAATATGGAGTATCAATGTTAAATCACCTTATTTTCTATAAAATTCTTATTTGATTATGCTCAACTTTTCAGTAGAAAAGAAACAATTGAAGCAATAGTCTTACTCATTAAGTAGGATGAGAGAATGTTTGATTGATTGCTTAATATTTGAACTATTCTTCCATGTGCATTGAATTAATGCCTCTGTTGATAGGGTAGCTGTCTTGAATAATACTTAGACAGCTTAAATAATGAATTATTTCATTAATAGAGCTGCAATATCATCATTGTTATTTGTGATTCATACAAATATGCTAATGATTAGGATGTCGAATTTTAGGATGCTTAAATGAAGTCCCTTAAAATTAAGCAATAGTTTTACAACAATAAAGTAATATACTAGAACAATCCATTTGCAAAATAGGGTTATGTGAACCATGATTTTAGAAGATGGCTTTAATTATGACTATATATCTTATTTACCTATGTGTCCTGAATATATATATTTTATGCTTACAAAATATATATGTGTGTATATATGTGCCTCCTGAATGTATTTATAGTTCTGCAATGCTATTTATGATTATTTTCAAAATGATACAGCTTTATATGGTTTATGTCTTAATTTTTTGGTTCAAAAAACTGTTAAACATTTTCTTATCAATCTGAAGTTAACTCAGCTGTACCAAGGAATATTCAAACATACCTCTAGACAAGTTGAAACCATTTGAGAAGCGATAATGGCATAATTTATATTTACTGTATGCAAAGATAACTGAAGAGACATTCTTGACTTTTCAGAAGTCACAATTGAGTATTCTGTCTGAAGCAAATTACTACTTTAATAGGCACATGTCAAAAACTGAAGAATAAATTGATTCAATTTTTATTGATGGGATACTAGCCGCAAAATATTGTGTGAGGCACTGCAGTGGACACAGGGAAGAGAAAAACATATTTGTCTTCTAGGACTATAATTTTCAGATGAAGAAGTGTGATACATTTAAACAGAAAATATGCAAAACACAATTAAATACGTCATCAAATTTTAAATAATTTGGTATGATAGTAAAAAAAAAGAAAAAAAAAAAAAAGAACACTTCCTTGTAAGGAATCACAAGTGTGGGTTTACATATCCGTAAGCTTTCTAAGTGAGCCTTAAAGGATTAAAGAATCACCTTATAGGATATTAATATAAATAACTGATATGATTTTAATAGGTGTAAATGGGGTTTAAAAGACACTCTAATTATAAAGGAAATATTTGGGAAAACATAAGGCAATGAATTTTAATGTTTAATGAATGACAACTAATTTAGTATTAGAAATTCATATAAGCATAGCCTGTATTAGTTGATCACTGTTTTATTTTAACATCTTCTAGAACAACAAAGGGGAATGTGGGTCAGCTATATAATTCTTCCTAAATTTTATGACAATAATTTTCTAAAGTGTGTGTGTGTGTGTGTGTGTGTGTGTGTGTGTATGTGTAGGAAAATGTTCTTATAAAATGTTGGCCATAAATGCAAGGTCTACATCCTTGAAATTGTTAAATGAATATGCAATATTTTATCAAGGTTTCTGTGCTCAATAGTAATGTGATTCAGTTATTTATCAAATTTTCTGACAAGTTTTCCAAGAGAGAAGCAAGTATATAAATGAAGGAGTTAGTACTACTTTCTAGAAAATTCCATGAACATTTGATTGATAGGGCCAATAATGGACATTATTTAAGGGCAGCATCTTCTCCAACATCTGATCACCACTGCCTAGAAGAGGATCTTATCTGTTAATTAAGAGGGAGAACTTAGAACTTTACTTCTATACTTATTCTTGATATAGTACTAGCATATTTAAGTGTGAGATCATCAAGATGCAAAAAACTTGAAGCTCTCTTACTTCTACAGGATCCCAAAACTTATTTACACCAAAGGGGTTTCAATTTGGCCCAGTACTTGTTCCCCGAATGCAGTCAATTAAAGATGGACAATGGCAAAGCACGGAAGGTGAAGAGAGGAGAAAGTTTACTTGCTGTAGATATATTTGCCCATTACCCACATCTTAAAGACTGCTGGATCTTCAAATTTGCCATGCTTTGAAATATATGAGACAAACATGTTGAATAAGTATTAAATGTCACTTGAATATAAAGGAATCTCTTGCTAAGCTAATGCTTTATTAGATTTGAGAGAAGAGTTCCATGAAAGAATTTATACTCATTTGCAAAATTAATAAACAAATCTCACTAATAACAAAGAGGACATTATCTTTCATTCTGTTTTAAAATTCTAGTTTTCCCAGCTAGGGGATATTACCCAGAAATTTATCACTTGGCACATATTATTTTATTTCAATTAAACCACATCGTCTGTTTGAGATTTAGCTTTCTTCTTTATAAATTAGGTAATGAGTGCCACTTACAGTATTGTTGACATTATTAGCCACATTTGTTAGATGAGTAATACAAACCACAGAGAAGTTAAGCAAATTCTCCAGGAGAAAGTTAACAAAAAATCCAGATTTTAACTGAAATAGTATCTCCAAAGTTCACCCTTATATCTCTAGGCCAAGAGGAGAAATCAGCAAAGGAAACTGGGAAGGAGTATCATTGCAATGCAGAATATTTAAATTTTCTATAGTCACATTTTAAGTTTAAAAAATTGCATCACCGAATTATATTTATGAATACAACAAGAAACACCAATTAGATTTACCATAGTAAGGTTTATGAAGTGAATTTGAAAAATTATATATGTAACGTGGTTGTGTATCACTAATGTATAAATTAGAAATAAGTTATAAGACAAAAGTATCATGGGTCAAAATTTTTGAAGGTAATATTTCTCTTCTATTTTTCAAAGGGTTGTTGTTGTTAGGTTGGAAGAGACCTAAAACTTTCATATGGACCAACTCCAGGTACATTGGTTTTAAATACATCTAGGTAACTACTCTGAGACAACCATGTAAGTAGTAATTCGTTCCATTAAATGAGTCAACATCTTCTGAACAATGTGATTTAATGTTTGTCATTGCAAAGAGAATGAAGAAACTGTTCTTCATAAATTGTAGCTTGTTGTACATATTTTCAGATAATTAATATTCAGAACATTATGATTTAGCTAATTATACCCCCAAACAGTATATATAATGCATAAAATAATCCGGTACTTTCCAAAATCACAGAATACTAAAAAATCTTATTGCTGACCTTTTTGAGTAGTTCTGAGAAGAGTTTACAAAGAAAAAGCCTGGGATTCAGTAAAAAACATACTTTATACAGGACATTTTTGATCTATTAGTATTCCAGTTCTTGATCTTAACTATTCTTAGATGTCATGACCTTTTTATTTCCTATTCACCACAGGCATTGTGTTTCATATAATATATTATGACTTAATTTGAATTCATTAAATCATACAATTAGCTGAATATATTAATATTTTGGCTGCTTTTTTTCCCCAAAACAATTCTCAGAGATTTACACATTAAAAGCAAATGAAATGTCCTTGAGGAAGGTTCAGTAACTGAGCCTTAGTAAATATTATAAAAACAATAATTTCTTCATCAGTATGGAGAACCAGTATCAAAAAGCCTGAAGAATATGAATTAAAATGTTCTCTGGGAAAATGGAAAAGGTTAAAATTCATCATTTTAACTGATAGGCTTCCTAAAGGAAAATAAGCAATGCAAAGAATACCAAATACAGTTTTAATTTTATAGTCTTCCCAAGCTGCTTTCTAAGGGAAAGATAACTCTATTACTTAGACTATAAATAAGCTTCATGATAATTATTGATTTTATATTTAATTGTCCTTAATGAGTTATATTTCTGAGTTAAAAAATATTGAATGAAAAACATTTAACACCTTTCTTCTTTTAAACACAGTATAAGAGGTGAATTGTAACTTTAACTCCTTCATTTTTGATGTGCTAAATCTAATGCTTTAATTAGGTTTCTCTCTTTCATGGACACAATAATAGAATTCACATCAAACATAAAATATCAATGTTTTCTCAGAATATAAATTCAGATTTTAAAAATCTTTATTCTCATTTTTTGACTTTTCTCCATTTGTTAAGGAATAAAGAAAAGGTTCAAATTATCACTATTTTCTGGATTGATTAGAAATAAATGAAATGGTAGTAATGAAGTATGACATCAGTAAGGAATTTTGCATGGGTTCCAATCTTGGTCTCTTTACTGGCATGGGAAAAATTGTTCTGGTCATGGAGTAGGAGCAGCTCTGGCATCATTCCCTTTATTTAGATCCAAAATGAGAAAAGTCCTCACTACAAGACTAAATAGGAAACTATTGATTACCTGTAAACAACTGGAGTCAGAGAATTGGCACATTGCAAAGACATTTTTGTTCAGAGTTTGCTACTTTCGTCTCCTAGTTTTTTAATCTGGAGTCCAAGTTGCACTTGGGGAGCCAGACAAACTTTTTCTAACACAGAGGAAGAACACAACTTTCTTGGAAATTGTTTTCAAAGTATCAGCTTAGGATTTGTTTAAACATTGGGGAATTTGTAAGTCACAAAGGGATCTTGTAGGACCTGGAGGCGTCTGCAGAGAGCAGGATGCTGCTGAGAACCCAGGATGTTTCTTATTGAGCTTATATTGAAACAAATTGTGTTGTAGATTCTGTTGCGGAGGGTTAAGGAAGAGCAAGAGGTTTATTTTTTCCAAGTGTCTATGTTTATGTGAGTGTGAGAGAGCGATTGATGTGAAATAGTTCATCCATGATACTAGATCAAAAGGCGAAGTGAAGCCCAAAGGCTAAGGTTGTCCCAGAAGTACTGAAGCGAAGGTTAGGTTAGACAGATTATGACTAAATACACAGATAAATAGAATGGAATTCATAGTGTGCAAGATAGCAAAATTTATTTCTATGTCTGTTTTATATGTTTTATATATCTAGTTTTCTGTATCTTCTCTGATACTGCAATATTTAAGTGAAATGGAATCTATTTATTTAAAAAATGGAACTTTTAAAGCTAATATTTTTTTAATCCAAGATTTGTTTTCCAAATATGATTATGATGTTAGCTGGGTCAATACTGTGACATTTTAGAAAGTTTTTAAAAACTCTCTGAATAGAAGTAAATTGTCTGGTATGTAGTCATAATAAAGAAATTATTATCATCGTTAATTATAAAGTTCTATCTAAGTCTCTTAATGTTGTGCTTTAATTTTGTAGCTTGCTAGGTAATTCAAAATATAAGGTTAATTTTAGTGATATTTGGGGCATATTACTACATGCTCATTTTCCTAGTTATCTTGAAAAGTCTGTCACTCTAACTGTCCTTTGCAGTGGTGCCAGTTTGTCTTATCCCAGTGCTGGAGAACAGAAGAGCGAGGTCAATAAAGTCCCATCAACACCCTCAAGCTATTCATCATAATGAGCAATTAAATTTCACTCTTGGATGCTTCATATTAAGTCTCCACTGGATATATAAAGAACTTAAAATATAAATTTGAAAAGTTAGCTAATAAAAGTCTAAATAAATATACATCTTCAGACAGCATAAATGCTCTCCTTATAAATTTATTTTTATAATTTTCTTGAAGATTGAAAGCAATTTGATTGTTAATATTATTTAGATAGTTTATACTATTATGAGAGATTATTATTAAAATACTGAAGTACAATTACATCACATTTGCCATATTTTAGCTGACTAGCTTTTACATATATTTAATAAAGATAAAATTAATCACAGTATGTTTCAGTCTCAGTGCTCTGCATCCTTTTATCATACTACCTGGTATTTTTAAAGTTCTGTTTTATTGCTGTCATGTTTATTTAACTCGGTTCGTGTAGGCTGTTAATGAAGTCAAGGGCACGGGTAACATTCATTTTTAGACCAATTAGTTTTACTTTGTCCACAGACCATAACCCTAACCTAAAGCAAATTGTACTAAAATTGAATACCCTCTATTACAAGGCAGCCAACACAGGGAAATATGCGACATTTTTTATTCCCACTGGAAAAAACAATTCACTGCCCATGTCTGTGCAAGTCACAGCACTGTAATCTTATATAAACACAACACATTACTGTTTTAAGTTACCTCTTTATATATAATTTTTTCCTCAGAGTCTTTGAGACAAATTAGTTTGTTGATATTTAAATGCTTTTTTCTTAAAATCAACCCATTTCTCTCTCTCTCGTTCTCTCTATATATGCATATGTATATATATATATATATATATATATATGCTTACAGTCATAGAAACATGAATATTGTTTCTTGCAAAAGTTATATTTGAACTTTTTGGTCACTCTGTGTTTGATTTATGACATTTTTTCATAGCCGTGGTGTGAATTTGGTCCAATTCCCATGGTGCTAAATCTATAGAACTGCACATATACCTCTTACCAATAGTTAGCCCCTAGAAGTATAGAGGGACATTTTAAAAACCATTTATAAATCATTACAATTAACAACTTTCAAACTGTCCATCCAAAGCAACTGGCTTGACATGCCATCTGTTATTTTTCCTTTAAAATCCTCTAGTCGGTTTATCTAAGGCAGCCATTTAACATTCAAAATTATGTTCCTTTTTAAGGTGTGTGATGGGCTGATGAAGACAAGCTTTTGTTTTAATTATCAACAATTTCTGTGATGCGATATAATTTTTGCAGTGCTCAGGGCCCTTTACAAATCAAAAGGAATCCAACGAAAACAGTAATTAATGTCAAATGACTAATCACAAAAGGCCCTATTTAATTAAAAAGTTCTAATCTTTGATTAAATCTCATCACGTATTCTCCTGATTACAAACTGTTATTTGAGAAAAGAAACGTAATTGGGTACATAGTATTGTCTATCTAAAATGACACCTGCAAATTATATAAATGATTATACTTTGCTTAAGAGTTGAAAATCTTTCTTGTCATATTTTTCTATTGATTATATTTCTCTTTTTGTCAGTAAAATCAGAAGATTGCTTTTCATTTTTTAAATCGTATACCAACTAAATGAAATTCAAGCAAATTTATATATGATTTATTAAAAATCTGGTAATCAGTATCCTTTGGCCCAACCATATTCTTTTGAAATTGATATTAAAGAAAATAGCTTTATTAATATAAAATAAATAGAAAAGTTGTGAGAAAATACAGTATAGGTTCAACTCATTATGGCATATTATGTTTTTATATTTAGAAATATTTCAACAATGACTTATGAAACATCCACATTTGCTATACTTCTCAAGTTCTAAGGCTTATTGTCTCTGCATATGGAAGACACTGTTAATTCCCTTTTTTCTACATATATATGCATCCTATTGATATTTTATTTTGTGAACATAGTGTTAGATTTGTATATAATTGTCCTAAGTTTGGACAATGATGATGTGTGATTTTAATGTTTGTTAAAAAGTAGGTATAATCCTAAATGGACGCAAAGTCAAAAGTTTGTTAGAAAATCCTGGGCAATAGTTACTGCCATCTTTTGTCCCTCCATTTTGATAGCAAGGATATAAACCATAATTCTATAACACAGTGCTATCAAATTTAAATATCACTGGTTAACAAATTGATCTTTAATAGCTAATGCTTTATTTTTATAGTTTAGTCTATATTTTTATTGTTTTTAGCCATGTCCAAACAACTTTAAGCCTATTTTATGTACTAGTCTATCCTTAGAGTGTCATTCTAATCATTTCTATTGTTCAAATGAATAATGAGAATTTAGAAAAGATAGGGAAATATCAAAAGCATTCAATTTATATCTACCACTGCCTTCCGTGGCATTTAAACTACTAAGCAAATAATGCATCTCTGCTTTAGATAAAAAATATATGTTGTAAACTTGTCATATTGAATATGTGCAACACTGGAATCATATGTAGAAATTTTAATCACATCCGAATCATAAAATGCTATGAAAAGTTTTTAATGGAAAGTACTTGTGCTTATAATACTTTGGTTCTCATAAATTATTTTAAATTCTAAGATCAAACTAATTATTAAAGAAATAGGAATGCCTTCCTGAAACCTCCTCTTAAAGTGAAATTAAATCCTTGACTAATTAACATAACACGTCGTAAATTATTGCACCAAGTCATTTATATGACTTGTATGATTAGAGCAGTTTGCTAAAATTTGTGGATACAGCGCTTCAGCAAAAAAAAAAATAGAATTAATTTCATAAGGATGATTGGAACAATAAAGTAAATTAAAAGATATAGCATAAAATGATTTTAAAAACTAATCGTTACATATTTATCATATGATGTTGATTTTGATACTTATAAGAAAACATACTTTCCTAATTTTGATGACTCTACCTTGAAAACTTAAGAGACTGCTATAATAGTTTTATGTACAACAATGCAATAAACTATCTAAAACTGGAGACAATTTCTATGATGAGAAGTATAAAATGAAATTTCACCATGCCAGTTAAATTGTCAATTTAGTCTACACTATTGCAACAGGAAATAAAGATTGAACTCAACTCCACTGAAACAAAAGATAAGAGTGTTTTTAAGCTTGGGTGAGGTAGCGCAAAAGCACCAGGGACTTTGGTGAAGAAGTTTATCCAATGTGGTTAACTGTATTTGTTAATGATTATCCTCCCACAAGGACTGGGAGAGAGGGATTCTACATTGTAGATGATTCCCTTTCAAAGCAAGGAATCCCAAGTCCTTGAGAAAGAAACTACTTTGTTGTAAAAGATTTATTGCTCAAAGTGTCAGATTTTATTTTATTTTTTTCACCTTTGCAAGTTTCCTTAAGTAAATACTCTAAGAAAAGGGAGATTAGGGTATTATAGTCAGGAAGAAACTGCTCTGAAATTTAGTCAAGTTGAGGGGAATATTAAGGCTGTCTTGGTCAGAGATCTTTCTGTCTTCCACTTAAAGTGGGCATTTTGTTAAAAAAGGTGAGGCAAAATTGTAATAATATTTATCAATTTTTCTGTTGTTCACTTTGTATTCCGATGAGTCCCTCTTAATTATTAATACCTCTTAAGTATCAAGATTTTTTAAATGTTAGTATTTAACTTGTTGTGATTTCTAAGACACCATCACTGAACTAATCAAACTTGCCACAGGTCCATTTAATTTTCATAGCACCATCCTAAAAATTCTATTTTTGTAGTTGAGGAAATAGAAGTATAGAAATGTTTAGGTAACTGTTCCTAAGTCGAACAGCTAGCATTTACTTCAGCAGAGATACAAACCCAGGTAATAAAGGAAAACAAAATTCTGGGCTTAATTGAAAAGTAATCATTCAAATGATAAAATTAGCATTAATTATGAGAACAGAGTCTTTGTTTACATTTTGTCTTGAAAAACAGAAAGTAGTGAAGAGATCTAAATAGCACTCTGTGTATAAATATTTTGTTTGAAATACTGCCTTCAATCAAGCCATGTAACTTTTGCTTGCACAATGATTAAGATGGAGGAAGAGGAGGAAAATGTGGGGGAGGAGGAGGAACTTGAAGATATTACAGATCCTAGGCTAGGTGATTTATAATCAAGTGCTATTTGCACTGAAATATCATCTTGAACTATTTTCCCCCCAATGGTGTTCTTTCGATTTTTTTTTTTTAGATGAATATAATTTACTTTTCTTTTAAATCATGGCAGCAATAATAAAAACATTTATTTGGCACATATTACTTGTTAAGACCTCAATCAGGGTTTTTACATCTTTTGACTCATTAGTTACAAAAGAATATAGGCACAAATAGAGTAAATAAATCACCTACAAACCCACAAGTAAATGATGGAACCAGGTCTGGAACAGAGGAAATCTGACTTTGTATCTTTCAATCTGAAATGAAAAACTAAGCTGCCTCAAATATTCTGCATCAAGTAATATCATGTATTAATTCACAATAAAGTAAAATATATTAAAACATCATTTTAAAATATATTAACAGTCGTAGTTTTTTAATACATTCCTGAATCTACCATCTAGTACCTTTGAGGCCCTGAAAAAGTTATTTTATTCTTCTGATTCTCGAATTTCTCTTTGAAAAATCAGAGTTATATTTGCTAACATACCTATTTCTGAAGGATTTTGAATAATTAAGAAAAAATATAGCATTGTTTTACAAATTTCAAGGCAGAATACATGTACTAGTTAATATAATATTCATTACTATCTTCACCTCCAAATATAAACATACAAATAAAAATTAGGCTACTATCCAGAAGATTGCAACTAAATCTCCAATTTTCTATTGCAGAAAAATTTTTCATTTTGACGTTAAAAAGTAACTAAGGTGCACCCTGGTGGCCTTGTGAGGTAATCCATTGCGGCACAGTCTACTTACATCCCAAGGTCCCTACTTCAAGACCTTGGGCTGAAGGAAACAACCAAGATGAATAACTAAATAAAATAAATAAAGTGCTTCTTCCTTCTCTCTCTTCCTGCCTGCCTGTTTGCTCAACTTTTTGTCTGAACCTTTCCTTAAAAAAAAAAAAAAAAAAAGTAAATAAGTACATGTAACCATCTACTTAAGTCCAATTTAACAATTTCCTTTTCCATCATTTAAAAATTTCCCCCTTCTATGTCATTTTTAAACTCAATAAATTATTTATTTAGCTTAATACATGTTTTGGTGTGTAAGCAAAGTATTGATTTAGGCTGAGTTTTTTCTGCTTTGTTAGGTCTTACATAGACATGAAAAGAAAAGTCTTCTAAAATTTAAGCATTAAATTGATTTTCAGACACAGACGGTATGTATAAAAACAGAAATTGCTAATAATAAAAATCATAATTTTATTCAGTTTGGTAGTGAAGACAAATATTTGCCAATATTCATTCATATGAAATTATGGAGAAATGTACACTGAGTGCATTGTTCTGAGGTTCTAACTTGGTCCTGCTTTATTTTTATGTTTTATTTTGACAATTTCAAATGTGAGGTATAATTGTAGAATAATGAAGAAGAGCAAAATGTATCTTTCACAGTAAGTTCAAGTTTCTTAGTAAAGTCCTCTGTAGTAAAAGATTTAATTCGGATTCACTATTGCATTCAGTTGTTAGGTGTTGCTGTCACTTCTCTACTTGGCCTTGACTTTCCCAGATTTGACATGTCACATCTGGTCATCAGTCATCTTTTAGGTCATTCTTATTGCTGCTGTAAGAAATTACCAGATCTGTGACTTAAAGTAACACAAATTCAGTAATTTACAGTTTTGGAGGTCAGAATCAAATGTGTCTCACTGAACTAAAATGAAGGTGTCAACCAGCTATGTATCTTTCAAAACTCTCTACTAAAGAATTTGCTTCTTTTCCCTTTTGAGCTAGAAGCCACTCTCATTCTTTGGCTTGTCCTTTGTCTATCTTTGAAGTCAACAACTCTTCTCTTGCTTCCATCCCTGGTCTGTCCTTTTGACTTTCTTTTCTGTGTGTAAGGACCCTCATAGTAACAGTACCATTAAAATAATCCAGGATAATATCTCTATCTCAAGGTCAGCCTAAATTCCACCTGCAGTTTTAATTCTCCTTTACCATGGAATGAAGCATCTGGACAAATTCTGGGGGATCGAGATATGGACATTTTGGTGAAACCATTACTCTGAGTACTACAAGCTCTCATTTTGGTTCTTCCAATGTTTCCTCAACTATTTTCAGTGGAATATCACAGATGCTGTTTCTTTCCATTGCATCCCATTGGACAGCACACAATGTCTATTTGTTCCTTTTTTAGCAGTGTTTAATCACTTACTAATTATAGGTTTGAGAGGTTTTGTCCTCAATAACTTTAAATGTTCCTACTCAGTAATTAACAATGCTTTGGGGGTGAGAGTCGTAAGATTGTGTGAATACCTCATTCTCATTCCATTTTCAGTCTCTAATTTTAAGATTCTTTGGTATATATTTTATCTGAGTAACTGCCATTCAAACAATCACCAAGGGATGATTGTCTAAGCATTTTCTGTTCTCCTTATTCATGTATTTGTGTTCATTTATATATTCAATTTGCATATATTTTCAATTTTTGATTTTATTTAACGGTTTATACTAGTGTCATTATTTCTATTGTTACATAAATATGCCAATGCATACAGTGGGAAACCTTTCAAGTTGGCTTCTATGCCTTTTTTTTTTTGTAACTGAATCCCTTACATTTAGAGAACATCACTTTCATGAAATATAATATTTTACAGGCCAGTTTCTCTACCTTAGTCCTAGAAACAGTATCTGCAAGGATGCCTGGCTCCTAGAATGGATTTAGTATATGAAAAACAAATGGAGGCAGGTAAATTCACTGCTATTGACCAGAACTTGTTCCCAGTTTTTCCAGTGGGAAAAAACATAAAATACATAAATATGTGTATACACAAACACACACACATAATTATTTCTATTTCTGTTTTTGTGTCTTGATAATCATGAGTACATCAAGTATTTACAATTTCACAGCAAAACTTGAGTTCACACTACTTTGACCCACTTGGTAGTTTGTGAATTATGGCTCCCATCAGCTCCATCTTCTGGAATATAATCTATTTTCCCTCTCTGCCTTACAAGTTACACTAATTTAAATCTCTCTAGTTTAGAGATACCTACCTCGTTTTTGTTTGTGTAAAAGATTTTCAACAATCAAAGGATGAAAGGAAAGGAGAGTGGAAGACATCCAGAAAAGTGACTAATATGTTTAAAGAAAAGAGACGGAGTAAAAAAGGCAGGAAGAGTTTAGTCCTAGTTTTATGAAAGCAATTTATACATGCCTACTGATTTTATAAACTTTTTACTTTGAAATAATTTCCAAGTTACAGAAAAGTTGCAATAATAAGAATAGTACAAAGAATACCTACAAATCCTTTACTAAATTTACCTTTGCCAACATTTTGCTACATTTGATTTCATACCCTCTTTTTATCCTTCCCACTCCCCTCTCTCTTCTCTTTCCTCTATGTGGCACATATGCATAAATATAACCAACTACATAAGAATATATAGCTATCACATAGGAATCTGTTTCTACACATGCATTGTCCAAATAATTTGAAAATAAGTTTCACATAGTATGATCATATACTCATATCTTGCATATTTTCTCAGAATAAGTATATTGCCTTACATAATTCCAACCAGATACTGGCATTAAAAAAACAAAACAGAAAAAACACTGGCTTTTGATATTATCTATGTGTATTGTAATTTTGTCATTTTATCAGTAATAGCCTTTATAGCATTTTTAAAAATTTGATACAAAAATTTGTCTAGAATAAAGTATTATGATTAATAGTCATGTCTCTTTAGTCTCCTTAAATGTGAAATACATCCACAGCCTCTGTCATTTATGAAATTGACATTTGTGAAAAATATAGTACCCCTACCTTTTTAATAGAATATATTCATTTATTATTAAAATGTGCTTTTGCTTTGACATAGCTAATTAAATTCTCATAAATTAAATTCACTTGGAAAATAATTTCGCAAATATCTAAAATACACTAATAATTGTATCAACCTCAACATTAAAAACATAAAACATTAGAAGCAATCTCTGACTTGTCAGTGGAGAATTTGTTATTAACGTGGTTATGTGTCCAAAATATTAAATCCTGTATATCTGCTCAAGAGCAATTATAATACTCTGACTATATGAAATCCTACCTATGTTATATATCCAACCAATGTGATAAGAGTATTGCTATTTTAATAAATACTGTTAGTGAGCTACACAATAAAAATGTATATTGATATTATTTTGTGTTAAATTTTACTCCACATTAATTACACACATTTTGAATATTATTTGAGCTGTACCTTAATACTAATATAAATAATTTAGACGTTTTTATTAAGAACTAGAAATTTTACTCTCAGAAGTTTAATGACATTAGATACAGCTAAGAATTTTGGTGGCATGTAAAATATTATTATAATTTCATATATTTTATTCAATATAGGACTTTTAATAGCAAATTCTCTATAAAGTCAGAAAAGATGCATCCACTAATATTTCATACTATGTATGGTTAGTATTAATTTAATTGATATTTAGTAATAGATCTATTACATAAACAAATAACTTTCATTCTGAATCTAAATGTATATACATCATATAACTATTAAAATAATGTGTAAAGTATCTTTGCCTCAGTCTGTAGACATTATGTAGAGAAAGCCCCATGTACAAATGCCCTCCATATTGTCAAATGCATGTCAACTTCCCCCCAAATCATGTAATAGGCAGCAAAATATTCTTGCTAATTGGTATATGTTTTTCTTCTGGAAGTGAAAATGCTAACCTTTTACTTGACAGATGTTTGGGTAAAATGCCATGTAACATTTTGAGAGCTTATCTGTGCTCTTTACAGTTGTATTTACACTGACACAAATTCAGAAGCAAACAAATGAAAAAAATAAACAAAAAGAAAAATATGACTCAACTAGCTACCTACAGATAAATATATAAATCAAAAGTGAATTATTTTCAAATATGTAAAAATATTTGGTAGACTAATTGAGTAAAATATCAGCCTAGAAAGTATGTTTTTAAATGTTTAGAACATTTTGAGACCAGAAAGTCTATAGGATAGCCAAGAGAATGACAATTATAAGTAGATGTGAGTATTGCATTTGAAAAACAAAATCAAATGTGTAGTTCTGAAATATTCACTGTATCTGTTTTTGTCATAATTTAGCTACAAATGGACTATTACAATGATAGTGACAACTGATTTTAAAGTTAGCAAAACTTCTTCCCAAATAGCATCTTCCCCCATAAATTTGAAAGAGTATAACATCAGATATTTAATGTATTTTTGAAATGATAAAATTTATTTCCTGAGAAATTAACTGACTTGTGTACTGGACCAGATGAAAACTTGAGATTTTCAGGAACATTTTCAATATCATTAGTGATACATTCTATCTTGAACACCCTCACCCTACAACATGATTGTCAGAAACTTTAAGACATAATTAAGACTGTTAATGATCCTATGTACTTCTTATATTAATGAATGCTTTGTTATATAAATTTAGTTACTAATGTGTCTATTAAAAATGCTTGCTAAATTCACATAAACCAATTAGCAATGTTTGCTTCTTAGGTCATGTATATATTAACCCACTGAGAAGAATTTAGAAGGTATCGATTGGGCAGAAATGGAAATGACAGTTTGAATTAATTAAGTCATAATTTTAGAAGAAAATTAGTATTTTAGTAACATGAAAGCAGTCTAATTGATTTACTGAAGAAACCCATTAGATATTGGACCAGACATAAAAAACAATATTGAACCACAGCAATGTGATATGCCTTATCTAAGGAATTAATTCACCTAAAGAAAAATAGAAGCTTAATAAAACTTTTCCCTTTGAAATACTATGTTACAACCTACCAAGTTCTTATTTCATTTACCTATACACTAACTCCTCTCTTTAGAACTTACTAGCTTCCTAATAATGTGCTGAAGTTTAAAAAAGAAATGTTAGTTATGAACCTACACCAAGAATGCTGTCATTCCTATTATTTACTAAAAATGTAATCATGGAAAACAAAAGAAAGTAGCATTAAACAATAATTTATTCTTGTGAAACTCTAGTTTAGAAAACTTTATGAGAGAGATTCTTATCTGGTGGGAAGAAAAAATTAAACATTAAAAGGAATGCTACTTACATAAGAGGTAGTGAAATGATTAAAGTATTGATGAGAAGAAATGGCATTTTTAGATTGTTTACATATTTTCTTTACTTAAATATATGTTCATAATAGAAAATTTCTAAAATTAAATATATTAAGAATTCACCACAAATCCTACCACCCAGACATAAATGGTTATGGTATATCCTTATAAATGCTTGATGTTTATGTCTCCATTTATTTTTATACATAAATGTATATACACAAGTTTCAAGAAAGTTCTAGTATTCTGTTCTTTGAGAACATGTTGTTCCATGTAAAGTTTTGTGTTTTTAATTTTTCCCATTTTATTGCCTTTTCTTACATTGACATTTAACAGAATGCCAACGTATCGTTATCTTATAACTTATGCAATTTTTTTTGTGCTAAGCAGAATGCTCTCCCAAGGATACCTATAGCTTAATCCTTGGAATAGCAAATGTATGGCAGTACACTGAAAAGCGATTTCACGGAGCAAATGAAATTAGAGATCTTAGTTGAAGGAGATTGTCCTTATTTAACTGAGTGGACCAATCTAATAACATCAGTCCTTAATAGCAGGGGATTTTCCCCCACTATAGGCAAAAGAGAGACGCACCAGAAGGGAACATCAGAGGGATTTCAAGTTTGAGAATAATCCTGTTTGGCTAATATGAAGATGGACTAAACTACATGACAAGGAATGCAGACAACCTGCAGGTGGTGAGTTACTCTTCTCTTTGACTACAAGGCAATGGAAATTTCATTCCTACAATTAGATCTGATTTTGGTCAAAATGTCTGGATCATGAGCAAAGGACCTTTTTGTCCAAAATATGTTGTTCATTATTGTAATTCCAAAACCTAAAATGTACATTTGCTAAATCATTGAATGAATTATGCATCTACTTTTGTAAATTTTTCATTAATATCACTTGTAGGTATGTTTTGTCTTTTAAGAGATTATTCTATTTTATTTTTATTTATTTATTTATTTTTTTGATTTTTAAGAGGTTGAAACTCTATTAAATCTGTAATACTGTTAAGATGAGGAATTCAGAAATCTTTCTTTCCTTCTTTGGTTTTCTTTCTTTCTTCCTTCATTCTTTCCTTTCTTTCTTCCTTCCTTCCTTTCTTCCTTCCTTCCTTTCTTTCTTCCTTCTTTTCTTCTTTCCTTCCTTTCTTCCTTTCTTCCCTCCTCCCTCCCTCCCTCCATCCCTCCCTCTCTCTTTCTTTCCTTCTGTCTTTCTTTCTTTCTTCCTTTGAATAGATGCAGACAGGAATGAAGACAAGCAGAGAAAACAGGAAGAGAGAGGAGGAAGAGGCATGTTATTTTATTTAGTTGTTCATCTTTGCCGTTTTTGCTGGTTTTGGGGCATGAACGTGGGACCTTAGGATATATGTGGATTGTGTCCAACCCCTCCTCCACCAGGGTACACTGAGAAATCTATTTCATAAGAGGAAAAAAATACACTAAAGTGAGTTGCTAAAAAGCAAAAGAATTGAGTAAAATCAGGAAAACACTGTTCTTCAGCAAATCTTACAAAAAGAGAAACAAAATAGGGAGAAGAAAAATGCAAAACTGGAATTTGTCCATTACTCTGAAGATATGGAGTCAAGTTTTTATTAAAGACAAAAACAGCACTCCTGGTTCCACAAATGAGTTTTGTCCAACATGAAACCATGAGGAGAGAAAGGTGTATTATTTATAAAAAAATTTAAGTCCAAACACTGCAGAGCTTTTGGGGTACTGTAGAACTGTATTTTCTTCCATGGTTTTACTACAAAGACCTCTACAAATTAAGCAATTTAGCTTCCTTGTTGTCTTGCCCTTCTTTCCCTCAGCATTGTTCCCTGAATATGTCACTTGTCTGGGAAATGAGAGAAGCTCATTGTTAGCAAAATTATTCTTGGACACTTCTTTGTTGTCCAAAAGAAATTTGCAAGATGGAAATCAAAACAAAATGGACTAAAATCTTTTTTCACTCAAGTTACCACCACTCTTATGTTGCCCAGTTGGTCTGAGATAGGACTTCAACAAATATACCTGCTCTCTCTGCCCACAGGTTGGAGCTCACCCAAGGTTGCACTGGGGATGTAACTAAGGAGTTAACACTGAACTCTATTTTCTTGCATCATTATTGAAATTTGAAAACCAAGGGATTAGTTGTGTGTTGGTTTTTAAGATTTGCTCTATAGTCAATGAAGGAGTGAAATGAATAACTTGGATTTTTTTTTATCCAAAATATTTTTCTTCTGTATTTTATGGCTAGAGATTTTATTTTGTTTTTTACACTTTCTGTTATTTATTATTGTTTTCTGTTCTGGATATTGTACCTATCGCGTTTATTTTTCTTTGATTTTATTATCTCTTCACTGACTCCTTTCCTCTGAGTTACAGGAAAATAGCTGAATTTTCTCATATATTTGTTTACGCTTTCTGCAATATTCTTTCTATCTACTGCACCTATTGCAGTGCTGTATTCCAGTCATATTTAAAAAATTTGACATTATTTACCATACATGACCAACTCTTTAATCTTTTTGGATTCATTATCTTCAAAAAAATTTTTGAGAAAGTAAACGAATTTTGGAAAGACTCTTCTGTTTCTGTATTAATTCTACTTCATGAGAAAATATATGTTTTGATTCCTCAACAGACGCCTCAATCTCTCACTTGCTGTATGTACTTTTCGGAGTGACTTACTTATCCTGTTTATCTTCACAGTGGGAGCTCATTGCGGGGTAAATATAGTTTCTCTCAGAGACAGGTTTTGATCAGACTCAGTAAAGATTCAGTCATAATACAAAACCACCGATAACGTGAAATTTGCAACCACCTTTTCCTCACAGCCTGCTCCTTTGACTTCTTTTTGTGGTGCATAATAAGTTTTCTTTCTTCCAAGTGTCTTCCTTTAATTCAGAAGGGTAGTGATTATTAGGAGTTGAGACTTGTGAAGTCTACTGCAACATGATCCCCTCTCAACTGTGTCTACAAAACACCCTGATTGTACACAGTTTCATCTTTCTTTTATTTTTCTAAAGATACTTTCAAGAGTAACTTAGCAAGGTTTGAGACAAAGAAAGAAGAAATGACAATTATACATGTCACCAATTCACACTGAAATTAAGACAAGGTTGTAGATTGATTAATTATAAATATTTTCTTTCAATTAATGCATGTATTTTAGATGAAGTACTTCAGTTTCCTTTTCTTAAATGTTTTAATTCTTAATCTAAACTACATAGAGTAATATATATGATACTGCCCAAAATTATCTTCCAATCTGAAGTGCCTGGTGCACAAAAAAATCCATGGGTCGTTCTTTATAAATGCCCCCTTAAGAAAGCTCATGTTATTTTGAGTGTGTGTTTTTATATGCAAATGTAATGGAATTACATTCTAAAGCATTCACCAGCTTCTTGGAAAGGTCTGATTCGGGAGTCTAGTTACCACTTTTAGAATATTGCTAGTTTTAATGGTCGAAATGCCTGAGTCATAAGATAAACTTTAAATCCTCCCCATTTTTATGCCCTTCTTTGACTGAACTTGCCTGTCACTTCAGCAATGCCCTTTACCTTTAACTAGACAGAATTCTATGTCCATCTTTCACTAGTCAGAATGAGAAAGATCTGTATATCTCAATGGACTTATTGCTGCTAAACCTGAATATGTAGCAAAGTGAAAAGGCAGCACCAAGGGCAATCCTTTATTTCCTGGCAAGTTTTGAGATTTTCTTATATCACAGTAGTTACAATCAATTAAATTTGCTGCAGCAGATAAGTTTTTGGTCAAAGGACAACGAGTTATTTGTTTTTAAGTGAAATTTTCAATTATTAAAATGTATCTTATATCATGCAGATTCATCTCACCTATCTTAAAATATTAATATTAGTGAGCAAAGTTGTTTTTGATAATTTTCCAAAACAGAGTTACTCTAATGTTTGTACTTAGTATGTTAAGTAATTTATGATAATTCTTGAAAACAAATTTGTATATTGAAGAAATTATTTGTTTAAACTGAATACGTAGATTACCATTAAATTTATTAGAAAGGGATCTGTAGTATTCAGTAGATTCTTAAAAGAATCTTGTCACAAAGGCTCAATTACTTCTGGTTCTTATTGATATACTTTCAGAATATTGTATATTCTGAATATACATTTTAAAAATATACATATCTAAGAATCTGAATTTAAATATCTATTTGAATAAATGATTGAGCAGTAAAATAAATCTAAGGGTTTTTCATTTTTCAAGATTTTCTCTAATTCCTATGCCTCAATCAAATAATTTAGAAGGGAAAATAGATCATTCAACTCATAATTATTGCAACCAATATGTGTTAGAATATAATCTTTTTCTAAAATAAGTGTACTAATAGTTAAATAATTAAGCTTCTAAATTATTTCTATTTAATATATTTATGATTGTCACATATCAAACTTATACTTCAATTACTTTTGTTGAGAAAAGAAGATAATCTTTACTATCAATGTTTAACGTAAATTCTTCAATTATAATATAATATTTCTATTTCTGTTTTAGCATTGACAATTTGTTAATAACTCTGGTCTTTCATTTTTTTAATTTGCACATTGTGATCTGGTCTTTTCTAGAAACAGGTGACAATGGGGCAGAAAGAAAGCAAGGGACTAATGTTTTCTCTAAGAACCTGAGTTGAGACAGTAGGTTTCGATAGCTCCAAAATCAATCCTCCCATGATAAGTTATTTCAGTGATTCATTTTATTTAACATGTAACATGATTTCAAAAACACCACGAGTAAGATAGAAACAATTTTATTAAATGTGTTTATTCATGTTTAGGGAGGAAAAACTAAACAAAGGTGCTTTACCTAAAACAAAAGTGTGCTATTTCCAGTGTGGCAGACAGTAGTTATTTAGCACTGCTTGGATTCAGTTGAACTGCTTAGAATTTTTAAAGGATAAAAGGAAATAATATGCATAGCTGACTGAAAAGAGGAATTTACATAAATAGAATATAATTATCCAAGTAAGACCTTGTCACTGAAACTTGGGAGGGTTAACGATTATGACAATTAAAATGCAGAATATTTGTAGAGCTCTTATTTGCTTTCTGAAGAGCTCAGTGTACTTCCGTATATTCTTACCATTGATCTCTGTGCGATAGCTATAGAACAGCATGTTTAAATACCTAAGAATAATGGAAAGAAATCTGTGACCCGTTATATCCATAAGTGATTATAAGCTTTTGGGTTTTGCCTCACCTGAAAGGCAGGACCTCCTGTGACATAGCTTTTGAAACATAATTTCAGGTCATCATAGCAAAACTGACTCTGAGGAAAGAGTGCCACCTACTGAATCAGATTTCCCCGGTTCCCTCCAAGGGCTAGTGTCACAGCTTTAGAATTGTCCTAACAAACTTAGCTATAAGAAATAACGGAATTGTTACACCATCCGTGAAATACTTATTGTTTGTTTCTAGTTCCAGCCACTTTATTTTAACAATCTAGAAGTTACATCTATAAATTCACTATTTCATTGGTAAACTTTTCACTTGTTTTAAAAAGTAGTGTACAGAGATTGAGCAAATCTTAAATTCTTAGGAAACCAATTTCCAAAACAAATGCCTGAATGTCTCCCTTTTTTGTCGAAGTGACCACGAGGGGGAGCCAGCATGTAGCTTCTTAAGGGGCAGAAGAGCTGTGGTTTTATTATTTATTGAATAGTTTTATTTCTGGCTAATTAGAGAGAAGATATAACTTTGGAATGCACGAAAGTAAAGATAATTTTTCTCAGAATTATGTCTTGTATAATTTAATTCAATTCTCCTTTGACATAGATGGTAACTAATACATTCTATATAATTTAACATTTTGAGGCCAACAATTTTCTGTTTCTATATAGTTTCTCTCAAGTACTCTATGAACAAGTACACACACACACACACACACACACACACACACAGAGTTTATTTAAACCACATCTCCAATTATAAAATTAAAATGCAAAATTCTTTAACTTTTAAATTGAAGTCTCAGTACTTTAGAATAAATGTCCTGAAATATGTATTACTGTTTAAAAGATAATCACTGGCTAATAATTTATGCATGTTTCCTTCTGGCTTAGATACTTAGAAATAAATGCAAAATACATGAAAACTGGAAATTTAGTTCCTTTATTGTGTGAATTTTAAATTAACAAACTGCATCCTTTTCTGTTATTAAGTTCAAACTTCATTTTTTTGCTGTTCATTAACAACACACTTTCTATTTATAGCAGGAGATTATATATACAACTTACAATATCATGGCATAACATATATATACATAAAACACAGAAGAAAATTAAAATATACTATGAAAATTTATTCTTGCAAATTCTGTTGATAAATAAAAAGCATATGAAACCAGGTATTGAGATAATGGCAAAAATAATGGAGAAAGAGTGGAGAGAGACATTTTTAATCATATAACAGTAACTACATTAAAAATATCAGAATCAAAAATTTCTGTAAGAACTATACTTTATGGTACTCAAGAATAGGGCAGGCAGGACAAGTTTTTGAATGTTATGACTACTGCTATTATGACTGCATGAATAACTCAATTACAGCTACAAATAGTAAATATGAATATTTTAGAGTCTCTTAAAAGCAAATTTAATTAGCTTAAATAACATTAAATTTCATAAAAGAGCATCTTTAAGATCATTCCTTAAAAATATTATTTCAATTAATGATTTAACACTGAAGTATTAATCAGTCTACTAGTATATAAAAATAGACCTTAATATTTTTCTATTTGAAGGTATTCTAACATAACAATTTTTTTAAAAACTCACCTAGATTAACATAATGTCTTATTAAATACATGTTTATATGTCTTTCTAAATATTTATTCTCAATGAGTACATACGCATATATACTTAAACTAAATCATATAATATACTGGAATATTATATATATATAATAAAAATAATTGGTACAATTGTGGTTAAGGGTGAGACTATGACTTGAAATGATAAAGCATGTATATTTAATCATCCAGTCTCTTTTTGAGAAATAAATGTGAGATTATAGGTATAGATATCTATGCAAGACATTTTGTTATTGTAGATTCCTCAATGAGATCCCCTGTAACTATAGTCTACTATGGTATAAAAGCTAACAGTGTTTTTAACTGCTTAACCATGTCTATATAATCTCTTTTTTAAAAAATGAGCTCAATATTTAAGCAAAGTTGAAAATAAATTCCTCAACAATGATATTGTAAAAGGAAAAGTATTATGGGGAAAAAGATAAAAATTCATGAGTTGATTAAATATTACAAATGTTTATACTCTAGAAAATTATGCTGGCTAAGGGAAGCCAAACAATTGGATATGTCAGTTAATTCTGTTTTATTTAAAATTAAAATAAAGATGAAACATAAGGATGAAAGTTAATAACTTTGAATAAGTTAGTTTTTAAAAATAGACCTCAGTAATACAAATTAAATAAATATATGTAAGAGATCTAATATAGTTCTATTGTGCTCCCTTTGGCACATGCCCTGTGGTATTTGCCACAAGCATGGTAGTTCTCTTTCTATACACCAGGGGGAGGTGTGACATAATTACTCTGGAGGGTTGGTGAGCAAATTAATGTCTATGAAGATATAGCACTGGTTTCTTCTTAAAACTGTATTTGTCCCCTTATTTGTATAACAGTATGTCTAATTAAAGCTAATCAATAAACCATATTATCCTTTCTTTCCTTGAATTTTTTTTCTCCGTCGTTTTTGCCTTATTGTAAATCTCAAGGATATTTTATTACCTTTCTTGAATTATTATGCAATGCAGAAAATCCCATAGATTTGCCATATTAAAAAAGTAATAATTAATAATTGAATGTGCTGCTTTTAAAGTCTCAAATTCATCTTCCGGGGTACATGAGTTAGAGCAGAGATACTAATCCTTGGAAATGCAAAGATGAAATGTCACAAAGAGCTTACCCAGTCAGCCGAAAATGTCAGATTTCTAAAAGTTCTAGCCCCCCTGTTTAGAAACAGTATATGAATAAAAAGCTATTTAGAATATACTAAATATTTGGATTAGGATTTGAAGGTTTGATTGTGCAGAGCTCTTCTTCGAATTTTTAAACTGTTAAAGATAGTCTCTGAAGGGAGTCGTGAATTTTGGATCCAGATCAGATTGCAAATTCAGACTATAGGCTATCTCACTGAATCCTCGGGGAAACAAATAGTTCCTTTAGCTAAATCTTTAAACAAGTATCCCAATAACAATCATTAGAAATTTCTTGTAATTGGTCTAGATTTGATTTTCCTTGAATCGTGAATGATTCATGTTACAGGCTTGTATATTAGTCATTCACAATTTATAAATGGCAACTTTAGTATTTATGAATTGCGATCAATACTCTAGCAATCAAAAACACTCACCTTTTCTATTTCAATACTTCAGTTTTCTTTTTTGTTCTTAATTCTTTCCCAGAATGGCTTGTGGTAGTTAGTCCTCATTTGTGGATATTTGTGATAAATGTGCAAAGAAAAGAACCTCTGAGATAAGGAACTGAAGTTGGAGTAGCAGTGTAAGCAGGAGCTCCTGTGTGGTAGTGGCGGTAGTGTTACTTAAACATGATCCCACTGATCTGCCTTCACATTTACACCTCAGCTTCTGTGTATAAGAGTTTTAGCAAATGTAGTTATCAAAGCCTTTTTCGTCTTAAGGAGGTAAAATTCAGCTTGCCATATGGAGCTTTAACAAGATCAAGTGAATAAAACACACAAAAAATAGTGTGTATTTCAGTGGTGGTCAGCTTTATCTTGTATCTGGACTGAGTGACTAGAAATGTAGAACCCTAAGTACCATTTAGCCCGCCGAGTTGTACTAAGCTACAAAGCTTGTATTGCCAGTGATTCTTTCTAACCGAGAGGTGCTTTTTTTCTCTGGGGAAACCGACCTCTTTCGCTGGGCTTCTTTCTTCTGAAACACTTTCATAATAAAGTGACTTTCCTTACATGGGTACCTAAGGACAACTGATCTTTCTCCGAGGATACAGAAAGTTACATACTGATTGATGTTGCTAGAGGTATGTTTACACTGGCGCCGCCGGCCAAAGCGGGAGCGCAAGCGCCTTCACTTTCACACACACACACACACGCACAATAAAATATATATTACCCTCCAGAAACATACATGCACTCACATATGCACACTACGCGCGTACACACACGCTCGCTCACACACGCGCACACACCTCTGTATCTCATCCAGACACGTCCAGGTGCAGCCAGAAAACGTGTGCCTCCCTTGGCATCGGTGTGTGTGCGGTAACTGGGTGTGTTTGCCGCGCGCGTGCGTGCCCCCTCCGCGCGTGCCCACACACGCCGGTGTGTGTATATACAAAAACCCTTCAGGAAAACCGCATGCTAGCATTCATGTGCCTGTGTACATTGAACAAAAAGCAAAAAAAATAAATCACGGTCAAACTTTTTTTTTTAATTTTTCTTTCCCAGAGCAGGAAGATAGAGGAGCTTCTCCCGGTGGTTAATACACTGAAGACGCGGCTTCTAGGACCTAGGCGCGGCGACCACAAGCGGAGCTGGGGTTCCGCTAGCTCCGCTGGTCTAGCTTCTAACTGATCTAATCAATGACTCTGAAGCGCTGGGGCTCCCGGCTCCGCCCCACGCCAGTCTCTTCCCCGTCTCCTATTGGTCTCCGACCGAGGAGGCAGGGTTTTGCTCCTCACGCTGATTGGCTGGCAGGGAATCAGTATCAATGTTTAAGCGGCGGCGTGAGGTGAATAGAGTCAGTCAGCTAGAGGCGCTGGGGAGTGAGCTGGGACTGCGAGCCTGGCGGATGCGGCAGCGGCGGAGGGCGGCTGGGGAGACGCTACTCCAACTGTTGAATTGAATTTTCGCCTTTCATTTCCTCCGATGCTTTGCTTGCGGAGACGGATTTATTTGCTTTGAAATTCGCACGTCTTTCGCAGGCTGTGAGCTGATCCTGAACAGGCACCAGATTGAAAGAGACCACCCGTGACAGAGAGGGGGGCGAAAATCAACAACAACAACAAAAAAACCCAACCCCAAACCCACCCCCCACCACGGACACGGACTATACAATTAACTACGCACACCGGTGCTGGACTTGTGAATAGAGAACATTGAAAAGGAAAATCTTGAACTGGGATGCGGGGCTAAGCTATGAACAGGCACTGGAATCCTGATTTTTTTTCCCCCAAGACTCTGAAAAAATTAGGGATGTCTCGCGCCTAACCAAGAAGAAATAATTGGGTTTTCTAAAAATAAATAAATAAACACACCTAGCCCATCAGACGCCTTGCTTTCCAGAGCCTCGGACACCAGCAGAAAGAGGTAGAGTAAAAAGTGCTGCAGGATTCATCTTCGCCTTCCTCCTTCCCTTCCTCCCCTTTCTTTCGCTTTTTTTCCTTTTCCTCCAAAACGTGAATCTGGCTTTTCTATTTTCTAGAGTGAGTCAGAGAAAGCGTTAGGAAGAAGCCGCAACTAATGTCTGTGAAGGGAGGACCATGAGGCTAGAGTGAATACGATTCGTTCCGCTGCTTCTGACTCATCGGGCAGATTGGAACACCTACATTTCTGGATGTGTCATTCCCGTGTGTCGAGGCACCTCGAGAACGCTAAATAATGTATAGCCAGAACTGTGCCTAACATCCCCTTGAAGGTAGCTCCCGGGGTGGGCGCCCCTGGCTGAACAGCCTTGGCCGCAGCTGCTCACCCGCCGCCCTCCCGGAGTCGCCCAGAGAGACTGTGAGAGCGAGACTGCAGAATGCATCACGCCAAACCTTGATGCGTTTCTTTCATCCAACCCACTCCTCCTACTATTAAAAAAAAAAAAAATTGAAGGGGGTAAAAAACCGCACTTTATTTGCTTCAAATATTCACCACTTTAATTCCACGCCAAGGTTTTCCTTTCTAGATGAAGAGGACTGGGAGGCTGGGCCACTGGAAGGAGATGTTGAATAGAAAGAAAAGAGAGGCACTTGACAGCCCAGCCCTGTGAATGCAGAGACTGTTTCCCTTCTAGCGAGAGACAAGGAGAGTGTGTGTGCTAGAACTGGGAGGGTGGCTCCCCCTTCCTTTTTATTCCGCCTCCCCCTCCCCCTTCAAATCTGCACATCCAACCATGAGTTGCCTGTTGATTTCCTTTTGCCTGGGAAGAAAAGCAAACTGGAATTAAACTGCATTGAGAGAAGTCCTTGCTCACGGGGAGAGGATGGGATGGTAGCGGCGGCTATAGACTGGCGAAGAGAAATTAGAGTGTGTTCTACGAATAGAGGCGGAGATAGATCTATATATTTTCCCCTCCCAAAAGACTCACACAGCAAACGCTGATCAGGTTGTGGCTTTCCAGACTTCGGGGGAGAGCCTTTGCCTAGGAAGAGAGGGAGGAGCCTGGTGGAGGGAGGAAACTACAAATCGGGACACTAGTTCTTTGCGCTGCATTTCCTCCCCTCCCTTTGGCTGCTCGGAAAGAGAAGAGAGAGGGGGGAAAAAAAAAAAAAAGCCGCTTGGCTGGGAGATGCAGTCCGCCGCCGCTGCTGCCTCAACCAGCAATGCAAGATTAGCTCTCTAAATGCTGCAAAAGACTGCCTGAAAACAGACAAGCCCGCGAAGCAAGCAGACATTTCACAAGGCTTCGGGGAGGCTTCAAATTATATCTGACTTTCTTTTTTCTCCTCATCTCCCATTACGGAAGAGGAGAGAAACAAGTAAGGATTTCACTTTCAGATCTGCCTGAAGACACACCTCCCCACTCCCTCCCCCACTCGTTGTGAAGAGTATTCAGGAGACTCCGTGCGGGATTGGGTTTGCAGCACCTAATAGGAGCGAGGAAAACCTACGGATTCTTCAGCTCATTATCATTCCTCCCAGACGTGATTTCTTTCCTAACGTCGGTCTCTACGTTCAAGTTTGAGTCGCCCGAAGTCCCGGCAGAAGAGACAAAGCCTCGGACTCGCCCCCAGCAGCAGGGAGCCTCCGCCTAGCTCAGTGCCCCTGCAGGTCCGCTGCGCCGCTGCTTCACGCCCAGTGCGGATGCTGTAGATCAACAGGTCGGGGAACTTGAGCCGAATAAGGAGAGACCTCCGGGTGCCGCAGCCCCGGTAGCAGAGGGAGGAAGGACCCACAGACTTGTGGCTCGCTTCTCGCGTCCGCTGCGCCAAGGCCCCAGGCTGGCGCGCACCCAGCGGCTCACCTCTCCAGTCCGGCTGCTCCTGCCCCCACCACACCGGTCTGGGATGTACCTTTCCATCTGTTGCTGTTTCCTCCTATGGGCCCCTGCCCTGACGCTCAAAAACCTCAACTACTCAGTGCCAGAGGAGGAAGGGGCCGGCACAGTGATCGGCAACATCGGCAAGGATGCTCGACTGCAGCCGGGTGTTCAGTCCGCAGAGCGCGGCGGCGGTGGCGGGCGTAGCAAATCTGGGAGCTACCGAGTGCTGGAGAACTCCGCGCCGCACCTGCTGGACGTGGACGCAGACAGCGGGCTCCTCTACACCAAGCAGCGTATCGACCGTGAGTCCCTGTGCCGCCACAACGCCAAATGCCAGCTGTCCCTCGAGGTATTCGCCAACGACAAGGAGATCTGCATGATCAAGGTGGAGATTCAGGACATCAACGACAACGCGCCCTCTTTCCCTTCGGACCAGATAGAGATGGACATCTCAGAGAATGCGGCCCCTGGCACCCGCTTTCCCCTCACCAGCGCGCACGACCCAGACGCCGGTGAGAACGGGCTCCGCACCTATCTGCTTACGCGCGACGACCACGGCCTCTTCGCGCTGGACGTCAAGTCCCGCGGCGACGGCACGAAGTTCCCAGAGCTGGTCATCCAGAAGGCACTGGACCGCGAGCAGCAGAATCACCACACTCTCATACTGACTGCCCTGGATGGCGGTGAGCCGGCGCGCTCTGCCACTGTGCAGATCAACGTGAAAGTAATTGACTCTAACGACAACAGCCCGGTCTTTGAGGCTCCCTCTTACCTGGTGGAACTGCCTGAGAACGCCCCGCTGGGCACTGTGGTCATAGATCTGAACGCTACCGACGCTGACGAGGGTCCTAATGGTGAAGTGCTGTACTCCTTCAGCAGTTATGTGCCAGACCGCGTGCGCGAGCTCTTCTCCATCGACCCTAAGACCGGCCTCATCCGTGTCAAGGGCAGCCTGGACTATGAGGAAAACGGGATGCTGGAAATAGATGTTCAGGCCCGAGACCTGGGGCCCAACCCCATCCCGGCCCACTGCAAGGTCACTGTTAAGCTCATTGACCGCAACGACAACGCGCCGTCTATCGGTTTCGTCTCTGTGCGCCAGGGGGCGCTGAGCGAGGCCGCCCCGCCGGGCACTGTCATCGCCCTGGTGAGGGTCACTGACCGCGACTCTGGCAAGAACGGGCAACTACAGTGCCGGGTTCTGGGCGGAGGGGGGACCGGCGGTGGCGGCCTGGGCGGTCCCGGAGGTTCTGTGCCCTTCAAGCTTGAGGAGAACTACGACAACTTCTACACCGTGGTAACTGACCGCCCCCTGGACCGTGAGACACAGGATGAGTACAACGTGACAATCGTAGCGCGAGACGCGGGCTCACCTCCACTCAACTCCACCAAGTCATTTGCCGTCAAGATTCTGGACGAGAATGACAATCCACCTCGTTTCACCAAGGGACTTTACGTGCTGCAGGTGCATGAGAACAACATTCCAGGAGAATACCTGGGCTCTGTGCTTGCCCAGGATCCCGACCTAGGCCAAAACGGCACAGTGTCCTACTCCATCCTGCCCTCACACATTGGCGACGTGTCCATATACACCTATGTATCTGTGAACCCCACCAATGGGGCAATCTACGCCCTGCGCTCCTTTAACTATGAACAGACTAAGGCTTTTGAGTTCAAGGTGCTTGCTAAGGACTCGGGGGCGCCCGCGCATTTGGAAAGCAATGCCACTGTGAGAGTGACAGTCCTAGACGTGAATGACAACGCGCCGGTGATCGTGCTGCCCACGCTGCAGAATGACACCGCTGAACTGCAGGTGCCGCGCAACGCTGGCCTGGGTTACCTCGTGAGCACTGTGCGCGCACTTGATAGTGACTTCGGGGAAAGCGGACGCCTCACCTACGAAATCGTAGATGGGAATGATGACCACCTGTTTGAAATCGACCCTTCCAGTGGCGAGATCCGCACTCTACACCCTTTCTGGGAGGACGTGACGCCAGTGGTGGAGCTGGTAGTGAAGGTGACTGATCATGGAAAGCCTACCCTGTCCGCAGTCGCCAAGCTCATCATCCGCTCGGTGAGCGGCTCCTTACCTGAGGGAGTGCCCCGGGTGAATGGAGAGCAGCACCACTGGGACTTGTCGCTCCCGCTCATTGTGACTCTGAGCACTATCTCCATCATCCTCCTAGCGGCCATGATCACCATCGCCGTCAAGTGCAAGCGCGAGAACAAGGAAATCCGCACCTACAACTGCCGCATCGCAGAGTACAGCCACCCGCAGCTGGGCGGGGGCAAAGGCAAGAAGAAGAAAATCAACAAAAACGATATCATGCTGGTGCAGAGCGAGGTGGAGGAGAGGAACGCCATGAACGTCATGAACGTGGTGAGCAGCCCTTCCCTGGCCACCTCCCCCATGTACTTCGATTACCAGACTCGTCTGCCCCTCAGCTCGCCCCGGTCGGAGGTGATGTATCTCAAACCGGCTTCCAACAACCTGACTGTCCCTCAGGGGCACGCAGGCTGCCATACCAGCTTCACTGGACAAGGGACTAATACGAGCGAGACCCCTGCCACTCGGATGTCCATAATTCAGGTAGGAGACTTGTAGCGTAACTGAGACTTAAGTTTTTTGCTGATTTTGGAGCTGTCCTGAAACTTTGAAACAGGACAAGTCAAAGTCACATTGCCAGCAGTTGAGAGGGGGGGAAATGTTTTCAAATGAAAGTGGCTTACACTCTAATCACTGCCTGTAAAACGTACTCATTACATACCCCCTCCCATGTAAATAGTCTAAAATCTACCAGATGTAAACGTCTTACTTCTGTTGCAGTTTTAAAGTTTATTTTTATAGCTTTTAAAATGTAAGCAGTGTCCAATAGTCTCAGTTTATTTTACTTTATTTTTATATATTGTTCTACTTTTTATGTCCAGAGTAGAAAAAAAATGTTTTTGTTATTTCATTTTACAAGTTTTGAATTCCACTGGAAAACCTGATGCCAAAAATGAAAATGTATTATCCAAATATTAAGAAGTTAACTTCTTGAAGTACAACAAAGCAGCCATTCAGAATTCCAGAACCCGAATCAATCTGAGCTAAATTTTCAATGCTCCCAAAGTCGGTTTCATATTTAAAGGGTGTTTTGAAGGACCCTTAGTTTCATTTATTCTTCAGCTCCAACTACAGCATAATCCATTAGTGCAGCTGAAGCTATAGGAATGGGAATTATGCTCTCAAGCTCTTTCAATACTTTGAACAAATGTAGGCTCTGGATAATGACCAGTAACTATCTACAAAAAGTTCTTATTTATTGTGTGTCCTGTGGTTTTCCTGCTTTATTTCCAGGAGTCACTGAGGAATGAGCAGAGCATGCCTCAGGATCACAGACTTACTTTATGCTCTTAAAAACAGGATACAATGCTGTACTAAAGGCTCTTGATGTGCTAAAGTGAATTCCAGAATTCATTTAGTATCCATAGAGTGCATTTTCAGTATATTTAAGTGGTATTTAATAAATATTAGATAGTCTAAATTGTAGTTATTGATATATAGAAAAAGACTAACTGAATGACCCATTCTGGACATGGATTCTAACAGCAGCCTACTTACTGTACTGTGCAAAGTCACTGCATAGTTTCTTTATTCATTGTTGAGCTGTGTCACGGAAAAACCTAATTCTTGCTTCTTATAAATTTTGTGTTGCTACAAATTAATCAAATAAGCACAACTTGAAATTCAAACTTGAGTTTAATTCAAAATGACACTTTGGAAGGAAGATTAGTTTGGGGCAAGTGAAAATAATTTGTTCATAATTTTATGCTTTAAAAGCAGTTATCTTGTAATGGCTCTTGATTCCATAATGTTTTTATTAGTAGTATAAATTAGTCAAATTTCATAATCTTATCCTTTTTAGCATAAGCATAACAAATACTAAAACCTAATATCAGTTGCAACATTAAATCCCACCTTTTGCAGTGTTTACTGTATCTCAGTATCAGGATTTTTTTGAGATCTATATAAAACTGAACAAGACATTTTCTCCCTTAAAAAACTGGTTTCTATCAAAGTATATGACTGTGTAAAACTGGTATTTATAATGATCTATTTAGAGGGAGATATGTTAAAACGTATTTATAGATCTTATGCACTTACTTAATAAATGCACATTACATGCAATTTGTTTATTTTTCTTACCATTGACAGTTACAAATGTATCACAGAGTTATTGCTTAATCTTGCACTTCAAGTTAAATTGTCATTTAGTTTCCAGTAAAAATGAAGTCAGTGAAGTGGAATTCCTTCAAGCCAGAATCCTTAGTTTGATTAGTGAGGACCAGTCTTGCCCGGAAGTATTCAGAAGGTTTGAGGAGCAGAAATGCCTATGTTATGTATATACCATGGTGGTCTTGAGGCTGGTCATTACTTGAGGAATGGATGCTGCTGCTTCCTCTCTTTAGGAGTAAAACTTCAGCCAAAGCAGAGAGAGAGAGAGAGAGAGAGAGAGAGAGAGAGAGAGAGAGAGAGAGAGAGAGAGAGAGAGAGAGAGAGAGAGAGAGAGAGAGAGACAGAGAGAGCTTGCTTTGATTTTATGTTCTTGAAATTTTCTCGTTAGCTTTTTCTTATATAAAACTTAATATTAACTGTTGAAACAAGTCTTCTATTTAAATTGAGTTTTTGTAATCCTGTGAGGGATGTTTTGTACATTTCTAATAGGTTAATTTTCTTTTAAATATAGCAGCTCTTTTCTTGATACTTATGGAAAACAGAGTAAATTGACTACAGTGACTTTACTTTTTATTTCTTTTAAAAATCATTTTGTTGAATACACTTGATGATGAAAAATGACATGCTTAAAGTTTTCAGGTGTCACATAATTCTATTTCAAGTGCATTTATTAGTGTGTTTATTTTACACAGCCCACTGAGGAAACACATTAGTAATTTCATGTGTATTTCTGAAAGTAGAATTTTAATTGACAAAATTCATATGAACTAGCAGCTAGTTTGTTTTATCTTTATTTTCTAACATTTGTTGTACTTCAGAAAAACAGTCTATTTCTATTGCTGGAATGAGAAGAATTTCATTATTCTTTTGAGGTCTACTGGTAGACTGGTGACATATAATTTAGGAAGTTCTCAATTTGTAAAATTCATGTTACACTTTAACTTATGACTTATTTAAGTATCAAGTGATTTTTGGTCACAGGATCTAAATTTTAAGGTTAAGATCTCTATATTCTTTACCTCAGAGTACTACATATGGATATAGAACAATCACAAAAGCTGGTGTAGAAAACAGGTTTGTGAGAAGAGATTTAATTTCAGGTGTTCTTCAAGCTTCTCAGATATGATAAAGTTAGTATATGGAGTGAATAAACAATAAATTAGTGATTAAGACATCCTCAATAGTATGAATCATAATAAGCATTATCATGAAATATTCATTTTAAAGTTATAAAACTTGTTTTGAAAAATTGGGCCACAGATTTTGTGATAGGGATGGCAAACAGATAGTTATACATATTTCTTACAGCACTTTTCATAGGAGCAATTTTCATATGAGTCACTTCACATGTTAATGTAAGAATCTCTAGTCAGGTAGAGGTCATTACTAATTGTAAGGAGTAACTATTTTCTGTGGCTTATCAAGAATTATTTGTTAAGTTTCAGAGTAACTTCTCAACAGGTGTTTTCAAGGAAGTCCTCACTGAGAAGAAGGGAGGAGACTGGGGACTTCTCACCGGTGGGAGCATTTACAGTTTTGTTTAAAAAAACCTGTTTTTTCAGTTTTTTTTGTAGCATTACTGCAAGTCATTTTAAAGCACTCTCATAGAAGAAAACTTGTTGAAGCAGCAGAATATGATGTACTAAAATAAACTTTTAAAAAGAATACATTCTTACACAGTGTTTTACAGTTCAACTTCAAAAGATTCACTTTAGAATTGACTTTAGACTCTATACTAGGAAAAGAATATCTTTTGATATATGTGTCTGGCCTTTTCAATAAAAGGGGATTAAACACATGCTAAATACTTATAGTTAATCCAAATATATAAAATTGAGACTGAGGCAGAGAAGACTAAAGTATATTTGCACAGACAATAAACCCAGTACTTTGGAATGAAAAGGTGAGAGAAAAATTATGTCTCTAATAGCAACATTTTCCCTTGTCTGCCTTTATTTCCACTTCGTTAATGCAAGAAAATTTTGACTATTGGAACTCAGATGAGAACGTAAAGTCCTCATATTGAAACTCCGTACTTTCGTAGGTTAGTGATCTCAGTAACAAGCATAAAGCATGTGAACCATTTATTTATTCATTTATAATTTTGAAGATGTTTTTCTGCAATGTTATTTTAAGAGCACATTTTGATTAATTACATGTATTCATTTCAGTGAACTTTGTAACCATCTCTACTTGTAGACTTATGGTGGGTTAGTAGGAAGGAAGTCTCCTTTTCTTAAAACTGCATGCCTCCAGGAATGTCCTGTGTGCTTGTCTCTTTTTACAAGATAGGAGAATTAATTCCTGCTTTAACAAGAGCATACAGAAATTAAAACATTGTTTTTCTATCTTACCATATATTGCAAGTGGTATAAATAAAGTACAGATTAATTTTAAAACTATCATCCATTTAAATATTCTGAGTTTCTTTGGGAGCTTAAAATATAAATGTAATTATCATTTTTAATATGATAATTCTTAGTTTTGTGTGCACACATGTAAATCTCTGATTCAGTATAAATCTGTGTGCATGTCTCTATTTATAACAAGTTTAATTTTTTGACCACAGAAACGAGAGAATCTTTAATATTAGCAGATTTAACTGCATATAAGGTAATACTCTTTTCCATTAGTTTTTTGGTTTTCAATAAAATTTCCGGGATACAAACTAGATAATAATTTGTCATCTATATACTGAGATAATTCACTAGTCATTTCTATAATTTGCTTGAGTTCCATAATTTCAATAAATATTATATATGTCTACATAGAGAATATTGCAGTTTTATTCTTGGCATCTTCATGCTATTAAAGACTATGTGTGATCATGAAAAATATCAGATCATGGAGAATTATGCCCTAAATTTCTATTGCAAATGCTTGGACATATTTTCAAAAAACAATTTATACGTTCTAAAACATTAAATATTGCCAGTGATTGTATTGTTTAAGCCATGCCAAAAAAATTGAAAAATAAATAAAAACATATTTTTCCAGAAATTTTCTCTATGAAGTTTATCTTATAACATGTATTATTCACTTTTTTACAGTATATATGTATACACGATTTATATATAAAGTTAAAATAAGTGGAAAATTCTTAAAATAATCATAAATATCTTTTCTATTAAAAGATTACAAAATATACACATTTTAGGAGAAAAAAACCCTTGAAATTCTCTGAATAAGTATTCAATATTATTTACAAATATATTTATAGTTCATCATATTATACTACATTTATTTGGTTTCAGCTTTTTCACTATTAGTGCCGTTTAGGAAATATAATAAATAGAAATAATATACAAATTCAAGGTGTAAATTAAATAATATTTTGTCTTAGCTTAATAAAAGCTTTCGTGCATTTCTTGCTGTGAAATTTGGTTCTGCCAATACGTATAAAAATGTGAAAAATAAACATCTTGGCACAATTAAAGTATGTGTATATACATGTATATGTCTTTATATTTCCAGTATAAAATGTGTAAATATTCACTCAAGCACAAATTTTAGCCCATTATTTTTGTTCATAGGCTTTTCTCTTTTTATGGGTAAGTGTAAGATTTTCTTTGAAAATATGTTAAAACGGTGTATTTCTTTTTACAAAACTCCAAAGATTTTAAAGCTTTTTTTTTTTTTAAGAGAGGAAAAGAGAAGGGCAAAAAAAAAACACACACACAAACATTTAAGGATGGAGGAAAGGGGTGGAAGAAATATCTTTATTTATTTACTTGCTAATATTTTTGTTTTTCACCCTTTCCCATGTTTTGAACCCAGAGCCTTTTATTTTATGTGACCTACAGGCCAGTTTTCAGCCACTTAAGCTATGAGTGGACTAGAAGTTTTTTAAAGTAGAACCAACTACTCTAGAGTAGAGAAGGAATTAATGAACAAATGGTCTTCAATGAGTTGGATTAAGAGAATGCAGATTAAGAGAAAACAATTCTCTCATCTAAGTTTCTGATTCTTTTGGGAGAATGGTGGGAAGGCTAGAGGCATTGTGAAAATATACACAGTGAGCCTGATGATGAAACAAGTGAAAGATGAAGCCACTAGAATTGGGCTCATGACTGTTAGGAGGTAAAACTTAACTCCCTAATGCTGAGGAGTCTTGCAATACACTCAATAGTGGGTAAATTCTTACAAATGCACCCGCTAATTATGACATTAGTCATTGCTCCAGAATGTATTCCCTTCAGTGATACTTCTGTTTAATAAATCCCACAGGGCATTATGTTAAAGTCATATTTTAGTAAAACCATTAGGGAAGGGTGTTTTTTTTTAATTTTTATATTAAATTCCTTCAACCCATGATTGTATATTTGTTAGAGAATAGCATAAAGTTAGTTTTACCTATCAATCTGAAGACAGTGTGACTTCTGCCACCCACTTACAAAACATTTTTAAAGTTCATCAGACCTACGCTAATCTATTGTCAACCTATTTTAGTAAAAGAGACATTGACAAGAATTTCCTTCAGTGGTACACTGAAGTATTTTACAGTTAGTCATAGCTTTCCCCACTAGCTTTGACAGTGATATATTGTTATCCTTTGGTCTCCTGAAATAAATTATCTATAATAAAGGAGTCCTTAATGACATCAACATTCCCTGCTGTGACTAAGCAGAAGCTTGCTTATGCTTCCCAGCCACTGCAAAAGTATAATGTCAATGTTATTAAGGTAAAGCAAAAAAATTTACCAAAATTCAGATGCAAAATTGTGACTTGTAGGTGGCATCTTTGACTCGTATAGACTAAATTCTCCTAGTGATAGACTGTAAACTTGGTTTTAGATCTTGTTGGAGAAAACCTATTGATATACACATAATGCACTTCTATTTGTCTCTTCTGGTCCTACTGACATTCTGATTACTGGTATTTGTAAGCCTTGCCCTGGATCTATTCCAGGCAGTTATATTGTAGTGAAATGGCTCTTACAGTTCATTGAGCATCTAGCATAACTGTGCAGAATATGATTGGCGCGTTTGCATATATTTATTCAAAAAATAAGGCAGTTAAACAGCATAATTATGGGAAAATGAATCATAACAATAAAAGACCATTTAAGTTAACAAGCTTTGTGATCAAAGGATAAATACAGGTTGGATAAATGAGACTTCAGATGTAACTAATCTACATAAAGAGACTTTGGTCTGATTAGGGGAATAGAATACATTAAAATAATTTAATGGTATTAAAATGCATTTTATTTCAGTCATTTTGAAATATTTCAAGACCTGTTTAACTTTGTTTCTATTCAGTAATGACGTCATGAACTAAATGTTGGATGAAAAATTGGCAAGGTAAAGGTACATATAATTTTGTAATCTTCTATTTGGTTCTGGAATGCACCCTGTCTAAACAATATATTATTTTTTTAATTTGTAAAGATTTTGATTAATTTTTGATTAATCAAGCACATTGAAAGTATAATTTAAAGGACATTTTCTTGTTTACTCCTTTTATCAACTAAAAGTAGCCTCTGTGGACCTGAAAGTGAGAGTATTAAAGCTATTTTAATTTCCAAGGCTTTACATTAATAATTGTTTTATGAATATATACTGTTAAAAAACACTGAATACATCTTTGTAAATTATATTGATATATAATACCAATAATGACTTTGATTTAAGAACAATTTAATGCTATTTTGTTAACTTATTTTTTTGAATAATAGATTTACTAACAGCAATGTGCCTAATTTTTTTTCCAATAACTAGCACTGGCTTTAGATTTTTTTTCCCTCAGTTTTTTAGGTTACAAGTTTTTAAGATGTAATTTAAGCATGTCACCAACTGGTATACTTCTTTACAGTATTTCTACCCAAATTCTTAAAAAAAAAAAAAAAAGCTATATAAGACTAAATTCAACAGGTACTTTATTATAGGCAGAAATGGTCCAAATATTCTCCTTTTCATTTGTAGCCCAATACTCTAAATGCTTTTAATACATTTTACTTATTTGCACTAACAATAACATCAGTTTTGCAACCTTAAACTATAGTTTCCACCCTTTCATTAAAAATATTCCCTTTATTTTCACAGACCCCATATAAATACCATTGCTAATAGTTGTTCATTTTATTTTTACATTATTTTATCAGAGTATGCTAAGATTATTTGATGATTAGGCATTGAATAGATTTTTGCTATTCTTTGCAACACTTATAAAATACTTTTAAAACCATTTCACTTATAATTACCATGAAATTATCCAACTGCAGTGTAAGAGAACCTATATGCAGTTACTTTACCAATATCCCCATTTCAGTAGATGAAATGACATTAGAAGATAAAAATGCCTCAGAAACAGTGTGCTTTAAATATTAGTAAAAATATACTAAGAAAAAAATTTATTTAGTAATATGGAAAGCAAATGAATTCACTTCAAAAGGAGATATTGTCCAGCTTAAATCTCATTATTGCTTAGCAATATATCTATATAAATACCAGTCATAATATATGTAAACAACCATTAAAATAATTTGCTTTAATGATTTCCATTATCAAAAAACAAAACAAAATCCAAAACAAAAACATCAAGATATTACCTAAATATCGATGATATATTAAGGTGTGTTCTGGGGCACAAAATTTGTGCTTTCCATTTTTCTTTTAAAGTTTAGCTGATATGTTTAAATCGTTTTTCTCAAATCAATTTATTGGACACTGAATGTGAATAAGAGAAGTTATGCCATGCAAAATATAACAAGAATCAACTATCTGTCTTTATTACTTTTATCGTTAAGGTAGAATTTAAGATTCTATACAAGCTTGTCAAAATAGGGTTTCAAGGCAAGGCATTTAATTGTTTTCTTTTTATTATTAAGTTTCACATAAACTCATATTATATGAATACATTTATTATTATAATTTTTGTTTAAATCCAGTACTTAATATTGTACTTTAATCTTGTTTGATTAAATCAAAAATTTCTGATTGCAAAAATGTCTTTGGAAATGTACATTGATTCACTTGGCATTGTAGGCAAGGAATATGGATGTAATTTTTAGAAAACAGTGAAAATATATAGGTGTTAATGTATAAAACTAAGTGTAGAGTAAGATACAGGAATACAGAGAAAAATGTGCAAATATTTTAATGCAACACAGAGATTGAAAATAAAGTCTTTATCATTGTACTTCTAATGTTGGCAGATACATGGATAGTAATTATTAGCTAAATTTCCAGATCCTGACCTTCTAGGAAAGCTGCTATTTATCCCTGGATGATAATAAGGCAGAAAATAAAAGAGCTATCCTATTAAACAAATCTCACTCACAGGAATTTGTAAGAACTGCTGGCAAAAACCTAGTCTAAAATGTGGCCCTCATGTCAGATGTGCCAATACTAACAAGTGAAGCAATATGCCTAAATGGAGAGAAATTACATGACAAGGAATACGTTTAAGGACACTTTTTTTTTTTTCTTCTGATTTTGAGTAATAGACTTTTCACAACTTTTTATAATCAAGACAATTACATAGTAATTTGGGTTGGAATGCATGCCCAGTTCCCCAGCTCAAAACCCAATTTGTTACCACCTGTGGCTATTTCTATTAAAAAAAAAAAAAAAAAAAAAAGAAGAAGAAGAAGAAACATAATTACTATGAGTCTCAGCAGTCTTAGAGTAAATTTTTGCAATTACAATACCTCCCTTGGGCAGATGTGTGAAAATGGCAGATTAATTCCTGCCAGGATCTTTTTGTTCCTCATGCATTTTTAGGTTTGGTGTTGCCTGCTTATTAGAAGGATTCTGTTTGCTCTGGTTAAAGGTTATGTCAGTGTTTCCATAGTAAAATCTCTAGAAATAAAGATCCACAAGTCAGCCTAAATTTTGCCTGAAGTGAAAAGTTGACATGTCATGTCTCAGCATAGTAGTAGATAATACTTTTCATCACATTCCTCTGTTGCTTAGTGAAGTTTGAAGTAAATGGTAGGAAGACCAAACGCAATGTTGAGAGAACACAGAACTTAGACTAGCAGGTAAAAACAAAATTGTGTAGTTTTTGAAGTGTAAAATAATATCTAATCAGCAGAAGTCAATGGGAGTATTTTTATTCTATGCTTGATCCTAAAGCCCAAGAATCCATTAAAAATTTTACAGAGCTATAATAAAAAATATTGAACTTGGATGGCTAACAGTTGATTTAACAGACTTACCGATTTCTATTCATTCCTTTTCCTGGTTGCACTGTGTATACTCTATTCTTAATGAAGATAGTATATATATATATAAATATATATATATATATATAAAAGCAGAATACTTGAGGACAGGGACCTTCTTGTTTGTTACTGAGGCAGACAACTTAACATGTTTTCTGCTTTTCCTCCCTAAATTCTTTTAGAATATTTCATCCTAACATTGTATAGGTCAGGTAAGGTGTGCGTCATCATAAATGAAGGATAGAATTGAATTGTATGTATTAAACTTGACTTATTACACATCAATGTTGGTTTATGATAGCATAGTTTCTGATACATACCAAGCTCTCAAAAGATATGAATTCTTTCTGTTTTCCCGTGTTCAATGAGCATATATGTGTTGGTGCTTGGACTCAAATCTAGAAATTACTAAAACCAAAGTCTAAGATAATATTTATATAGACACAATGAAATGATTGTTGCTAAATAATTTATTTAACAATTTAATAATTTATTAGAATATTTTGATAATTTTCAATTACAATGAGAATCTATGTGTAAACCTATTAATAATATTACAAGTTCATGGAAAAGTACAGGTGTGTTCAGGGTTTACAATGATGAACAAGGTTTCACAGAATTTGTTTATATATTATATATACATATAATATACATATATGTGTATATGTAAATTCATAGATATATGGAGAGTATATAAAAAAGAAATAATATTAGTAAGAACAACTTCTTTTGTCCTATTCCTTTCTTTGCTTTATAAAATACTGAAGCTGTGGAATTTAGTTGCAATGTCTATTTGTTAATCTTTAAAGGATCATTGAGGCATGATAGATTATTAAAATAAACATCTTTTTCCCTGTTTTAATTAATCATAAAATGCTTTTATTACTGGAGACCCTCTATGAAGTACAAATATTTATTTTTTATGATTTTAGTGAAATTATGAATAAACCATAAATAGTAATTTTAATCACTTTGCTACCTACCCTGTGGAATCCGATAATGAGAAAAGAAAAGAAACACTGTGGACAATTACCAGATTTATGACCATAAGAATAACACAACTTAAACTTTTTTCAAAGAAATTTGAAATCTATCTTGTGTAAGTGGTGTAGAATTTTCGTACACATACTGAGTAAACATAAGCTAAGCATTCATGGAGAGAAGGTATTACCCTTTTCATTCAATGCCCTATTTATTTCTATTTATTTCATAAATAGTATTGCTATTTAAAATAGACATGTCCAACCTGTATAGTTGTTTGACCCATAACCATTAATTCAATTACAGCATCGAATCATTTCAAAAGCTATTGATTGAAATGATTTGCTGCTTTTAAGTTACTTCTAGGACTTGACTTATTTATCTGAATTTCAAATTCTAATTGCAAAATCCTTATCAAACAATAAGAAGGTTTGAAAAAATAAAGACTTCAAACAGAATTAGCTTTCAAACTGCATTAAAAACATAATGATCTCCACTTTACTAGAGATCTGGGATACAAAATGAAGGATAGAATAATAGAAAGACATTTAGCAATGTAAATTTAGACATTTAAGATTCATTGCCAATATTCCTAAACAAGAGACTTTACAAAATGTTAAACAAATAGTATAGTGTTAAATATTATCTAAAATTAGCTCAAAACTAGTTCTCAATGAAACATTTAAACTCATGATTATCTCAATATTATATCTTAAGTCTATCTATAAATTCATTTTGGAATATTTAGCATCCAGGGAAAGAAGACACATAAACTTTCAGTGATGCATTCTCCAGTTGGGATGTCAGGCTAGGTCTTGATTTTAGATCACTGCTATACTCCTGTGTACCAGAAACAGATACTGTCTCAGACTCAGATTCATGCGATCGAAGTTGAGTCTGTAGTAACCTGTAATGTAGCTGTATTTTATTTATTTCTCTGAATTTGTTTTTTTTGTGTGTTGTTTTAGCTCCCACATGTGATTTATTTTAATGAACACAGCTTAGAAATCTATGAAATGTGATTCCAAATTATGTAGGTAAAGATATGACTGGAAATAAACCATTTTTCATGCATTTATGTCAGTCTTCATAAAAATAATTAAATCTATATCATTCATTTAAAAACTTTAAAGAGTTTCAAATATTTGATAAGTATCAAAATATAAATGTGAGTAAAGCAAAAGAAAAAAAAAAGTTTATGGTTTATACTGACCTGTTCTGATTAGTTTCTTCTTATCCTTGGCATCTGGACTCTTCTGTGATATCTATTTGCAAAATATATTTTTACAGGGATACCTTAAGAAACTTGCATATTTACATTTAATGTACCCTTTTTTTAAAGTTTAGATATATATGTTGATGAGACTATGATGGTGTTTATCACTAGATTAATATTCACCCACATGTACATTTGTACCTGAGATTCATATATTGACTTTATATATTGACATTATTTCAAGGTAGAATGATGTGAGATGATTTGAGTTGAATATTATTCTTTTTGATGTTATTAAATACATTTATTAGACAAACTTGCTTATTCATTAAAACAGTCACTTGACTATTTTTAATCTAATATATTCTAATTCAGTATGTATTGTAAGTGGTAGAAATCTTAAGTTTTATGTTAAACCAGTGAAATAAAACTTCCACATGATTCCTTTTGTTCTTCAAGCAAGAATGTGCTGTATTGTGACAGCTAAAATTCTCTACCTACTACACCACTCCTGAAAATGGAAATTAAGTAATTTTTTCTTTTATCTTTGATAAAACTTTTTTATGTTTATGATTATACAGGTCAGATAAATAGACTAGCAAATCAGATAAGAACACAAGGAAAAGGGTATTTATAATTAAACTTAGTCAAAAGATTTCTTAAAATTTTCATTTGAAAATTTCCATTGAGTTTTAGTGAACTCGAACTTGATATTTATGCTAAATATCACTTAACTAGAGAAATCAAATCTCCAAAGACATATCTTTTATTTAGTGATATTATAGCTTGGGTTTTGTTTGCTGGAAGTGTGGGATTGAGGTGAAAAGGCACTTGTGGTGGGAGAAGGAAAGTAACTCAATTCAATATCCCTAGGTAATATGATATAAATAATTGGAAAATGGATATATCATTTCAGCTGGTTAATTGTAATAAACCTATTATCTTGTTAGAGCATTAAGGTAAATCAACACGTTGAGAAACAGATAAAAGGTGCATGAAAGCATTTAAAATTAAATTATTAGGTTTCATTGCACCCATCTGCTCCCAGGAAATATAATTGGAAATTTGATTCATTGACCTTTAGCTGCCATTTTGGATCATAGTTTCTAAATCTGTGTTTGCAAGTTGGACATTTGAAGTTGATGATAAGAGCCATATTCAGCATCTTTTTAATCCTATTACTTTTTGAACCAAGTTGGAAAAAATAAAATCAGATTTATTGAGCTGGTGTATATTTGACAAAGCATCAGTAGTTATTTAATCCTGGATCTGGTAAAAGCAACTAATGTTCAACTTCATTAAGGTTTCGATTAACTAGAGGGACTGTTGAGTCTTTTTACTGTTACTTTATGCACGAATTCATGCTTCTCATTAATTATTCTCTGGGTTTAAATTACACTACATTTATACTTACAATATCCAATTATACTAAAATTACATACCATGACATAATATTAAAAAAGCCATATTTAGTATTTTAGGTGGTAATCCTGAATTTCAGAAATTTTGGCATTACTCCCAACTCCTTTTGACAACATAACCTTTCTAATACAGTTCTTCTGCTTTTACTTAGATGATTGATACATGATAAAATTTTATACCTAACATAAGAAGTACGTTATGTAAATTAATCACGAATTTTTGTCAGTGTTTGTATACTGCTCTGCTCACTGAAGTTCGTGTAACTTGGAAAAGAATCATAGATAAGCGGTGTTTCTTCAGCCTATGAGATCAAGTTTCTAAAATATTTATATAGTGATGAGCCAGATGTACACAGCTTGACCTTTTAATCCCATTTCACAGCTTTCTAAATGCTTGGAAACTTGTTAGGTATGAAGCTGATTATTTTGGCAGCATATCTCCATTAACATGATTCAGATTTTTTCAGAGTTACAAGCTAGTGCTGCTAATATAATCTAGTATATTAAATCAACAGGGAATATGAAAAAGTAGAATCCATCTAAGGCCTAAATGACAGGGAAGATGTTTTAAAGTATTTTACAGCTTTTTAAAATATTTTAACTTTATTAATGTTGTAATATCACAGCATAGATACATAACTCTTGGATACTATGCTACCACCATTATCGTGTGAGGCAATTATTGTTCAGATTCTTTGTATTTCTGTGCTAATCTTGATATTAGCCACATGAAACCATGCACCTACCTTTTATAAATATTCCTTTCAGCATCATGTCAAGGGAAAGATTTGCTGTCATTTGACATGTGAAATTCTTTTTAAATACATTATTTTTTTAATGGAGGCAATACAGAGTAATGTAATAATGTGTCATGATTTTCATTATGCTTGTTTATTGGTTCTCACGATAATAGGAGAGCTTGTTGTTATGATTTCAACTTGAGCTATTTATGCACTGCTTCTAGGTGCACCATTTTGTGTTTGTGACGTCCTCTCCTCTTAAGAAAAAGGGTATCAGGATTATTAAATCAAATTACACTAAGGGAAGAGTTTTTTACTTTTTGTCTTTTTTCCTATTAAATGTATAGCTTTTTAAACTACCCAAATCTGCTTGAATAGACCCATACTACTGCAGAGAAGGGATAAACATATATTTCAAATTATATATGACAACTGTCTTTAAAAAGAAGGAAGGAAAAAGCAGTCACTCAGCAAAAAGAAAATTCTGCTTTTACTTTTGTCTTTGGAGAAAATATTTTTTTTGTGTTTCATATTTATACAAAAATGTATCTAATGCACCAGTGAAAATGAGAAAATATATATTTTAATGTAGAATTAGGTAATGTGTTAAGAATAGTTTTCCAAAGACATTTGAAATGTAAAGAGATGAAATTTTTGGATCCTCTGTTTCTGTTCCATGACAGTTACTCTAAAGAGGAAGCTATTCCCCTGAGACTGTGCCTCTAGACCTGTGTAGTTGAGATTCAGGCACTGCTAGTCAGTAACTTTGGATTTTGACTCTTTTATCATTGAACTGGGAATTTGTAGTCAGTCAGTCTCTAGGGATGAATTGGCTACATTTGACTGCAGGGCTACTTTTTTTTTGTTTGATTTTTAGTGAGTCAATAGTTTTCACAGAAGAGAAATTTTATTCTTAGGGAGGGGAACAACTTATACAATCCTGATATGCAAAAATATGTATTTTTGCTTTAAAGTAATTTCAAGTTTCTCCAGTATACGTCTTTGAAGATTTTTTTCCATATAAAAAAAATCCAGAAAATCTAAACTAAATGACTATATTTTTTCCTAATTTTAAGAGAAATTCTTACAGCAAGGTATTTTTCTACTAAAAATATCTGAAAGAGCACCTGGTAAATGTAATAGAACTCATTACATACTTACGGACTGAAAATAGAGAAAGAACATAAAAAAGTTGTAATTGCTTTAAAAATTTAGCACTCAGAGGTAGTTATTGTTAACCATTTGTTATTTAAGTCTGCAAGCTCATCTACAATTACAAAATCCCAAGAACTAACACCTGAACTGATTTAAAATTATTTTGATCCTTAATTTATTTCATTTTGTGTTTAATTTTAACATTCTTTTGCTGAAGAAATATTGATGTCAAATTTTAAGCTGTTTTATATGTCCCTGCTGGGATATATAATACATGATATATACAGTAAAATAGCATTCTGAAATATGAAAAAGTTAGAGATTGCAAAATATGGTGCAAAGACCTTGAATAAGAGATTGCTGACCTGTATATCCTACCACTTATTTATGCACATACATATATGTACATACTCTACTAGATATTTTTCCAAAAGTAATATAAGAACTTAATATATTAACCTGTTGTGTATTTTTTTGCTTAAAAGCTATATAAATGTATCAATGCATCTTTCACTGTCAGTGTTATAGTGGATCAATTGATGGATATGTTATATTTAATTTAATCAATTACTCTGGCAGATTTTATTTAACAACATTTATTTTTAATCCCAACTGTGGATCTCATACCCATAGGCTTTACCTTGCCTGCATTTAAGTCACCTCAGCCACTTGAACCCTTGGGGTACACTCAGACTGACAGAATTTTGAGTTTTATGCTCAGGGTTTTTTGGTAAATATAAAGCAAAAATTAGCTTTCAAGTCCAGAGAAAATATTAAATTATTTTAATCTTTTATCAGATTTAATTATATTTGTTATTCATAAAAATAAAGATGAGATGTGTTTATGTATATTAAAAATGTAGCTAATATAAATGCTGAATAAATAGTAATACCTATGATTGCTATAGTTAACAGTAAATGACAAAAATGTTTTGGAATAGTTAAACATTAGATTACTGCTAATCAGAGATATTCTCTTTAAAAGAATTGTTTCTGTTTGCCTAAATGTTCATAATTGTGAAGAGTACAATTTTATTCCAGAGTCTTTATGATTATAAAAAAAGAAAGTTTTCTGGAAAGCTAATTTATTTTATGCACAGTTTCATTTTGACTTCTCTAGACCAGAGTTGTTCATGTTTATTTTAAAATTAAATAGACATTTAGAAATATGACCAATTTTTGATAAATTCTCTTGAAACAATCAGTCTAGATTTCTTAAACATCTTAAACATAGTAAACTCTGAAATAGAAAGATTTTAAGTCTTCCGTAATCACTGCATTGTATGCAAGAGAAGAAAAGCTCACACCAGGTAGTAAATTAAGAGAAACTTTCACCAAAGAACAGGACAATAAATACCAAAAGTTAGAGACATATGATAGCACCTGAATTTATTCACACTTTATTATCCTGTGAGAAAATCAAAGCACAGAAATGTTACCCAAGTATATACAGCTATTTAGGAATAAGGAACAAATATCTCCTAACCCAAAATTTAGTGGTTTTATTCCTACTCCAGTTGCAATATCATGATTAACCTGGACTTCTATCCAGGTATCCATAGAGCATGAGCACATCTTAATAACCTAATTGCTGTTACGAAGCATTGCAACTTCATTCCTGGACTGCAAGTCAGTCTTTGAAGAGAATGCTTACAGTCTTCACATCAAAAACAATGTAGAACACATTGTCACAGGCTCTTTCAAATGTGAAACCAGCAAGAGATTCTTTAGCTTCGTCCTATATAGTAAAACTATTTCCAATTTTTTGGAGATCCAGAAACATCCCGCGATTCTCATATTTGTTCATAAAAGTGATTTTGATTCTTTTTTCTCATCAAAATTATCCAGTAGCCTGATTGCTTTTATTTATGTTCAGTCTAATTCAGAGCTGAACAGTTAGAGGAACAAAGGCATTTAAGAGGGCGTGACTTGGTATTAGAGCTCTATAGGGAGCCTTTATTAACAAGCATTATTTAAATGAAAATAATGAATCTGTACAATACATCAGACCATGTTAAATAGGATAGAAAGAAAGCAAAACACAGTTCAGACAAAAACAAGATGACTTGTATAGCGGGATTTTTGATTTGAAGGAGTGGGAATTTTGAGTTAAAGGAAACTTCATATCACTTACTCATATTGGGAAGCACAGCTTGTCTTGCAGGACTTCATTGGCCTCGGTTTCTCCATCCACAAACTAGAAATAATTACAATGTCCCTGTAGGTGAAGATGAATGTAAATAATGGATTTGGAATGACTGAGATACAGTGAGAAGATCACCCTATAAAATATATAGACAAAGGAGACATAGGACCGAAGAAGTTAAGATAATTTCTCTGAAAAGGAACAGGTTGCTTACTCTTTTTCTAAGTACACTCTGGAGGAACTTGTAATACACTTCAGGAAGCTTCATGTGTCTAAGTGCGTTGTTTTCAGGTGTTCCCATGATGGTGTTGTTTTTACAGTTTTAAATAGTTCAGAAATTTGAGTATAAACATGCTACAAACCACCTAACACTGGAATCTACTAAAAACAAAAGTTTTTTAATTAGGCACTTCCTTCCAGATATAACTTGTTAGGGAAGTCTGTGTCCTAAAGAGAATGACAATAACTTAAAAAATAAATATGACCTAATTAAGCATAGTGCATATGGAATATCCCTCATTAGCATTTTATCTATAGGAGTGAGTAAAGCAAATTTTAATTATCTAGTTAAGAACTGAGACATAGATTTTCTAAGCCAGGAGCTTGTAATTTTTTTCTATAAAAGACCAGATTATAGGTAGTTTAGGGTTTGTGGACCATTCTGTCTCTATCACAGCTAACCAACTCTGCCATTGAAGTGTGAAAACAGCCATAGACAACATATAAGTAAAAGGACATGACTGAATTCCAATAAAATTTTATTTTCAAAAACAAGGCCATGGGCCAGAATTCACCAACCACTGCTATAAGGTATTGCTAACTGTTAACAATATTTCTTAATTTGTTTCCATGTACGTGCTTGTAAAAGTAAAAATCACGCCATGTGGATTATAAATAGCTTCTAACAAAATCAGAATGATTGTCTATTATTGCAAAACTAGATATGGAAAAATGCAGGTCTCTTGTCTCGTGAATTCATTGTTTAGGTATGATCGCTTCTTTCACTAGAGGCAAAAAAATTCTTAGAATTAAAGTCTTTAATCAAAGCTTGGGATGCTTGAATTATGTTTTACTGACAGTGATAGAGTGGAGATATTTCATTTCATTATGTGTTAGTATTTATTTAAAATATACTAATATTAGTAAAGACACTTAGCTTTCTAGTATTCCCCTTGAATCATACATTTTAAATGTGATACTTATTCCTGTATTTAAGACACAAAATGATAGCTCTTTTAATAACCTAATAGTCATAAATTTGACTAATAATTTTTTCTCAAATTTAGGAATGACTTTTCCTTCTGTGATGCCTTTTCCTTCTTCAAAAACATTACTAATGATTGTAAAATACATTGATTAGTTACTTAGCTGGTTGGCTGAATTGTTGCTTATAATTATAAAAGTTAAAAATTCTCTTTCAAGAGTTGTAGAAGGAAAATAAGTTGAGAAGTATTGCATTGTTCCATTTCAACCTGAATTCTTTTGTTCTATTTATTTGTCTTATTCTTTCATTTATCTATTATTTATTTATTTTTCTCCTGTTAGGAATAAGATGCACCTACACAGGTGATGACTAAAAAGGTTGTTGCAAAATTAGACAGGAAACATCTCATCGATGATCTTTTATTTTTCACTTGCAGCACTAAACCTTTATTTAAATAATACCTGAAGTTATCTTCTGAATTTCTATTACTATTTTGAGCAGACAAGCGAATTGTGTTTACCTCAAGTCATTACATTCACTGCATTTTAAATTTTATTGTATTGTAAAAAAAAAGAGCAACTGAGATGCATAGCAGACATACAGTTTGTTTCACCTTCTAAAAAATATTTGCTTATTTGGGAATTTGACATGATTTACTAAATACAATGCCTTAAATTTTTTTTTGCACCTTGAAAGGTAAGTCTGCTCCAAAGTATCTACTTTATGAATTAATATGACTAGAATGATGGTCAGCGATCACATAGTTAAGCCTACTGCATGCACTGGAATATTTGAAAATGGCAATTATTCCTTTTAAGTTATTGACTAAAGGAAGAATCTAATTATGGAATTATATTAATATTGAGTGCATTAAAATATTTTAACTTCAAAGTATAGAAAGGTGAAAGTGTAAACTCTTTCAAAGAACCATCTTCTTAGAGGAGATACTAGTACTTATTTAAAAGGTGACTATATATATATATATATATTTTTTTTTTTTTTTCTTTAAAGGAAAGGTGCAGGCAGAAATAAAAGTGAGCAGGTGGGGACAGGAAGAAAGAGGAGGAAGAAGCATTTTAAAATTTATTTTTATTTAGTTGTTCACACTGGTTGTTCCTCCTGGACCCTGGGGTATGTAGCCTGCACTCCTTTGGAGATGATTGACCCAACCACTACTCCACCAGGGCGTACCAGTAACAATAATTTTTAACATATTAATATCTCATTAAATTATTTATATAAATGTTAAAATTGATCATCTTTTTTCCATGTTTCTCAGAGAAGCAATACAGTAACTACTGGTCCTGGCAGTCGCTGACAAGCGTTACTGTTCTGCAGTAAATTGGTTATGTAATGAACACTCTATGAAAATAGGTGAGCTGCAGTTTCTCTGTTAAAAAAAAAAAGAACTGTAACACTGTTGTGTCTCCTAGGGCATTTGAGAAGAATGGCTAATAAGTGTCAATAATATGTGTTTGCAGACTCTAATACAGCACAGCATCTTCTAAATCTCCAAGCACAACATGTACAGCACTATTCACATACATTTAAAATTAGTGCAGTGAAGTTTCAAATCATGCTCACAACAACTAAAAATTATTCTAAAAGCTATATTGATTCTAAAAGTTCAATTTGTAAAAGATTTATTTTGCTAAGTAACAAGTTCCTTAAAATTACAAAATATTAAGGCAATGTATCTTTCAGAAGACTTAATTTTCATAGTGATAATGAGTATGTCATCAATTTGTCTCCATCCTCTCTTTTTCTTCATACGTTGAGAATTCTAGTTCAGACTTATCATAAATATAACTGGCTACATATAAACTTTGAGTTCTTAGTTTGGGGGACCCAATAGCAGATAATCTAGTTTTATGTATTCCCTACAGTATAAAAATTCTTCAGTATTTTTAGTAGAAGTGGAAAAAAGAGTGTGTGTGATAGGAGGAAAATCAGAGGTGAGTCTCCTAAAACAATATGTCCAGCTGAGAGATAGCCAAAAAAAAAAAGTACCTTCCCAACCACACACACACACACACACACACACACACACACACACACACACACACACACACACACACACACACACACACACACATACACACACAGCAACCAGAAAAACAAAGAACTTCATAGTCCCTGCCACTACCTCCACTGGAGGGGAAAATGGGAAAACTGGATATTGGATAGGGCTAAATTGGAGAGGCTGACCATACTGAAGAGAATGGATTTATTAGGGGATTTCAAGTTAACATCCCTGAAGCAAATTTGGATTTATTCATAAGCCATCGACTTCTGACATCACTTTATACCACTGCCAACGAGTAAGGACTTCTAGCATTTAGTGGCACCTCAAACAGTGGCCTCTGGGCTTCAAGCTTCAGTAAATATGTAATGAGAATATGCAGTATTCTTTATTTTGTGTACTTTTTGGATAGCAAATAACACTCCTCTTACCTTTTGATTTTCTCAGTCTTTTTCTTTCTTGCCAGATATGATACTCAGCAAGATTTATAAATTACATAATTAAATTCTGGTACATAAATTATTGCAGTTATCAGTGTACTTTATAAAAGAGTTAACATTTGCAAAACCTTTTAGTATGCAACCAGATCATTTAAAAAAATTGTCTAAGTCATTTCAATCATGCAATAGACTTAATATTCTTGCTTACTGGATGTGACTGTTCCTGTCCTCTCATTTTTAATTTAAAGTAATACTAGTTTTTGCTATGTGTGTTAAGAATTTCTCATGTCTTTATTATGCCTTTTGTAACAAAACACAAATGTCGAGCATACTATGCTGGTATAAAATGTATTATTTTGAAAATCACTGATAAATGCAGTTATTGCCATACTTCAAGCACTTTAAAAATTCCAAAGCCATAGGTGCTGTCAGATAACTTTATAAGTGGTGGCTTAAAATGCTGTTGCCTACTTCAGCAATGCAGAAAGAACCACACCATATATTCTATTGAAGGCAAAGCTATCAGAAGCAATGTCGGTATGAAAAGACTTAAAGTGAATTATTCACCTCTTAACACTCCCTTGTGTTCAGTCTGTTGCAGAGAGAATGCTTGTTATCAATGTGAAAAGCTATGTATTTGAATTAAGGGAAAAGTTCAACTTATTTTGTTTTGTTTTCAACCAATGGTATCAATGTATGTGATCAACGTTGCTTTAATTCAAGGAATTTTCAAAATTACACCCTCCAAACTGAATTTAGAAAACACTGGTCATCTAAATATAACTGAAGCTATAATGATAAATAACTGTAACTACAGATCCTGTACCAATTTAGCTGATAAGATGTAAATTGCTCTCCCATTGATGATTTCAAAGAGTCAAAGATACATTTTTAACAATTCTCATTCTAGATCAATACTACCTCTAGAATGAAAATTTTCTTCATATTTATGCTGAAAATAAGAGCTACTTTTTATTTGATGTAACTTATTATTTAGCATGTTACAAATTTATAAAGATAATATTTAAATAAATGTATAAAGTTTTTCTAGAAAAACAAGATACAAATTTAATATTTCTTATGATTATTGTGGTAAGCGCTTCCAGAAAAAAATGTTGCCAAGTGTCTAATCTTCCATCAACCCTGTCCAGTGTGCTTTTAATTTCTAATTTTCTAGTCCTCAATTTTAGAAGTTCCATTTAGTTTATTTTTAATATCTTCTATTTCTATCCTTCAGGACCTAGATTAAGATCGACCAAGGGAGATACTCAGGACTAAAACTAAGCAGGCTTTTTACTCTTAGAGTTAGGTTTTTATATTCCTGACCATATTTTTAATATGCTTAATAGATTTATAAGGTACTTATCCTTTAATTCCATCATCTCTTTCATGTCTATATTGATTTACTTCAAGGCAAAGGTGATATTTTCCTGGATTATTGCATGCTTATAATTCCTGATTAGATCTCATGTATTATGAATTTTTCATTTATTGAATGCTAGAATGTGTATGCCTGTGGTCTGAGCTAAATGTATGTTTGTAGAATGAATTCACCCAATGGACCTTTGTCCTAAAAGGTTCCTGTTTGGTAAAGAAACAGACATACAATGACAAAAGGATATGACTAATAGCAGCAGTTTATAAACCAGTGTTATCCTCTGTGTCCATACTAACGATTCCGGAAATGCCAGACCTGCTTGCTTTGTCAACATTGTTCTTTCCAAAGAAAATTTCCTGATTGTCTCATGATGCTGTAATAGGAAATATTAGATAATACTAGCAAATTAGCACGAAAGTATTATTTATATATTTAATTATCAGATATTGATTACACGAATCACAGATCGAATTCTGGCAACATTTACTTACATAGTATCTATGATGGTAAAAACTAACTATAGACTACAGTTTCCTAATGCTCACATTCTTCTTCTCTTTTCCTTTTACAGGGATACATTTGGATGATAGTTTTCTGACATTATTTTTATTTTAGAAATTCAGTTGAAATAAGACTCAGAATGATGAGATATTTTTTGTCATCCCACAGTTGTCTCATTTTTCTGGCAATATAAATATTGCTTTATAATTTGTCAGACTTTTATCTAGTTATCGTTTTTCCATGATATGTACAGTGATGCATATTAAGATTTTAAATGCTTAAAAGTTATGACAGTATCTGTATTACATGCCTAAGATATTTTTATACATTATATCATATAAAACATAAAATACCACATCTTTTGGGTATATGAGCCTAATGTTACTATTAAAGGTGTGAAATTACTTTGACAATGTTTTGCATAATTCTAGATGCTAATCATTTCATATTAAGCATCTTTCAGATTTAAAAAGATTTTCTATTTATTTACTTCCATTTGTAGAATCAATTTACAAAATATTTTCTAAATTTAAATACTCACCAGATCTGAGATTTCACTTCTTCATGATGTAGCCATGTTTGTTTTCTTCATTGAAAGAAAAAATGACTCTATTGCAATAAGCAGTCTGAAATAAGGCATTTATTTTGTGGCCACATAAATAGGAGTTGCACATAAGAAAACCATTTCTGAAAGAAATGAAAATTGAGCTAAATAATTCATATTTAAGGTGACTGTCTCATAGACCTGTTGCTAGGGTTTGCTAGTGTGGCTAAATAGATCTTTATATCCTGAATCCATTTGTAGTCTGTCCAAATAAATATGGGATTTCTACCTCAGATGTAGAAGTTGGCTCGGTTTGTAAATTGAAAAGACAAAATTCAGAAGCACTTTATTGAGACTATTTTCTAAAAGAATTTGTTGCCGTTTTTTAATTGTGTGTGAAACAGAAGTATCCTCAGCATATCTGAGATGTAGATACTAACCTTACATATAGTTTTGGAATTGCCTTTTATTAGTGTATTTTTAATCATGCAAAGTTTCCAGAACACAGCACCACAATAAGAATACTAAACAGTTTCTTCACTCTAAGAACTTCCTTATTCTTTATCTTTAACCCACGGAAACCACTGATCTGCTTTTTGTCATAACCTTTTTTATTTTTTCCTTTGCTGAGAAGTGTTATAAGTAGAATCAGATAGTATGTAATTTTTAAGACCTTTGTAAATTCTAATTAATACTTTTGAGATTCATCTTAGTTCATTTTTTTAAATTGCTAAATGGTTTCCATTCTATGTATGCACCACAGTCTATTGAGTCACCTGTTGAAAGATTTCTGGACCAATTCCAGCTTTGACAAAGAGACTTCTTGTATATCTTTACTATGTAAAATCTTTGTGCGAGCATAGTTTTCATATATTTAAAGTCAACATTAAATCACTGTGTCAACTTACGTCCTTTTACTTCCCCCCCTGCCCCCGCCCCCCTGTGACTCATGCTTTGAGTATCATTTCTAAGAAATCTACCTAATACAAAGTCACAAAGATTTTCTGCTGTTTTCTTCTAAAGTTTTGTAATTCAACATTTTACAGTTAGGTGTATGATAATAAATATATGTTTTAGAAAGAATAGTCAAAAGTCACTACATCACCATATTCAAGTTGAGTTTGATGGAAACACATTCTAGCAATTAGTTTGTGTGAGATATGATAATATTCTAAAAAGTTACAAATATCTGTATTTAATGACTACTGAGACCTAAATATTTACTAGTGATTGACTTTGAATTTTACTTTCCCTCAGCTTAAAAGTTAAGATTTATAAATACCTAATTTAGATTGTAAAATATACAATTTTTAAAGTAGTCCTGGGAAACATCTGAAAACTCTTCTAAATAAAAGTTTGCTGTGAAACATAGTTTTTTTCTCTATTTTTGTTTTTTTCTATACAGATACTATTATTTTGTATTTTGATTATTTTAAAACAGTTTTCAGATACCTTTGGAGCCTATATAATGAAAATGTTATTTTCTCTGATGCTCAGCTGAGTATGAGCAAACTATTAAAATTTCACTTGGTGAAATTCAGCAAGAATAAACTGATTCCTTTTTCTTTACGTTTTTTACCTCTCTTCACTCTTATTGTTCCTCTTTCATATATTTTGCCCTCACTTTTTCCTCTTTCTGTTCTACTCCTTCCTTTTTCTGTGCTTTTTACTTTTCTCTTTCTATTCCAAAACTTATTTTCTGACTGTTTTTTTCTATTTTTATCAAAACCATATTGGTCACAATATCATTGCCCAGTATTTATCAAACATTAATTATAGAAGCAGTATCTTAAAAAGTTTGCATATTTTTAAAGTTCTAAAAAGTTTTAATAAAATAAAAGATTTAAACTAAAATGTAAAATACGTTTTTATGTTGAGTGAAGAGGTGCTTTATATATATACATATATATACACACACATACATGTAGTTTAAGAGTCTTGCTTTATTAAAACTTTTCGGGACTTTAAAATACACAAATTTTTTAGATATTGTTTCTATTAAGAAAAGGGAAGAAAATCTGTCTGCTTGTGTCTAATTGAATAAGAATCCATAGCCTATGAGGTTCCATCTAATTAAACCCATAAAAATCACAGTTACTTACATAGAACTTTTAATATTTAACTAGTTTCCACTCACTTTACAGTTTGTTTTTTTCTTGAAACCCAAAGATTCAGTTTTTCTGAAGCAGTCTAAGATTCCTGGATTGAACTGACAGCACTTATGAACTAGATACATGATTTCTGACCCATTTAAAAATAATCTAGATATTATTAATTTAAACTTAAATTAATTTGAGTTTCTAAGTAACTAAAATTTGGCAAAATTTATTTATAGGTACTTTTGCCCCAAGTGTTGGTCCCCACTGTTGCATTATTTTTACTGAAAGATCAAGTTATCTTTAGAATGGATTGTTTATTATCATGTATACACCAATTCTGCTTCACAGGATCTAGAAAATAGTTAAACGGGTTAATGAAAAATGTCTGTTATACTACCAGTTAAAGGATTAAGAATGAGATGAATCTATTTTATTTACTTTCATCTTTGGATTTAGATTGGTAAAGGTCATATGAAAAACAACTAAAGATTATAGATTAAGAAAATTGTGAAGGTTTTTCTTGTCTCCAAGTTCTAATAGACAGTTAACCATAGTATTTTAAGCTATGATTTTTATTCTTTTTCTCCTCAGTAACAGTTAAAGAAATACATCAATAATCTAATATTTGCAGAAGAGCATTGTTATTTTAAATTAAGCTTATTTATCAGGAAAACACATATTGCACTACATTAAGCCTTACCTTGAGCCCTCTGCTTCATGCATTGCTTGCTCCTGTATCACTGATACTCATATGCTGGGTGATCTTGTACGAATCCATAGCTGCTTCAGGGTACAATGGTATGATATGAAGTGATTCAGAAAACAGAAGAACCTTTGTTGCTAAGTCAGCTGCAAGAAGAAGCTATGTGTATGAATGTACAGTATAGGGAGATCTATGAAAGATCTAGTCTCTTTCTCCCAAAAGACTCTGTTCCATGACACAAGGAGAATTCAGTTCTTTTTGGCAGAACTCCAGGTCAGTTTGGATGCAGTAGAGCAACCACAAAAACAATCCTGATTTCTCAATGTCTTCGCTCTCCATGCTTTAAGTAGAATTTTATTTCTTAGTTTTGTTTTACTTCATTTTTAGAAACCAGGAATAACATGCCCTTCTCCTTTGAATTGTTTGAATACAATCGTCATAGTAGGGACAGAGATGAGGATGAGTTATAGAGAGGATTTCAACCATATGTTTCATGCTTGTATGTTATTGGCAAAATTCGAAGGAAAGTCCCTCTATCTCTTAATGGAGGAGTGATGACTTTAAATGATATTACATCAAGGAGAGCAGAGAATCCCAGCAGATGATGTAATTATGTTTAAAAATGAGTATTATTTAATAATTCACACTTTTAATGTGAAGAAATTAGGTCATTTTTCTACTCCTCCCACAAATATTCAATCTTAATATCTAAGTAATGAAACAACACAGTTATTCATCCTGGTACTAACGGAGAATGCCAGTTATGACAGGCTCATTGTTTACTTTAACAGGTAATTTGTGGACCGGAATCATTTAATTGTTCTGAGTACATAATTACATGTCAGCAATTTCCAATTTAATTAAAATGTACAAATCTGAAGATTAAGGGTATTTTTGAATTATTAATCATTTTTCCACTAGGAAATCTTGTTGCTCTGCAGGAGATTTGTCCAGTGTACAACTATACGTATTTTTTTTCCTTCTCTTTCACAGACAGACAATTTTCCCGCAGAGCCCAATTACATGGGCAGCAGGCAGCAGTTTGTTCAAAGGTAAGGCCTATTAAATAACTTTCTCAGCTTCCCCATTTGCATTCGTGTCAAAATTGCTTTGCAACTGACTACACTTCAGATTCAAACTTGTAGAGACAACACTTTCTCTTCTTTTTCTTTATATGTATTTCAGTAGCTCCACGTTTAAGGACCCAGAAAGAGCCAGCCTGAGAGACAGTGGGCACGGGGACAGTGATCAGGCTGACAGTGACCAAGACACTAACAAAGGCTCCTGCTGTGACATGTCTGTTAGGGAGGCACTCAAGATGAAAACTACTTCAACTAAAAGCCAACCTCTTGAACAAGGTGAGTGAAGCCTTCCAATGCTTACAAAGTGTAAGAGCTTAAGTAATCATTAAAAACCTATTAGCACTACAGTTGCAGTTTATCAAGGTGGACTGGACCATTGATAATATATCAAAAGAAATCGTAAATCCTGAGGCTGTCCCAGACAAAAAGCAACAATTGAATACCTCAGTAACAACAGAGAAAGGAAGACCATGGGTATTAGTCTTTAATCTCCTTAAAATGAAAACTTAACCAAAGTCACTAGACTGCTTTTATTTTTAAGGACATTTCTTAACCTTTCTTATTTTGCATTTTATTAACAAGGAAAATATGGTATCTAATAGTTAGATACACACATTTTAATATATTAATTCACAGGATCAGAATTAGTAAGTTCAGTACAGGTGAAATGGAAACTTGATTGAATTTTGTAGCTCTTAGCAATGTTGGTTTATTTTTAGACTTTCAAGTATTTCTTGGAGGGTCAAATAACAGTTAATCTAGTTTGGGCTCCTTTTAAATTATGTCTAAGTCTTCATAGATATCAAATAAGCACAAACTTATTTACCGTGACAGAGATAAAAAACAAATAATTCTTAATAAACGCTTATCTATTTTTCTAAAAGTCTTCAACTTATTTGATATGCCTTTTAATTAATTTTGATGTTTTTATTGTTTCAAACACAATGGAATGTGTGCTAATAATTCACTCAGAGAATTAAGTTTTTTTTTCTTAAAGCTACTCTTATGTTTAAGACTTAGGATCATGAATAGATTTTTCTTTTTTATGTCCATTTATAAAAAATGAAAAGAACTGTATAAATTGGATTTCAGAATTGAGATGCATGTTCTATTAGTTACTATAATATTAGTTTTCAAAATATTAATGTTTAGAATATTTATTATTTAATATTTCAAGTTTTTAGAATAAGAAACTGATATAAACTCTGTGAGCATAATTTTGAAGTCATTTATTAATCAGCAATTTATCAAAAGTAAATTTTTGTCTGTAGTCAATCTGTCCTGTGATGCATACAATAGAGGTATAAAGGGTATTAATTTTTCTAATCATTTTTCTAATCATACCAAAATTTCAGTAAAAACATACATTGCATACATAAACATATATTCAAATATACACATTTAATACATAAAACATATAGTCAGCACAATATATAGATATAATATTTGCTGAACATAAATATACCAGATTTATTTTAAATTCCTACATCTCCAAAAGCTTCCTTTCCTAATAAGTCTCAGATAACTTATTTCCTGATATTTACTACAGCAACTTTCTGTGTAATGATGCGATATTGTTTTTAAATTATTTCAAATAAATTTTATTTGAAAACTTATTTAATATACATATTTCCTGAAAATTTGAATGTTTACTTGAAGTGATTTAAATGATTTGATGAATTGTGATTATGCAATATGATATATAAATCTTTTAGACACATTTTTAATATTGGGCTTTTGGATCTTGATATACAAAGGCACAACATAAGATGAACTCATCAATGTGCATACAAAATCAAGTGATTAACAGTTAATTCTTTGGCTGCTATTTGTAGAGCTACAGAGTACAGAATTTGCATATTTGTCATATCTTCATGAGAAACGTTGTTGATTAAAAAAAAGTAGCCTGTTGCTTACATTAACTCTTTAATTCCTTCCTCCACTAACTGAACAATGTATTTGATAGAAGTGAACAAAAACTATAAAATTAATAAAAAAGATTTCATTTATATCTGAAAAGTTCCTTTATACCAAAGAGCTGTTTTTTTAATTTTGATGTCAAAAACATATCTAATAAAGGTGGCTCTTCTTGAAGGAACATTTATCTGGCATGTTTTTCAACTAATACAACACATGCTGGTCTAAGAGTTAGAATACCAATAGAAAAGCTTCCTGTAAGACAAGTAGTTTCCACAGTGCTTATTACTAAATATGGAAAAACTATCAACTTGAAAGTCACATTTAAGCAATCTATGAATTATATAGGACAGATTGACTTCTAATTTAAAATAAGATCTTGAAATATTAGTTACCATTGTATTTGATTGATCGATCCATTGTTTTAGTTCTTTATTTATTGACCAAATATCTCTTAAGTGTTTTTAATATGTAGATAAAGTTAGTTGCTTCAGGAACACCAAAAAATACAGTTGACTTGAGTCTATCTTCAAGACACTCTGCAACGAAAGTTGATACAGTTAGTGATATAGTTACCTCGTCTCTCTCTCTCTTCCAATCTGTTTCTCTCACTACTTCTTTTTCTCCCCTCTTCTCTCTCTTTCTCTCCACCATCGATATAATCTTATTTTGCCTCCCTCCCTCCCTCCTTCCTTCCCTATCTTCCTTACTTTCTTCCTTAGTATCTTATCTTTTTTCTTTCTTCTCTCCATCTACACATATCTATCTGTTGACACATCTAGGTTCATAGGAGACTAGCATTTAGTGAATTCTTATTAACATAACTGCTAACTTCATTTCAACGTTAGCTTATTTAATTTGCAAATTCTAAAATACTTATCATTTTTATTTTTCATGTAAGAAATATGAACTTATGGCAAGTTTATCAACCTGTACAGTAAGTTGACTTAAATTTGGCCAAAATCTATATCCTTTCTACCCAGTTTGTCTTCAAATGGAATAATTTGCTCAAATAGACATTCTAATTCATCGTCATAACTAGATAACAAACATTGAAGAGTAAATTAAAACCTGAATTCATGTGTGTAAAACATAGGGACAGTGTTAAAATAGTACTATACATTGAATTGATTATTCATAACCTAAGAACGTATTATCCTATATAATATTTATTGAATTTAAAGGCAAGTAAATGTTGTTATTCTCATATTTAATATGTCAAGGATTTTTCTCAGTGTTCTGCAGCTATAAGTAGTAAAATCTGCATTAGAAATAAAAAAAACCAGATATCAGAGCCAGCCCTCTTAATCATGGCTAATTCATTCATATAATGAACAGTTTTCTAGAATTAATTTTTAAATGTTTAAAGAAGCAATTAGTTGTTTTGTTCAATGTATTTTCTAAATTTATTTGAAAGGCAGGCAATGCAAAATCAATTCAATGCATGCCCATAAAGAATAATCATCATTACAGATAAAAAATGATGACAATCACATTCAAACAATTATCACATGTCAGATTTTAAATATCAAATTCTAATTTAATACCTATAAAAATCCCCTAAGAAGCAAAAGTAGACTTCCTCTTAAGTGAAAGAAACTAAAACATAAACAAAAGGAACCTAGCTTATCAGCCCTTTTCTTTTATTCAAAGTTTGTGTCAGTGCCTTAGGAGATTTGATTTTAAAAGATTGATAGCATATTTTATATATTTTTGTTAGTTTAATTGGCCTTCTCCCCCATTTAAGTTATCTCATTTATGAAAAATGATGCTCTGTTTCTAAATTGAAATATTCTTTTATTTAGAACTTAAATTTAAGTCAACTTCACGTTTTCAGTGAAATTTTCTGTGCTAATAGTATTTTTCATGTGCAACTGAGTTAGACATTTTAAGTGTTTATTTTATTAGTTCCAATGTTACTTATATACTTCTTCCTTCTTCTGTGAAGTTAGATTTTTTCCATTTGTTCTATTCCTGATACTTTTATAATTTTGACTATCATCAGTTTAATCATTCAAACACGTAGCACTAGTATATTACACATTGTTTTAGCAAAAATATTTGAAAGGGTCATTAATTAAGGTGCTAGGTACTGTACTAAAGCTAAAGATAGCTTTAAGGATTTTGTAAATAAATCCTTCAATATAAATAATTTATTTTAGTTTATCTTAATGTGAATTAAAAACAATTCAAAAAATGTATTTAATTTGTATATGATTGCATTTTATGCCCTTCCTTTTGGTCATTAAGATTTTCTCCATATTCACTCTGCTTCATCAAGTATTATAGGTAAGTAGATGAATAAATATAAGTAGGTAGGTAAGTAGGTATGTAGGTAGGCAGGTTGGTAGATAGGTAGATAGACAGATAGGTTGGCAAGTAGATAAAATAACCCAAATGTTTTGGAATTTTTATGGTAGCACTTTTCATGAATAGAGTTAGTATGTCTGTAGGAGAGCAGATATATATATATATATATATATACATTTATATATATATATATTTGTATCCTAAAAGTCATTTATTATTGGAAAATGACAGAAACTTGACTCAAATGCATTCAAGATTATTTTGCTAATTTTTTTTTTTGAATAAATAAAACTAAAAATCTTGAAAATAATTGGTTTTTATGCTTCAGAATACTGCTTTAAGGACATACTAGCCCTTTGATTTTCTATCCACGAGAAGCCCTTTAAGTTATTGTGATGGTTTCAATAACTGTTTCTTTAAGCGGATTTAATAATCTGTTTTTTCTAAATGTATTTGTCTCTATTGATTCCCAAATAATAAATGTGCAGTTTTCATAAATGCTGATCAGTGAGTTAACTGAGATCTTTATTGATAGTGCAGTGACAGTTTTCAAAGATAATCAGTCTTCTGATGCTTTTATAATTGAGTGAGCGTCATATTTTGAAGCCCGAAGCCAGTGAAATAATTGTTTGCTGTAATTGTTGACACCCAGTGGCAGGGATGGCAGAGGGGGCACCAAGTTACAGAATCTAAAGTCCTGCTGTGACCAGCTGTGGACGCTTCCCCTTTCTGGATTCTAGAACTTTTCTGATCCTTAGCAGTTGTCCCATTCAAATTCTTTCTTATTTATTTTATTTAATTGCCTTATAATTTCCATTTATCTATTTAATTCTGTGTCTTTCCTGTCCTCTCTCTATTGCTAGAATATATGACTGCTTAAATTACATTCTGGGTTCAAAACATTTCATAATAGAATCCCTGATTAAAATCTAATAAAAATAAAATCAATAGAAAGTTGAGAATAATAGAAATGCCAAATAAACCATGGTTGCGCCAATGAATTCCAGTTTTAAAACTAAATTACATTCTTAAGATTTTCCTTTTGTTTTCTCAGAGGACATTCTAGAAAACTATAAAAACTAAGTAAATGGATTTTGTTGTTTTCCCTTTTTTTAAAGTCTGTGTTTGACTATTGCTTGTGAACCTCATATTCTAAACAGGATTAAGCTAGTTTAAATTGTTTTAATGATTTCAGGATTTAGCAAAATCTCTATGTCCCACTACCTCAAATCTGCCTTCCTAATTCTCTGTATAGTAACTGCAGTTTCACCATGTTTCTAATAACGTTGGGAAAGGAAACTGTTTAAGGTTTCAATACCCTGAACTCTCTGTGAAGGAACCATGTAAGAAAACTTTAGTTGGGAAATAACGAGAATAAAAACTGAAGCTCTTATCCATCAAAGTAAAGGCGAGTATGCAATCCACTTCTACGTCAGCAAGAGCACCAAGATGAGACCTGTGTCTATCCTCTCTTCAAGCATCTGGCAATCTCTGAAAATAATTTTAAAGGAAATGCAGCTATACACTTAGGAACTTTGTCTTAAGGAGAAAACAGAATAATAATGTTAAATGTGGAGGGCAGAAAGTAACTATTGAATATTTAATGCCCCCCAGAAAGAATAATTTACTCATTTTTAAAACCACTACTGTTTGATAATTCACATACATGACAATTAAGAAAATGTATTATTTTCAAGCTGTGTTAATTTTTATTAGATTTGCATTTTTCTAACAGCACCTTAATATTAATTTTCCCACATTCTTGTATAGTCTTTTAGGATTTTCAGCATTCATCTGGCTTTGCGTATTGCTGGTAAAAAAATTCCCTAACTGTAAACAGCTTCAGCTTATTTTTGGTTAACAAAGTTTGCAACTGTCCCATAATTTTTGAAGTTTCTATGATATCTTTCTTTTTTTTTTTTTCTCATGTACAAGCATCAGCTTCTAGAATCCAGCAGCTGGCATCATGAAAATAGAGAGATTTTATCACTTTCACATTTGTTGCTCATCGTAAAGCCTCTTTAACAAGTGTTGCATGATTTACTATAGACTCAATGTGATTTTGAGATTCTTTTGCTTTTAGTAAGCACAGAAATGTCTTTTTCTAAAATATTCCAATTAGGAAATGTTGGGGCAGTATTTTACTAACTTTTGAAACTCATTCAGAGAGGAAAACCCTCTATAAACTTAGAATCCCTATATCTCTCACATATTCCCACACAACTAGCGGGTTTTACTTTTTGCAGGTGTTTTTACAATGACAATAATCTTTAAGTGTTTTATAAATCTATATTAAAAATATGGCACTCACTACTATGAAAATAAGTGTGTCCCTAACTATGAAAATCTAGAATGTTTATCAACTTATCAGCTAAGAATTTTAAGAAAGTAATGTTAATAGGTCTGTAAGTTCTCTCCCACATTTTCTATTATTTCATTTTGATAGCATATAGTATTGCAGGTTCTCTGTTCTTTTCAAAGCCATATTACAAATCCTTCAATATAACTCTCCTCTTTTATAGATAAAAAGACAGATTAAGTGATTTTTGTAATTATCAGTTTAATAGCAGAGGTAGAACTCTTAGTTTTCTGTCTAGAGTTCTACACTCTTCCATGCCATTCCTGTAACACATAATAGAGGCATCAGAATCTCTGATCAGGTACTTCAGATTTGTCATCATACATCACTTACTTATTGATCTGATGATGTAAGCAGTCATGCTTGAGAATTTGATTCTTGATTATTGCATGCATATTCAGTAATGTTTCTTTTATTCATATATGCTATATATGTGATTGTGAATTGAATAAAAGAACCAAAGGATCAATAATATGTAGACAATGACAAATGTAAACAAGACAAATGAAGACATTGACACTGTGTTACTTGTTACCGAACATAAGAATGTATATATTTCTTCAATTTGGGCACAATGCCTACCCTTCTCCTAACTGTAGGTCCCTGAATTACCACACTAACAAGCAGTGGTTGCAAGAGAGATTTTTCATTCATTTATTTATTTAATTACTTATTCTTTTAATACATGACTATTGTTATTATACAAAGATGTTCACAAGCTAGATCTCCATGGAACTCACATTGCAGTAAGAGAATTTGACATATAAACTGTGACGTTAGTGAGAAATACCCTGAGTTTTAATGGATCATGAGAATAAAAACCCCAGCCCAGGTTCAAGGGTTCAAAGAAAATTCCTGGAGAAAGAGACATCTGAGTTGATTCTTCCAAAAATATTTAGCACACTAGGCAGAGTGAAGTTGGAAGGGTGAGGATTAACAGGACTCTGTCAGAAACCAATGAGGTGAATCCATGTAGGCTAAATTAGTTAGGTACACATGAGTAATGATGTAAGACTAGGAATGTTGGGTATGAGACTAGGATCTAGGTAGAAGCCCAGTGATGGGACCACTATTAGGGCCACTTTGGAGTTTCATAAGGTAACAGCTGAAACTTTTTTAAAATTTATTTTTAATAATAACCTTTATTATTTCTTTTGTTCACAATTTCATATTCATTTTAGGATTCTGAAATTGCATCTCAATCTGTATTGTGTTCCAGTGTCCTTTACCACCACCTTTGTTCCCCTCTTACCTTCTCTCCTCCTGTCACTCCCCTGGCAGCCATCATCTGGCATCCTGTGATTTTTTATTAGAAGTTATTTTTTTATTTGTTTCATTTCATTATATTCCACAATGAGTGAAATCATCCTGTATTTCTCTTTTCCTTTCTGGCTTATTTCACATAGCATGATCCCTTTCAGCTCCGTCCATATTGTTGCAAAAGTAGTACGGTAACAGGAATAGGACAAACTGAAAGCTTAAAAACTTCTTTTAGTATATGCCACTACGTATATTATTAAATGAGTTGCTTAGTATTTATTTGCAATTGATTTTGATGTAAGTGTTTCTAAAGGGAAAAACATCATTTGGTGCCTGAGTAAATGGAATATCACTTGAATTATTTAGTACCTTTAAGTAGGGTTTTATGTAATATGTACTACATCTATTAAATTAGCACATTAATGTTTGAAACTTTCAACATTTTCTTTTAATGACCGGTGCATATTTGTATGTTACATCAACTTAATAAGGAAATTATCATTTAAAGATGTTAGGGGAGAAAAAATACCTTTCATTAACCAAATCTTTGAGAAAGAGCTCTCAGAATTGAATGAAGAAAACTTGGTGTGATAATGAATTTTAAGATTAGGTCTTGAATAACTGAGTTCAGTTTCCTTGTGTGATGAAGACAAGGTGAGGTCACCATGGGGAAAACATTTGGGAAGTGAAAGAGTTTGGAAAAAAATCCAAATGACTGGAAATTAGGATTATTAGAACAGGATTCAGGATAGATTCCCACAGCTTAAAAGTTTGGAAGTTGAGAACTCAATAATCATTCAACCTGCCAAGAAATATTCAGTATATTCTACTATGACAATGCCAACAAAGTTTGAATGCTCTCTAGATGAGTCACTTGACTAAAGCTTAGATATTTAAGATTTTATTTCCAGCCAAATAAAATTGAGAGCCAAATTAAATAAATATATTAAGTAAAGCTGGATAATGCTGCTTTTATTTAAAACAAAATGATATGGAGTTGGTTCTATTTTATGCTTTTTGAGCTAGTTCTGAGGACAGTCACCATGTGTGCTCTGGTGTTACTGGATAAATATGCAACTGCCAAAACTCACTCTTTTGAAGAAGGAACATTCACTTGGAATCATGTTTTGAATTTTTAAAGTAACTTAATAATTGTGTCTAGTATCTATTATACATGCATATATATGGTATTAGTTGCTATGCTGAATATTTATTAAACAAATATTTATGGAATTTCTGCTATTTGCCATGCATTTTCCCAAGCACTGAGAATCAAGTAATAAAAGAAATAAATATTCCTTCTCATGTAGACCTTACATTTGAGGATGAAATTCTCAAGTGAATCCTGTTAAAATTCATGAAATCCTTTTTCACAAAACAAATAGTCTTGTGGCAATTAAGCACATATTACAAAGATAATAAAATATAGAAAATAATGTGATATTCATTAGGTATATAAAAAGTCTGAGAATTTCAAAAGAAGAGCTAGAACATTGATAATTATTCAATGAAGACTTCAAATAAGAGGCAAAATTTGAACAGGAATTTAAAGGATGTACAAGTCCTTTACTTTGCAAGAAGAAACATAATAAATGCATAAACATATTCATGGGATATGGAAAGTGTATATAATATTTGGGGGGACAATGAATAGTTCAGTACATACAGAAGAAATATTCAGAAGGAAATAGAAATGCCAGTGAAATAAGGAAAGAGGTGGTTAGTAAAGAAAGGAAGTGGGAAATCATAGTGTCCTAGTAGTCAAAAACAGACAAGATAAAACAAACTGATTCTTAATGAAATTGAAGAAAAGACTCAAAGAATATCTATGGATTCTGATAACTGACAGGTCACTCTTGATTCCCCTGAGGGGAGTTATGGGGGATTAATGAAAAAAATAGAAGATATATATGCATATATATATATATATATATGTCATGGCAGTATGGTCAAGAATTGGAGAGAGCAATTTCCCTGTAATTACAAGAAGACTAGTAAATAATGAAATAAGAGAAAAAAAAAGTGGAAGTTAGCCAAGTAAGATAGTATTATGGATGAAAAATAATTATCTAATAACAGTATCAGTGTATGATGCAAAGGATCCAGTTAGAATGCAATATTGAACTAATAGAGGTTGACCACTGGAGCAAAATGGGTGTATTACCTTTAAAGTAAAGATAAACTTGTAAAGGAAAGAAAGAAGAAATAAATTTTTAAAAGATAAACAGAATTCGTGGAGGTAAAGAGAACATAATTATTAGGAATTTATAATTTATAGCTCTAATCTAATATGAAAAACAAAATTTAACAACCTCATTACTTCAAATAAACATTTAAATTATGTAAATAACACTGATTTTTGAAAAGTCATAGTAGTTCAGTAAATTGCAAAGATATTCTGCCATTTGGTGCACATCTGTCAAAATAGATATAGACATTTTTATTGCTTATAATTGTTAAAATAAATAGCAAACAGGTACCTACAACATATCAGACTTAAATATGTAACATTCATATTAATTCCTTCTGTACTTTTCAATTTCATAGCTTGCACAATTTTGTGAAAGCTAGTGTTTTGATGTGTAGGTCTGTAATTCTTAGAACCAGAACTTTTCAGGAATTTTTTTTTCACATTTTAGAAAGGTGATATAATGTATATGTCTAATATAACATTCCCACTGGGATTTGTGGCAATACTCAAAATAAAATACTTTTAACAATTTTTGACAATATCCTTGTCTATTTACAGTGAATTGAATAAATTATATAAATGCCCCATCGGTTCAAGTCAATTTTTAACACCAAGTGAGTAGCAAAATATCTTTAAGATCATACATTTTTTGAATTTAGTAACTATGGACAAGGAATTATAGACTTGTATTTAATTTATTTGCTGGAACTTTTGCTTTCTTAAATTCTGACAGTGGTACTGATGATAATTCAAGTAGTATTACAGTGCAAAAGCATTATATATTAGCAAGAGTAAATTTTAATCTGTTTCCTATTAAATCTCAACAGAAATTTGTAGTTTAGAGCTTTAGACCAAACACGTATTAAAAATTTTATCATATCTGTAATCATGTTTATATAAAAACATTTACTTTATGCAGTTAAAAGTCATCTGGAAACATTGAAATGTTTAATCTCATCATAAGATCATTTTGAATAATATGGGATTTATAGTTCTGTCTCTCTATGGGAAATATATCAATATATTTTTGTAAGAACCTTTTGTTTTATTTTTTATGTAGTTGTTCAAGTTGGTCGTTCCATAGGATATATTTTTAAAACAAAATGCATATTTCATGGAGATTGATTTGTCTGCCCTGGGTTTTATTTTCTTTGAGGTTTTGGAAATTCATAGTGAGGGATGAAATTACTTTGTTTTGTCCTGAGTTACTTCCTTCCTAATTTCAATTGCTGTATTTATTGTGAAATACCCTTCCTTTATATACACATCTGATCTTTTACACCTACAAATTAATATATTTTAAAGATATTAAGAGAAGAGTAGCAAAAAAATTTAGAAAACTTTAATCCACACAGACTGACTTCATGATGTAGACAAGCATTATTCTACCTGTTGGAAAACAGTAGAAAATAGATCAAATCTTAAATTAGGATATCTGATAATCTTGTAAACTCTTGCAGTTATATTGATATTCTTGCTTAGGAGCAAATCTCTTTACCATTAATTTCATAGTTAAATACTATGATAAATGTATAAATAGAATTAATTCTTCTTAGATAAATAACAGAATAACTTTCGTAGTTTCTTGAATGTGGAGCCAGACTTTAATATAGAGGGTGAATTGAAAATGGGATAAAAGCATGATCAAAAACTTGGAGCTGTGACAAGTCATCACATAATCAAGGAATGACAAATAAGTGGAGATATTTTTATTGAAACAGGGATGTAGAATTATAATGGGAAGACAATGAACTGAATAACGGGTTGGCATCACATTAGAATGCCATACTAAGGAGTTTGAATCTGATTTTATAGGCAATTAAAAACCTTATTTTGAGTGGAGTTAACTGATGAGATTTTTGTTTTAGAGTGATCAATTAATAATAGACCAGAGGAAGGTTGGAAATAAAAGGAACCCATTAGCAAAACTGATCAATCAAAAAGGCAGGAACATGTTTAATACTTTCTAATTTTTGTATACACTAATGTCATGCAATTTAATTGCTGTACTCAAGAAATTTTATTGATATCATTCTGAGCAATTGAGCATAACTCAAGAAACATAACTTACTTCAAAGTAATAATATTTTTGATAGTGATCAGAGTTGATTTTCCCTTTCACTTTCATTTTATAACAGCTGACACACTTCCTTAAATATAAATATAAATTAAACCCTTAGAAATTGTTATAATTTATTTATAATTATTCAACAAAATTATTATTATTATTCAACAAAACTTGCAAAAATTAATCAGCAGTAATAGGGACTTAAAAAGAAAACACATTCATTGAACATCTATATATCAGGCAGTGATCCAAGAAACTTATCCTCATGGACAGCTGGTGAGAGAGCTAGCTCCTTAAATAGAAGAAAACCTGAGCATCAGAGAAGTGAAGTCACTTGCCCACTGCCATGGCCTTTGCAGTACAGCAGTTATCTTTCTGATTCTTATCTGTGCCCTCTCCTCTCTAGCTTTTTTTGCTTTTATACAGCCTTCAAGAAAACTGCAAAGGAGAGCTCAGAAGGCAGTTATGTTAGTATTTCTAAGTTGAAAATAGGGTATCTTACTTTTGACATCAAGTTTGAATTTTATTTTTATGTCTAAATTATAGATTTATGAAGGGTATTTTGGTACCATTTCGAGTCATCTGATTAATTGCTGTAAGGATGAGGATGAGGATAAAGATTATGTTGACTTGTTCTGTAGCAGCACCTAGTACTGAGACTACTGGTTTTTAATCCTCATATAGATTAATTACTGTTACCCAGAATAATCCTTATTTATTTTCTGTTGATTTTGCAGTTGAGATTGACAGAAAGTACAAAATGTTCATGTTAAAATGTTAATGTTATCTACATATGTTAGGAATGATTTTTATTAATATGTAATCACTAGTAAAAATAGGATGTAGCAAAATAGTTGTAGATAGCAGTTTTATTGCCTCATTAATTGCTTTTTAAATTTGTCAGAATTGTACTTCTGCTAATTTTGAGCAATAAATAAAATAAATTTTCTTTTTAAAACGCTGAATATATTAAACTCTAATATTAAACTCTAAATTTAGTGTTACTTTTAAAATTATTACTATCTACTCAGGTATCTATACAGACTTAATTTCAATTAAATGATAATCTGCACTCTATAAGATGCCGTAGTCCATATGTATTATTAAGATATTTCATAGTTCTCCAGGTATTTAAAGTTATTAGAAAATTAAAGTGGAACCAAAAAAACCTGACTAAATTCCATTTACCTCATTTTTCCCATCCATCTCAAACCCACTAGTAATAATTTATCCTATGAATGCTATATTCTGCTCTGTCTTACTTTTTTCCAAAATATTGATATTTTTCAAATTAGGCTACATAAAACACCAGAGATTAGAAAATATGTCTTCAACTAGATTTGTTTTCATGAAATATAGCTTTGACTTTTTATAGTTTTGATCTCTAAACTTGATTTATATACACATATATGTGAAAATATACACGTTTATATATATACACATATTTATCTTCAGAATGTGATTGTCAAAACTATTTAATTTTTCAAATTACACATTGCCTACATCTACCAGAAAGAATATTGCTTACTTCTTAAGTGTAATTGTGTATGGAAATTATGCTAGGTAAATATAGAGACTTGTTCTCGAAATTACAAAATTTAGTAATGATATATAATAATGTATTTTTAAAATTTATTAGTGAAAGTATTCAAGATTCATTAATAATCTAATTATTCTTGTGTTTGCATAACGATATTTTATTAATGACATTTAAACATTTTATGAATTTTGAAAAAAATTATTCAGCTTTTCAAAAGTCATATGACAAGTTGTATGTTTTTTGATTATGTATAGCATATATTTATGAATAGAGGGTATTTCAGCTAATCACTTTATAAGTATGTAGATATGAGTAGAAATATGTACATTCATTTTAGTATATTTATTATTTGCATACTACCTATTCATTTAAACATTTTTGAATAAATTTGTTAATATCAGTATTTGAGTTATATAATTTTCTTCACATGTGACCACTTTTTCTCAGACGTAAGTTCAATAATTTAAAGCACCCTATTTGGATACTTTAAAAATACTGGACACTCTTTAATTCTGTCTGTGGGAACCTCTCTGTATCATGGATTACTTTAAAAAGAAATTAGATTCCCATTTTGCTTTCAATCAAAGATGTAATGAAGTTCATACTGAATCAATGTTACCATGTAAATACTTATTAAATCTTCAAGGATGAATAAATATGATATGTAGCAATTAGTATGTTATCTGCAATTTCTTCTAAATTTTTGAAGGAGATTGTAAGTTACTTGTTCCTTTAGTATTCTAGGTATCCCATTATAATTATATTTATTATTTTAATGTGCAATAATTATTTAAAATGTTGGACAAGGTAAAAAAAATCTAGCTAGTAATAAATATACTGATCTATGAAGCATTACATTCCTTTTATCATATCAAATATAGTTAGCATTAAATGAGTAAACACTTGTGCCAGGCACAAAAAATGAAATTATACATGAAACAAACTTATATTCTGATCTCTTATAGTTATACAAGTAGATGATGTGCAATTCAAAACTCCTGAAATAACATCTACCATCACTTTTTGTTATTGAAGCATACCAGTCCAAAAAACACATCTTAGATCTGCTATGTGAAAGCCAGTGAATGGATGTGTGACTTTAAAAATTGGTTAGAGTAAAATTCTATTTTATTTTTAGCTGTGGAAGTTTCAGGGTAAACATTTTATCCCCTTTGCATAGATTAAAAACATTAGAATGATATCTTGTTTAGAATCTTTGAACTTTAAAAATACATAAAGTAAAAAGTAAGGAAATCTGAAAAAATGTGGACTTCAATTGACAATAATGTGTCAGAAATGGCTCATTAATTGTGACAAATGTGCGATACAAGTGTAAGGTGTTATTAATAGGATCGATTCGGTGGGAAGTTCACAGAACTCTGTGGTATCTTCTGAATTTTTCTGTAAATCTAAAACCATTGTAAAATTTAAAGCTATTAATTTAAGAAATATTAACTTCCACAGTAAAAAAATAAAGACTCTAAACTCTGTACAAACTTAGATGTAAACTCAAGAATTTGAACATTTTAATTATTAACAGAAAATCATCAAAACATGTGGGTAGAAGCAAAATATAATGCAAACATTAATGAAATTTTCTTTATGACTGTCCAAATTGTAGAATGAGGAAGGTGTCAATAAGGAGACCAATCTGATCAAGAACTCTCATACAAAATGATAAACACCTTAATTCATGTGATGGTTAGTGTAAAGGGAAAGATTTGACATATTTTACAAATAAATAATTAACAATATTTGGCAATTTATTGGACATAAATATCAGAGAAATGAGTGATTTGGAGAAGAGACTTATAGTAAAATGGGACATATAATAAATTGAACTTATAATAAATTAGGCTCAAACTACAGTTGCCAATGGCATTAATAAGGTAGGTTAACAAGATATATTTTAATTATGCACAGCAAATGAAAGTTTAATCATTCCTCTAGGAATGGCCTATGGTTAAATGATGTGAATACTTCTTGGGCAGTGAACAAGAAATGTTTGGAACTTTGAGTCTCAAATGTAACTTTGGTCTGTTGTACAAATGTTTCTAATTTGATGATCATGTTCTTAAATGAAATATTAATATTTTGTCCTAATCACAAAGTGAGCTATAATCTCTTCATGTCTAAACTAAGATTTGATTGTAAAATAGGGAAATTTCCAGCTGCCAGATTATTAATCAGTGATATTTTCTATGTATTCACAATATTGATTAATGTTTATAATAGAGGTAGAAAAATATTCCATTGCTAAAACTCTAAATTCATTTGATAAAGTGAAATTTGAAGTAGATAACTTTTATTTTTTATTCTCATCTACAGTTCTACTTTTAATTACAAGAAGTAATCTTATGTTCCATATTTTGCAAGTGGAAAATAATTACTTCTAAACCCTTTTTTAAAAGGGTAAATGTTGAAATTATCAAATTTGAAAGTGACCCGCAAAACATGAGAGAAATTACTTGAAAGAAAAAGCTAAAACTTATTTCCGTTCTGTGGAACAGTCCCCTTGAGGTCAATAAAGGGTCCTAGAATGTTTTCTTAGTCCATTTGTTCAAATTAGAAATAACTGTTAGATTAAAACATGATCTCAGTTGGATTTAAATTTGCATTTTACAGACTTCCCTAGCTCTTTAGGGTCATTCTTATTAAAGAAATCAATTCTTCACTTAAAAGAATTCTAAAATTACATCATCAAAATATTAACTATGAAGTAGTCTTTAGGTAGAGGAGAGGGTATTCACATTCATTGTTGACCTGTATAGTGTTTTTCGAATGGATTCTGTAAGTGGTGACTTTCAATTTTTTAATAAAAATGGAAAAATATATATAATTTGACCGCTAATTCAACCATGAATTATTAAAAATAATGATGAAATATTTGTCCACACATGAGAGTGGACATCACAAACTCTTCTGTGGTGAACTATTCTTTCATTCCCCCACTATTCATCTTTGTTTAAGGTTGAAGCTATGGAGGTAGCTCCCTCAGGATTATTTTCCCCCACCAGGTGCAAATATTTCCAGGATCATTGGAATCCTGTGAGAGTGCTTGTTCAAGATAATCTATATAGGGAAGGACTCTTCTTTTAGATGACTCAGTGCAATGGGATACAAATATCTGTGGAAATTGTTTATTGTGCTGGAAAAGCTTAACTCCAATCATTCCTTTGTTACCACTATCCACACACACCCAACTCTACTGCATTTCCTTTGAATTCTTCAGATTAGATAATTTTAGTGCACTTAAAAATTCTTTGAGAAAAGTGTTCATAAATAGCAAGTATATTACTTCTATTGTACTAATCAACATGTATTATTATAATTAAAACATTTCGGTCAGAAAAAAACAAGGTTGTTATATGAGGTTGATGCTCTCAATTCAAGATTTGATTTTTTTTTTTTACAAATATCTACTGACATTTTAAGTATCATCTCTGGTTACATATGTAGTAACACCATAAAACTGATTTCACAAAGTCTACTCAAATTCTAAATATTTTCTCAGTATAGAAATATGATTAATTCTACATAGGTACTGTCAATAATTAAGAATTAATTGGAGAACTTATTCATGCTTTACAAAATTTTTAGTAATTCTAATAATGCTAATGAGAAGGGTGATTATAATATATTAATAAATAAAATGCTGTTTAAAGGGCAGAAAGAGTCTTCATGGAGAATATGGCATTCTAGACAACATATGAAGGTAATGGGTAATGAAAATAGTGAGGAAGTACATCCAGACTTTGGGAGAAGAGAGTTCCAAGCAGAGACAATGACCAAGCAGTTGTTCCTTGTCTGTCATGTTGAATAAAAAATACAAAGACTAGCATCATTGGCGTGTGCAGGAGACTAAATTGAGGTAGAAAGAGGTGGTAGATAGGGAAGAAAGAAGGAAATGTACACAGGATCATAGAGTCATAAAAAACAGAACACAGTTTCTAATTCTCTTACTGATGATGTTTGTAATTCTCTTACTGATGATGTTTGTAATCTAATTAAAATTCCTTTATAGTAAAATATCAAATTCTGAGCATTAGAGATTAAATTTACCTAGAGATAACATTTGTGTACATTTGTGTATTTCCTTGGTATGTGTTTTCATCTCTCTCTACATATATATATATATATATACACACACACATACACACATTTCCAAGCATATATAAACACACATATAATATATATGTACATAACACAAGTAGATTCGTACCATATATATGCTTATGTACTTTTGTGCATTTTCCTTAATGCTTAACATTTTCTCTTGATTAAATTACTGATTCCTAAATTTCTCTAAGAGCATTATTATATTCAACTGAATATTCAAAACTGTGAATGATTCTTTATAGACGCTTGGCTTTTGGGAGAAAATAATGTGTAATGCACATGCATATATTTTATGATTATATTTATAAGTAATGGATTAATTACTTTTGCAGATAATATGCTGTTTGAAATTTTTTGCACTCTTCCCTTAAGAAGTGATCTTAGGAGTGAAATTGTTGTTTTAGAGCTTATTGATTTTTTTAAGGTTCTTAATAAAAATGAAAACTCCATCAGAAATTAAAATTAAAAGCCTAGAGATTACTCAAAATTTTCACAAAACCAGGCCACTATCTATAAAGGAAATGTTCTGAAGAAGAAAGTGTTTGTTTTCATATTTAATTAATTGTCAGAAATCATGTATAGAAAATATAATTGTTTTCATTTTTAGAGCAGCTTCTAACCAAATTCATGCTGTGATATTATCATTTTGTTGTCATTATTTTGGCAAAAATATATTCACAAATTAGTTTTAAGAGTTACTATAATATCATTTTATTGTAATGAAGAGTTTAGGGGATTGTGTTAGAAGGATCTTTATTCAATTAGAATATAAAGAGATAATTTAACAAAGTAAGGGAATTCCATTTTTAGACACAGCAGTTTAGAAAGTCTAAAATTATTACCATAATATTCACAAAGGATATACCTTGTTTTATCAAATTATGCAACTGAAACGAATAGTAAAGGTGAATATGAACAAAATCATGAATTTTTAGTAAGTGAAATAATATATTTAGTATGTAGATACGATCAAAGATATGACTTTGGAATAAAACAGAAAATTTTCTCCAGTAGGAAAAAAAATGATTCAGTACATAGCCATAATAAAATCCTTTATGGTATCATTTATGTGCAATGATTTGTGATGTGTAAATTGTGCAGTCTTTATCTCATGCCAGGTATAATTTTCAAAATAATCTAACCACAGCATGCTCACTAATTGCATTACTCCAAGTAGCTCTATTATATGTCTTTCATTTGACAGTACAACTATATAACCTTGAAAATGGTATCCCTCGTGATTTTCAAATGCAGCCTCAACATTTTGGCAGAATAATTTTGTAGGCATTTAAGTTACAATTATTTGAGTTAAAATTACATCTGAGAAATGTCTCCAATATACTTTCCTTAATCTATTCTTGCTCATTGGAGGTATAATAAAATTAATTACTCTTTGGTGATTATTTACCAGTCATTAATGAAAGTTTGTAAGATTGAGTATCATGATATTATGGACAAATGGTTAATCTTTTTTAGTCAAAATTTCATCAAGCAAAAAAACAACAACAAAAAAAATTAAGCACATTTTTGTTCTTTTGAAATGAAATTTACTCACACTTTAATCCATAACCATTTTGATAACAAAGTAGTAAAATTACTATATGATTTATTATGTAAAATGATTCATTTTTGAGGGAGAAAGAGTTGCTCTTATACTGTCACTGAGACAGATTTTACAGAGTAAATCTGAACTTGTATTCCTCTTAATGAAGAGAAATTTTTTAAATAATGAGATGAATGATTGTATAGAAAAAATAAAATGTAAGTATAATGAAGTGATAAAAATATGAGAAGCAAAAGTCAGTATTGTTCTCTCAGTCTTTTGTGATTTTTTTTAATGTCAAAGCCTTTGACATTTATATTTTAATTTTAAAAGAATGCAAGTTATTTTGTTATTTATAAATGTAGTATGTATACACATCAATTAAAAGTTTACAAATAGCTTTGCATATCTCTCTTGTGTATTTAGAAGTTAAAATGGGTAGTTTGGAAGAAAAGAAAGAAAAGGAGCTATGAAAGAAAATTAAAGTGTAATTCATAAATAAAATGACCTTCCTAATGATTTTAGTTACTATCAAAGTGAAATTATATTGTCCTTACATATTTTGCCTTTGCCTAAATAAATAAACATTTAATATTCTGCTAACTAATAAAGGTAATTTATTTTTGAATTAAAGGCAAGCTTATACCTGAATGCATATCTGACTATGTCTTTCTATTTTGAATTTATACTGGAGCTTATTAAAATTTAATATAAGTTAACCAATTTAAGGTGACTTATGGTTTAATAAATGGCAATGAGAAAAGGAAGTTAAAAGGCTTATAAAATTCAGGAAGATAATTTCAACTTGATAATGTTTCATGGTGCAGACTGATAAAATTTTCTCTTATCATTTCTTCTCATCCTCTATTTTCTGGTATCCGGACATTGATATTTAGCAGTTTAATGCTTTGAATAACAATTCCATGCTTATTACTAAATTGTCTGCATTTTTATGGATAAATAAGCCTGAGTATTTTTCAGCCATGCCAGGAATCTTACTGCAGCTTTCATTTTCGTGCATCAATTGAATGTTACTTTAACTAGCTTCTTTTGTCTATTAAGAGTTAATTTTACATACATTAGTTTACTTTTTACATATACTTTTTAATATGGTATATTTTTAGGTTAACTAGGCAAATATTTATCAGTCTTACTTATACCGAAGTCTTTCAAAAGCATTTTTTTAAAAATGAGTTAGCATGTACCATTAATTAGTTACTATAGTAATTTGATACTGTAATATAGCTACTTCTGTAGTAATTTAAATAATCTAATATAAAATTTACATCTGAGAATTCTGACATGCTCTATGTATTTCATATCTGTTTATTGGAGCACAATTTCTAAGAGTGACAAATTAGGTGCCCAAATATAAGCTGGAATATAAGGGAAGAACAGAAATTAACTTGTATTTGAACATTCACTTATTCTAGATTATGACTTCCTTCTTTTTTAGACTCATTTTCATGTCAACCCTTTCAAAGGGAAGGAAGAAACTGCTTACTTGATGTTTCCAATTCAATTTTATAAGTAAATCTCATTTTTAAATTATCATTTCAATAAAAACAAATGTATATGCTAACATTCTGTAATAAAATAATCCCTAAAAGGTAAATGAAATAATCTTTGATTTTGCATTTATTTAACTTGCTTTATAATCAAATTATTATGTCTATTTTTCTAATAAGTAAACACATATATGGTAAGATGTTTAAGAATTTCTTTAATTAAAGAAATAAGGACATTAAAATTTCTCAGCTTTCCCATATGCTAAAAAAAGAAATCATGGTGCAGCCTTGATTCGCGGTTGCGGTTTCTTCTCTCCTCATCTGAGATGATGTGCCTGTTGTCAGTACTTCCACTATATTTCCACAATATTTAACTAAGGACCTGAATACTCCTGAAAGAGTAAAGGGGAACAGTTGAATGAAGATCAACGTTTTTTTCCTGTTTTCTATTTTTATTTCAATACTTCATTGTGAAATACAATTGTATTTGAAATTTTTTTTTTTTAAAATAAAGTAACCTGCTATCTTTACTGAGGTACATCAAGGAGGTAGGACACAAAATACATGTTTTTTCTAGCAATACTCAAGTTTTGATATTGAGAGCTATTAAAAATTTTGCTATACTCTTTCATATTTAATACTTTAGTGTTTCACCATATTATTGTTTAATTATAGCTAGATTAATGTGGAAGTAGATCCTATTTGGAAATGTTAAATGAAATGAAATTGCAATCATTTGTATCTTTTATTTCAATTAGTATGGCAGAGGACACAATAATTTAATTGATGGTCCTTTATTTTATTGTTTAGCTATGCACAATTATTTTTATATGAAGGGTTAAATAATTATATTGAACAGTTGAATATTAGTTGTGTCAATTACATAAGGTTATTATGTTATTTTTCTAGCATTTTCTATCTTGTTGTCTTTAGAAAATGTACATATTGCCAGAAAAAACTGTTTTATAAATCCCAATTTAAGAAAATATTTGTAAATACTACTATAAACGATTTTAGTTTTACATCATATTCTTTCATAGTATGTCTTCAGAGACCAATTAAAGTCAAAGCAATTTCAAATACTTTCAGTATATAAACTGTAGCTATGTAAATATCAGAGACCACATTGGAGCAGTCAGTGAATTTTTTTTCCTTTCTTTTTTTAGACAAATAATGCAAAGAATGACTATCAGGGAGGTTAATAAATGGTAGCACATTTTAGAAAATTCATAGCTCCTTTTTATGTAGTTTTTCCAGATAATGTGAAATGTAAAATAAAATCAATCATACCTTGATGTGACAAAAGTTGATTCTTGATTCAGTTATTATGATGTGAAAGCTAATAGGTAAACCACTTTAAGTTGAGTCTTATCCTTTGTTTACTCAGCCAAGGATATTTGCTGTTAAAAATGCCTGATGGAGGGGTGTTGTATCTGCTATGTTATTTGGAGCACAGTGTGGCTGCTTCATTGTATTAGTCACCTTATCTGTAGAATTATGTCAACAATGTATTGCCTACTTACCATAGAGAGCAATATTTAGAATTCATATGAATACAAAAGGTTTCAGAGAAAGTGAGGACTATCCTTGGGTGTAGTCTTCCTCTTACATACAGAGAGTTAGCTTTGGAAAAGTGCACATTTGGATGTTAAGAAAAGTATTTTGAAGAATTAGCTAATGCAATGCTTTGAAGCAAAATTTTAACTTTCCAAATGAAGTCTGCGTGAAATAACTTATTGTTAAATAAGCTTCAATCTTTAATAAACTCTATAAAAGTAAAATTCATCTTTTTTTACACTATCCTGAAGTAAGTTACTTCTCTTGAGATCAGCATTTGATTATTTTAAAGTTTTTAACCATTTTTTTGTTGTTTCATTTTGCTGCAAACCTGAAAACAGTTGCAGTATATAGTAGTATAATTGTTTCATTCTAATAGAATCTATTTTTTCCTCAGTCCTCAGAGACATCCTATGTAGGCCATTGCCAGATGTATCATTCTAGAGTATATTAATCAAGGATCTGAATCAGGATGGCAACCCCTGTGTGTCCAAAGAGCTGGGTCAGGCTGTTTCTGTAATTCCCTGATGAGGAGTAGAAAGATATTGGCCTTTCGTACCGTATACTTTAATATTTTTTATTTTATTAACCACTTGATTGCTGCTCAGCATACCTGCTAAGTAGGGCATACTTTGTTTCAGTAAGTGGAAATCTCCATTACCCAATTGAATATAATTATTTAGAAATGTTTCTCACTGCCTGCAAGAAATAAAATCAACTATATTTTTCTTACCAAATAGATTCAAATCAAGTGCATGGGGCAAATGAGAAAGTTAGTCTTTTCTTTATTGTAGAGTATCGTATAAAACAATGACTCCAAATTATGTGGATAATTTACATTTAAAAACTAAAACAGTTCCCAAAAAGAATGGGCATGATCACTTTAGTTTGTTTATAAATGATTGTCTTTCATTTAGCAACTCTAGTTTAACTCTGGTTTTGAGATGCTGTCAGAAACAAGACTTTCATATAAAATTTACAAAATAAAATTAAGATCCCAAGTATTAAAAAAAAGGAAGAAGGAAATAAAAGAAAGAGAGGGAGGGAGGGAGGGAGGGAAGGGAATGGAAGGGAATGAAAAAGATTACATTCTAAAGGTAAATTATAGTTTTCAGGGGAAATTGTGCTTGCTCCTGTGATTCAATGAAAATCAGTCCCCTTTAACTTATATTCTGCTGATTATAATTTTTTACCCTAAAACTATATTTTTTGAAGCAAAATTAATTTCTGGTAGAAAAATTGGGCCACATTTATGAATTAAAAATCTGTGCAGTTGACTGTCTCTATTTTGCAAATAACTTTATATATATTTAATTATGATTATATGATATATATCATATATTTAATTTTATGATTATATAATATATATCACTACTGTTCTCATAGATAAAAGCTTCTGCAATCTAGATGTTATTCTCATACTAAAAAAGAGTCTATATAGCTCAGCAAGTATTCTTATACATTAAGTCTGTTTTACCCAAGGTATCTTGCTTCATATATGTAGAAGTAGACAATGAAGCAGAAAACCTGAGCACTAGTTTATTTTTACCTTGATTCTAGATTTCATCATTCCTCTTTTGAAATTCAGAACTGAAATAACTGGTCCCTCTCCTTAGGGAGTTCAAGTGCAATCATATATGTGTGCAAATTCTATAATACAAGTGTGTAAACTCTATAACTTAATATATATGTATATTATAATAGCAGCTATTCTTAACAAAAAATAGAGATGATTGATAGTTATATATTATTTGTAACTATAACCTAGGTTTTTCAAAGCAGTTACTTTTAATTTTTAGTATTCATGAAAATATTTTTATTTTACAATAAAAAAGGACTGCAGAAGTAATAAAATAATTTAAATCTTAATTTTAGATAGCCAAATATTTATTTTATAAAAATAAATATTTTTTAAAAAGTGGATATGCAATATTGTCATAGTATATTAAGACATAAAATAATAATTGACCAGAGAAGCATATTAAAGTAGAACGTCAATAGAAAATGTCAAAGTGAAAATACAGATATACACCTTTTATAAACAAAAATATGAGTAAAATAATTGGTCTGTTTTTAATACCTTAGAATTTATTCTTTTCACGCTATATTATAAACTGTATATATCCTGCTAAATATTTTGCATATTTCAAGGCATTAACAATTAAATTATAAGTATTTTATCTTTATTATTTTATTTTATTAAGATGATTTTCTTTATTCCTGAAGAGTTACTGTATAAAGGACAGTTAGTGGTTCTGTTTTTTTCAAGCAAGGTATAATATCATACACATTCTGAGTGTTAACAGTAGAGATTAGAAAGGAATTATAAATTTAAATTCATAGAGGACAAAATCATTTCTCCCTCTAAATGGCAGTGAAACTGCTATAGTTTTTAACCTGTGTTAGATGAAAAAAATCAAATATGAAGGTTGGCTGTGCTGTCATCTGCTTAAATTCCTCCTACATCTACAGCTGACTGACACTCTCCACAAACTGATAATTGCCCACTTGATTTGTTTTAAAGTATTATTAATTTTTTTGTGTGTGTGGATATTTAAGAAGATCGGAAGATATTATAAGGAAATACTTTCATCAAGTGGAATCTTTTAAAAAAAATCTTTTATATCTTATTCAATTAATTTACTTTAAAAACTGCTTTTTTAGAATAGTCACTTGCTTTTTCATGCTTAGGGACTTCATGTTATGGAGACAAGTTTCTTTTCATTTATGTTTTCCATGTTTCTCTCTATTGAACCTCATGCACATGTCATTGTTAAATGAAAACCCATGAATTCAGACTGGTTTTATACTCTTTCTAGTTCTTCAGGGACTAAAGGATAAAGAATTGTTCTTATTTATTTACAGAATAATTGTTTTTATGCAGATGAACTATGTTGCAGGACTGTGACTTAGCTAATTAATTTTCTTCCATTGGCTCCAGGTCCCAAAACCAGGCCACCGGACTTTACATGGTCTTTAAAAGCATGGCTGCGTGTGTTGCCTGCGCCACATGGGTAGACCAGTAATCTAGCAATCTTAAAATGAATTTCTTTATTCCTGAAGTGTTATTAGCTTTATAAGTTTTTTTATTATATTTATTTTAATATGATTAATATCTACTATATACAGTACATATAGACAAAATGCAAAGAAATTGCCAAATTAACAATATAGGGGAAGTAATGTAAGAATCATATGTATCATATTCAATATGCACATTTCTATTAACATGTTCCTAGCAGTTTAGATTTGTTATAACTTATTTTTACCAAAAGTGAATTATGATAATCAAATAATAAGCAAATAATATCATTGGATAAAAAAAATATTTTAGTAACTGTCTATATAGAATCAAAAGTCAAATATTCTAGATTATTGGTTTTTTAAAAGGTCATAGAATACTAACAATGAAATAAAACACTATATATATAATCATCCTTATACTAAAGTTCAAAATAAAGGTGACTTTTTAAAAATTTTAGGCTAAAAAGCAAATTTGAAAGGGACTCATAAATAAAACAGAATCAAATTCCAAGATGGTGTACTTTACATTTAAATGAAATTATATTAAATTAATTATATGAAATTAGATCACAATTCTACTATGGGTTTCCAGCATTATTTCAAATATATTAAGATATATTTTAATATGTCAACCATCCTTTGGTCCTTTTTATGGACAAAGTCATAGCAGAAGAGTATCTGAATTAAGTGAGAGACCTTGATAAAGCAGTAAATTGTGTATTTTCATGTAATTATGTGCACAGGTGTTTCATCAATTAGGAATTTCAACCTCATCTGTTGTATTTTTGTGACATTATAAACGTAAAATAATCTGAATTGATTATACATACATATATGCAAAATACATATATTAATTAATACATGTATGTATAATCAATTCAGAACATTTTGTATATATGTAATAAATGGAAAGAGGAGAGTTTTTTGTTTAATGAGTTTATTATTACTTTTAAATAACAAAAGATCTTTCATTCATATCCTACTTTAGGTATCATTGCTAAGATATATTCATAGAAGTAAACTATTCTTGCTAACCTGCTAAGGAAGCAGACTACAAGGCATACAAAGGTATTAAACACGGAGTCACAGTTTTGAAGTAAAATCTGGGTTCAGATATTGGTCCTCAATATTTTATATGATCAAACTGCTTTCCTTTTGCGTCCCAAGAAACTTAGACTGATTAGAGAATTCAGACAATTAAGCCTGCCCATGTTACTGATCATGCCAAATAACAGCATATTGCATCTTTCACAATTTTAATCACTGGTTGTGAGTGCTATCTAGCAAAATCAGTGTATTCATTGCACAAATTATTGACTAATGTACCTAAAAATGTTGTCTTTCAAAAAGCTGTTTCATTCAGGTAATAGAGATATAATAATTTGAGATGATGCCTTATAGAATGGCTTTGAACACTGCCAAAGCTGACTTTCAGAGCTAAAAATAGCTAAAAATAAGCACTTCACATTATTTAACATGACTTCAGAGCAAAAAAGGAGGGGAGGATCTTTGACACCTGTGGAAAGTCTAGATAAAATACCAGCTAACCATTTCATGTCAACAATTGAGAGAGAAAAAAAAAAAGCCTCCAAAAACCTTGACATCTTTTTTTTTTTTTTCCCTGACTGATTCAGATCTGTGTAAACAGAGCTCCATTTTGACAACTGTTTAGCTCAAGGCACAGATTTGAAGTATTAGAGATAATGACAGATTTATTAGATTAACTTTTGCGGGGATTTTTTAGTGTCCTAGATAATTACTAGCCATGGTACATTTGAATGGTTTCAGCTTCTATTATTGTAATGTGTGCATTCCCTTGTAGGCATTAATGTTGTGTCAAAAGAGATATTAGAAAAGTCTATATTTAGTTATGTTTCATTGATTTGTGTTTTAAAAGTGTGTGTGTGTGTGTGTGTGTGTGTGTGCATGTGTGTGTGTGTGAGAGAAATTATATCTCTGGGCTTTTTAATCTCGAATTTTTAAAAAAAGAGGTAAAAGCTATTTTCTTTTAATTTCTTGAATTTTAAAGAAACTCTTCTCTCAATACTCTTTCTAATTTTAAGTATTACACTGTCATCTTTGATTACTCAAGTGAACACCACTAGAATCGCTACAAATGATTATATTTCTCCCTTATGTTTTGTATGATTAATTCACAGGGTCTCTTTGAATTTTCATCTGATCTAATGTCTTTTTATCCTAATTTTTATTTGCTGCTCTTTATGAGCAGTTTCATCTGTTAGATAGTTTACTAGTCTCATTTTATTTCTTCTTTTTATGACTCTTAATTAGTTTAAATGTTTTTAATCAACTTAATACATTTTTGGATTTCCCTAACACTCCCCCATTTTTGTCCATGTTTGTGTCTATTTTTCTCACAAAAATAGTAAATTTTTCTATTGCATCTTTCTATATGCATAGATTAAACATCTTTTGAAGTCAATGTTTATTTTCCAATGTTAAAATAAAAATTCATGTTATTTTATAGAAAAAATGCTGACTATTGAACCCAAATGATATTCTAATTCATTTTATTTTTATTTATTTATTTGTTAGCTTATTTATTCATTTTTTAAAGGAAAGGTGCAGGCAGGAATGAAGGTAAGCACAAGCAGGCAGGCAGGAAGAGTGAGAAGGAAGCTTGTATACAGTTGTTCATCTTGGTTGTTTTCCCTGGCCTGTGCTGTGAGCTCAGGTTCTTAAGATACGTGTGGACTATACCCAGAAAACTTAACTTCTAAGATGCCAGGGCTCTCCTATTTGTTTTATTTTTAAATGGGCTTTTCAGAACAAAGCAAAGGATCCTAAACCTGTTCTTTGTTTATTTTCTGGGTAGAGTAGCATGTTATGACTTAGACAAAAATCTTTGTTTATGCCTATTGACCAAGCATAATGATTAATAGCAACCTCTCTATTATGTGTCAAAATATGTTTTGCCTGCTTAATTTCATTACATATATTGCAGAAGTAGAGGATGGAAAAAGAATTTGCAGGATGGGCAAGGGGCATTCTAATCTTCAATATATTTCTTGTTTAAATTCAGCATACTTCAAATCCCTTTACCGTGTGGTAAGGTCTAAGATTTTTCTTTATAGCGTCCTTAAAGACAGGTGATGGTAAATGCATACACAGATAACTTCTAGGAGTATTTGATTTTCATGTTCTTATTTTAAAATACTCATAATTCTGCTTGAAGCTTTAGTTGGGTTTTTTTTTTTTGACAAATAAGTAATGAGTCAATTTATTTTGAATCTAGTAATTTTATTTTTTAGCAAAGTTTGTCTAATTTTGCTTTTGTGTGTCTCAAATACACTTCTCTTTTAGATAAGCATAAAGATAGATAATCAATGACTCTCAAATTTTGATTCCATTCATTACGAAAGTGACCACGAGGGAAACAGTAATATATTTATGACTTTTCACCTCAACTGTAAATTAATTCCATCCTCGAAAGTTTCTATGTGTTTGTCATTATTTGCTAAATTTTAGACTGAGAAGTATTACATTGAGCATATTAAAAACAAGGGCAACAATAACAGTATTTTTTTCTTTGTGAAGCCAACATAGAATCCTAAAATAAATGACTTTCTCTCTCTCAAGAGGCTCCACATTCAGGCTGAGTTTGTGTTCAAATTGTATTATACTTTCCTTGGTTTTTCAATCGTGTCCTAGTAAGATACCCTAGAGTATTCATTGAGTGTTTTTGTGAATTGTTCTAAGTATTTTGCATGCTTGTGCTCATTTAAGTCCACAGCAAGTCTATCAGGATACCCCCATATTGCAGATGAGCAGCAAAAAAATATGAAAGTTAGAAATTTGACCCAGAACACCTGTACTGAAATTTTAGATCCACCTGTGGGTTTTGCCAAATTCCACTCTTGAACTCCAATATTTCGACTGCCAAACATTCTGTCTGAATCTATCTCTAGATATTGGAATTTTCATCTCCTTAAACAGAGCCGGTAGCTTGAGTCAGAGTATGGTATAAGTGCTCTCTTATTGCCTCTGTTGTGTTGTCGGAGTGCTGAAGGAGCTAGACAGTATAATATGCAGCTGCATGTAGCAAGACAGGCAGTCTCTGACTTACAAATGACCCACAGTCACAGAATACTCTCCCTTCCTCATTGTCTTTGTCGGTTTTTGAACCCCTGCTGCTGACTGTGCATTCAAAAACTGGGGAAAGGAAACAGCTATTAGAAGTAGGCACAGCTAGGGAGACTGCAGGCTCCTGGGTGACACTAGTCTTTCTGTCTCTCTGCAAAAGTGTGTATATATGTGTTTGTGTAGGTGCACGTGCTTATGGGTGTGTTCTTTCTTGATTTTGCTTTTACATAGTATCTTTGGGCAAGCAGTTCATTAAAACATTCGAAAGTTACCCTTTTTTCCTTAAATTTTGAGAGTTATGAGTTTACTAAGTCACAGGAATTTGAGTGTAATTTAGTCAGCTTTATTTTAGGCATAACTGTGTCAGATCTGAATGGCATCAGATGAACAAAGGATGGAGGAGGGAGGGTCTATCGACAATTTGGGGGCATTTTGAACTTATAGGGGATAGTAAATAAGCCAAGTTGATATTTTCCAATTGAGAAAATGAAGGAAGTGTAATACATTTAGGGATAGGAGAAAGATTGTTAAGTGGAAGGAAAATAAAGAAGGAAGAGCTAAAAAGACTGGTGTAAAACATATTCCTCCATGTATTTTCATAGAATCATGTCATGTCTTGGAAGAAAAGAAAAACTTTCTCATCCACTTTCCATTTTGTTCTATTCTTCCTTGTTGCTAGGACTTCAAATTAAAGCCAGAGCTAGTATTCTTAGTACTATAGTTCAGCCACCTTATAGTTTAGCAAGTCTTTGTAAACTAAACTAAAATCTATTACTATGATATTTTTATACTGTAAGATGTATTTTGATTTCCATAGTCAGGATAATGAATACATTTTTATTATATGACTTAATTGTAATTGTGGAATATACATATAACATATATTCTGCATATATATTACATTTAAATATATATATACACACACACACACATGCATATGTGCTCAGGTTTTTTGTTTTTGTTTTGATATTTTGTTTTTTATTTGCTGTTGTTTTGTATAGCACACCAGTGATCATTGCTTCAGGCAATAATATAATATTGACATCATTTTTCTTTATTTAAGAGAAAAAGGAAGGGTGAAAAGAAAGAAACATTTTTAAAAAAAAATTTATTTAGTTGTTTATTTTTGAATTTTTCATCCTGGTCTTGGATCTAAAACCTGGGTCCATTGACTGCATGTGGGGCACGTACCAACATCTCAGTTACCTGAACCACAAGAGTGCACCAGCATCTTTGTCTTTTTACTGAAACTGTTATTCTTTTTGAGTTAGGGAAAATCACAGAGTATTTTTCAGATAAGATTTAATTAGTTGGAATTCATAACATTTTTAGAACCTGTCCTGTGATTTCAATGCAAAAATGAATGAGAATTCAGCTATATAGGTTTGCAATCTCAGAATTTAATCATATCCTCGATTTATCTATCAATGTGCCAGTTTGTTTTCATATTAAAGTAATATGGCTTAAATCATTTTCCTTCTCTATGTAGCCGTTGTCAAGGATAATGATGACTGTTTGGCTTGTTATGTCTTTGTGGCATTTTGCTGGGTATTATGGATTATAATATCTCCTTACTAAAGCAGTCTAGTCAGCAGAAATTTTGTACAGAACCCAAGGAGTATTGAGCAATTTTCCCCTTTAATTAGAGTTCTGGTAATATAAATCAAACTTTAGAAACCTAATTTTGCATCATTTTTTCCAGGTCATCATAATGATTGAGAACCAAGTATCAGGAAAAATTTAACTCAGTAGGGGTTGCCTGTTGTAAAAATTTGACTCAGTGACTCAAATTCTTACCAAGAACCTACTGAAAACTGAGATGTGGGCATGGTATTTAGAAGACATTATTTGAAACAAAACAACAGGGAATAATTTGCTATGCTGCAATAAAGTGTGGACTGATTTTTCTTTTAAAATACCTGAAATAACTTGACAGAAAGATTGCATTGTGAATAATATCACTAAATAACAAGGTATTTTCTTGGATTTGTGTGTAGGATACTGACGTCTGTTTTACTATTTTACTTTGAGACATTATCTTACTTGAATAGATAGACTCAGCCTTTGCACTTGAAAGGGCATATGAATATTTAATTACCAACATTCTGATTCAAATATATGCAATACATATATGTATATATCAATATAATAGCATTTTAAAATTTTTCATCCTTAGGTATCTCCATACAGGCCAGCTTTAAGATATGAGTATATTTCTTTTTAGAACTGTTTTAAATTAATCCTCACTCCTTCCACAGCATTTATTTTCTTGTATAAAGTGCTACTACAGACTGAATGTTTGTATCCACTCCATTCATATATTTAAATTTAATCCTCAATGTGATGTAATTAGAGAGTAGACCTGTGGGAGATAATTAGATAATGGAGACCTTATGAATGGGATTTGTGCCCATATGAAAAAAGGTCTCCTTCCACCATGTGAAGACAAGGGCTAATAAACAACTTTTTGTGAGCCAGGAAGTGAGTCCTTTCCAGACACCAAATCTGCAGGTGTCTTGATCTTGGATTTTGTTCCTTGGCTTCCACAACTGTGAGAAATAAGTACATGTTATTCATGAGCACTTATTCCACGGCAATGAAAACACTAAGAAAAGTATTTTACAGAAAAAGCTGATTTAATATTACTGTCTCGGGAAATAAAATCCAAAAGAAATACAAGGTATTTATGTATGTAAATTAACTTAAAAATATCTTTTCTGATACTTTATACAACTGTTACAATATAGATTATATATTTGTAAAATTTAGTATAATAGTTTATGGGGATGCATTTCTGCCTTGTTCTTCCATTTATATGAAAAACTTAGTCAATTTCCTTTTAATAAATGATTCAAAATGGAATATTTTAATATTTATTTATTTATTTTACCAAATCTACAGAAAAAAAAGCTCATAGGCCTTGAGATAATGCTGAGTATATTTAGATTTGAATCATTTATCTCTCCTAAGCAAAATAAGTTTCTGGTTAAAAACATGGTCTGTGTTTGAAGCTGTATTTACAAATGTGATGTTTTCCCTTTATACAAGACTATCTTTTTGTTGTGAATCTGATACTCATGCACATATATTCACATACCTACAATTACATATTTTTTCAATAGTCCACTAATACATAGAGAAATTTTAAGCAAAGTTGTCATGCAGATGGTACTAAAACTGTGACTAGTATACGCTGAAATTAAAAGTAATGCAAAATTAAAAGAGAAGTCTCAGCGATCTAGAAAATAAGCACAAAAGCTATTAATTTGTAGTAATTTTAAGAAAATATTCTATTCAATGTATTTGGTAAGATTTGGAACAATCTTACATACACATATGCACACGCACACACATTTTTCATGGGTAATTTTGTTTGAATCTTTTACTCAGCAGCATCAATTTTACTGTCTTCTGTACTTATCTCTTATGCCAAATTTTGTTCATTTATGAACCATAATATAGACATTTTAATTTAGTCATATCAATCTTGTTTTACTTTTCTATAATGTATTTTAAAATTTACACAATTGTCATTCTTGACAGCGATTTTTTGCCATCTGTGTACTTTTATTTTAGTATTTCTTTTTTGACAGTTCGTATTAGTTTCCCAGGGCCACTGTAACAAAATGCCATTAACTGGGTTACTTAAAATAGCAGGAATTTATTCTCTCACAGTTATGGAGATGAGCAGTCCAAAACCAAAGCATCCACAGAGCCATGTTCTTTCACAACTGGAGGGCAGAATCCTTCCTTCCTCTTAACTTCTGCTGGGATTACTAACAATCCTAGACAAATGACTGTCATCTCTACCTCCATGGTAACATGGTGTTCGTGTATGACTATTTCCAGGTCTCTTTCATTGTTATTCTCTACTTGTAAGGATACCAGTATAAGATTAAGATTCACCTTGATATTATGAGTTCATCTTAAATAGTTAACAGATGCAAAGATCTTATTACCAAATAAGGTTACATTCTGAATTTATAGGTAGACATAATTTGAGGAGTTACTATTTAATCAGTTTTATCATTTAGACCTCTAATTGCCTATCTATGCCACTTATAAAATCTATTATATGATTTCTCAAAATTATCCAATTGTCTTAACCTTTCCAATATGAGCTCTAAGTCTCAAATCTCCTCTAAATATTCAAAAAGTCTAAAATCTCAGCATCTTAACAGATGTGGGGCGTGTTACAATATAGGGCATCATATTTTTTCCCACAGACCTATCATGCTGGAAAACATGCTACCTGCCTCCAAGATGTAATGGTAGAAGAGTCCTAAATAGCATAGACGTTCTCATTCTGAAAGGGATAATATGGAAGGAATAAAGGAGTTACTTGTTTCAAGGAATTTATAATACAACAGGGCAAATTCCATTAGAATTCAAGACCCAAGAGTAACCCTCCGTGCCCTAAAGTGTCTTAATGCTCTATCCTTTAAGTTGTCTCTACCCTCTGGGGCAGAAACTCACCCTACCTGGCTCCTCTGTCTGTGACTGTACCCTTGGAATCATTTTTCCTTCATATTCTTCCATCTCTTTCCCTTTTAGTTCATGTTGGCAGTGTTTTTGCTAGCATTAAAATTCTCAAAAATTCCATCTGCATTCTGTGGTTGTTGAGGGAGCCCATATGATTAGAAAAGAGAGGTATCCCGATCCTTCATAATTCCATCTCCAGTTCTGACTTTTCTTGTGGTGATTGACTGGATTTACAAATCACATGCTTCATCTCTCTAACAATGACTGTCATGCCACAACTTTGTCTTTGTTTCCAGAGCGTGGTATCTGAATAGAAAGATAATTTTCCAAATCAAGTGCTAGTTCTTTTTTTGCTTAAAATGTGTTTCTCAATTCCTCTCTTTCCTCTCATACTTTGTTATAACTAACAACAAGAAACCAGGCAGCGTATAGTGTTTTTTGGGAATCTCTTCAGCTAAATATCCAAGATAGTTTTTTATAAGTTTAACTTTCCATGCAGTAATTTTTCTCTGCCAGTTTATAACAAGGACTGCCTTCTAGTGTCCAGTAACATTTTTGTTTGAGTCGTCAGTAGAAGCATCTTTGGGGGCTGGGGGAGGGTGGTGATGAGAACATTCATCTCTTTGGTTAAGGTACAAGTGCAGCCCATTCACCAGAGATCATTTTCTTGAGTCTAAGGTTGTCTTCCCTTTCAGTTGTGCTGTCTATGTGCAACTCTACATTCTGAGATTCCTTCTGTTGTAGTTGCAGAGCACTTGCTACCCAAGGCAGCAGGGATCCAGAGACTGGTCCACATCATCCAACTTGTCACTGAAGTAGTCCATTCTGAGCAGTGCTGGGATGACCCTAAGGGATCTGTAGGTTTGAGGACGGTGGAGCCACCCCAGAAAGCTTAAGGAAGGCTTGCAGCATGTCAGTTTCTACCCCTTCTGTATCAAGCACTTATTTGTAGGACACTAACAGCAGCAGACCTTTGGTCTTTTTAATGATTATTGAAAAAATCCAAGCAGAACCAAGAGGGTCACCAGGAGACCTGGCTCTGTGCGTCCTGGAGGTGGGAGGAGAGGGTTAATGCCCCTGAAAAGCACGTGGAAGGTTGCTATTTTTCTACCTCTCCTAATGGTACTAGAATCTTGGTTGCATCACAGTTAATCTTCTTAAATAGGTTCTCCACTGAGTTCATGAGATACTTCACGGTCTTGTTGACCCCCTTGAAGTTGCTCTCATACATATCTGCCTTATCCACTATCTGTTTTAATTTCTCTTAGTGGCAGACCCAATTTTCACCCCAGGTCAACCAGGCTCAGCCCACCTGTGAGGACTTACAGTGGGGTGGAGGGTTTAGAATCATCTGGAACCAAGGTATCAAACTTCAGGTTTCAAACCTGTAAGGAGGTACAAGATCAGTTTAATGGATCTCAGTTGCCATTAAATAAAAATGAAATGAAATGAAATAGTATTTTCATTTCTTTTCTGTTCTATCTGTGAGTACAGCTAACACCAGTATTATTTAATATGTTTTGTTTTAGTTACATATATGTGTGACTAGGTGTGTACTGGATCACAATATGTCTTATAAGTTTATTAAACACTGGCCTGCAGGAAAAATGCATTACATCGCAATTCAATGCATGTTGTATACATGCATATACATATAGATACATGCATATATGTCTATGTATGTCTATGCACATACATAATCAAAAAATTAAAGCTTCACCAATCACTGCTCTTATTGTTCTAATATTCTCTTCTGAGAAGCACCTTTGGAATTCGCATTTCTATCCACATTCTGTTTATCATGATATAATTATACTTGCATTAAGATGATAAAAGTTTTCACTGCAGTTCTCATTTCTTTCCAAGCCTTCTTCAGAATCACATATAATGCCTATATTTCTTCCAATATTCTCTTAAAAGCAACATAGATTTTGACAAAATCATGGGTCTCAATACTCTTCTAGTTTCTGTTATCCAGTTGTAAAATCACTTCCATATTTTTAGCTATATGTGATGCAGCACCTTACAAAATTGTGTCAAGATTAGCATTGGTTTTCTAGGACTATCATATCAAAAATATCACACTTTGAGTAGAATAGAGTAAGATAAACTCATTATCTCTCATTTCTGGAGGCGTGAATCCAAAAATCAACATATCAAAAGGGCCAAGCTCTTAGATGGCTCTAGGAGAGATTTCTTTCTTGCCTTTACCTAGCTTCTGATGAATGCTAGCAATCTTAGACACCACATTTAAATCTCTATTACCATCTGCACAAGATATTTTCCCTGCATGACTTTTTCTGTGCCACGATTTTTTTTTCTTATAAGGACACCAGACTTTGGATTTGGGCCCGTTCTAATCTAGTATGACTTCATTTTAAGTAATTACATCTGCAAGAACCTCATTTCAACATAAAGTACTGTTCTGGTGGACATGCATATTTGGGTGAATGTTCAACTTAGTACAGAGCCCATAGATGACTTTTCTCCAATTTGGATGAGATATCATTTTCTGAATGAAGTTTTATATCTTATGTGACTAGTCATACTTTTAAAAAGTTGACATTTTGAAGATGTCTAAAATATGTTAGATATTGGTTATTGAGTGTGGGTTATTATCAAATAAATGTAAAGTGCCCTTTACATAGTAAAACAGTCAGTGGGTTCAATTTCTGGTACTATCGAAAATTTAGGAAAACTGTGTCAAATGCAAAAAAGACAAATGAGTCTGGTAATGGAATAAGAATAAATGGGTGTAGACTGTAAAATTTCACACCTATGTCTTTGGCCAGAACTAGATTGTCTCTTCAGACTTTTAAATTGGGCATAATACAGGGCTACTTACAAATTGGTAACTTTTTTTCTCCTAAACACATCTTCTGTGTATTGTGTATTCTCTTTACTGTATTAAATATCACAATAGATGTCATTTAAACATGTGCATGGGGCAGACTTATTTTCAGGTGTTTCCATCTGTTGCGGGACTATACTTTAAAAATAAGAGAGAAACACACACAAATTAAACATGAAGCCAGGGGGAAAAGAAAAAAAAAAAAGAAACATCTGCAGGGCAATAGTACATAAAAAATGTTTGAGATGCATGTTAATAACTACTCAACCTCTTTTACATTGGAATCTTGCATAATTACATTTCAGGGGAGGGGCAAACAACAGATGTTGAACAAAGGTTGAAAATAAGAAAATGAGACTATTTTAAAAATACAGTCATTTTTGCTCATCGACAGTAATAAGAAACTGATCAATTATACATACCCATTATATACCTAATTAGAGGTTCATAAGAAGCCAAACAAAATGAAAATGTGGGTTACTTCCTTAATTTTATATTATATTGATGTTTCATGTCAGTTAAAGAAATAATAAAATGTTGCAGATATTTATTATGCAAATATATATTTCATTGCTAAGGTCAATATGCTTTTAAAAATTGAAAGTTTCTAGATGAATAAGCGAAGTGCCAAATTACAAATGCTTGGTTGTTTTGAGTTCCAGAAAATTGACATTATATAACTAATATTAAGATGCAGTAAAAAAAATTGTATCCCAGCCTTGATCTCTAAGAATATAAAAGTAGAGACTATTTGCATATTTAATTTTGGTGACTTGCTTTTTAAATCTTTTACCCACTATGCTGAAAACTTTTCAGCTTATTTAGGATAAATTAATCCGTCATCATCACCAGAGTATTTTTCCGTTGACCATTCTTATATTACTGTGCACTGATTCTATCTTATTTTAACTAAAATACTACATCAAATACTTTGCTTCCAATAAGACTAAATCTTATATATCTGAGAAATACCAATGACCATATTTCTGAAAGACTTTTTAATATAAAAAAATCAGTAGAGAAGGATTCATGATTCAATTGGCCCCTTTACCTACTTGGCTTTTCTATTTGTTAACTAAAAATATTTTATTTTTCAAGCATTCCCGACTTTGCTTTCCTTTGCTATCCTCACCCTACACACCATCACAACTAGACTTCAGTCTGTTGATCTGCTTCCTCCAGGTGAGCAATTTCTTCATCTGCTGGCTTTCTTCTTTGTGATCTGAATTTTATTTGTTAGATAATGGCACTCATAAGACGATACACACATAAATGTTAAATATATAATTACATAACATATGCACATATATCCATGCAGAACTTAGAGAATTTTTTTAAGGAAAAACAGAATAATAGATAACAATTTATTCTATTATATCTGCGTTGATATTATTAGCATGAGGATTGAAAAGAGAATCAATCTATTCATTTGTATTGGTGTTTTTGTATTTATTGTTCTTAAGTGGAGTTAAGTGGCCCAATTCTTAATTATTCAATATATGAAAAAACTACCAAATATACTAATTTCACTTTAGAAGCAGTGTAGGAAGTGCAAAGGAAGAATTGATGGAATGGACAATGGGCTGTTACGTTAAAAGAGGGTTGATTATTTTTCACGGGTGTTAGCTGTGGCTGTAGAGCAAACTGCTTCACTGTCAGAGCTTGAAGAACAACTGGGTTTCACCTGAGAAACTGTGTCCCCAAATTCTTCTTTTTTTGAGCAATCAATAACACTCCGTATTAGAGAACTGCTATTTTGTGGAAGTACATTAAAGACTTTTTTAGACATTATTTTGGAATATCTTTACCTATCATCCTAAAGTGGATTCCTAAAGGCAGGGCAAAACTAAATTCACAATAGCTAGTGAATTTCAACATTAAAATCTGCTGAACTTGATAAATGCTAATATATTTTAATCCTTAATTTTTTTTCACATGTGACTCAATCTGGGAAAATGCATTAAGCTTTGAAATAACTGAACAGATTAAATGAAAGGTGAGAAGTAGTATTTATCTCAGGTGAAATTTTAGCTTATCACATATTTTTTCTGTCTGGATTGAATACAGTTCAATTCTATGAATCATTTAAATGTTTTAGAGAGATTCGATTGGTTTCTGAGTAGTTTAATCTCTAAATAAGGGAAGTAAGATAGTCGAGAAAATTATTATATAAGGTTGTTACTGTTTGTAAAATATCCGTGTATATTATAGCAATCTAATAACCACTGTTATGTTTATTTAGATTGCTTTGCTTTACACTTGCAAGGAAAAGTAAGAATGGTTTGCATTATTTTCTATATGGAAATGAATGGAAATTGGAAGGAAAATACAAGCACGAAAGTCTTGAACAGATAACGTTAGAGTAAGAAAAAGTGTATTTGTTCCTGATTTTGGAGAGTACAGTGGTAAATTTGCCAACATGCTTGTCTGCACAAACACATTCACACACACACATCTGTGTAAAATCTTGTTACTCTAAAATAATTGTAACTCAAATTCAATTAAAGCAGTTGGGGAAAATGCTCTATTTTTCTATTCTGTAAAAATTAAATTCAAGGATAACATTTATAAGTTTTTAGAATTTAAATTTCTTTACATTATGTAGTCATAAAAATTCTCTCTTGATCAGAAGCCATTTTCTACTCATGGACATGTGTATGTCTCTTGGTGCATGTATATGTGTGTACATGCACATACCTACACTTTCCCATAGCCTAATAAAACCTTGAAACACAGAGCCATCTGAACCTGGTGACTTGGTCCCAGGAGAAACATAGACTGTTGGGTGGATTAAGCATTTCTTTTTTTTTTTTTCAGTCACCTAATGTTTTTGGTCTCAGGTAAACCTTCTTCCATTCATTTCCATTTTGTATTAGAATGCATTTTTTTATTATGTGTACAAAGGGCACATGCATATGGATACATGTAATTGCTTTTTAAATTTATTTCTTTGTTGACAGTTACATGAACTACTTGAAGTTATTGTTTCAAAACTGACATTTTCTTCACTTAAAGTATTAAGATAGGGAAGCTCATGAATATTTTCCCCTAGCACTTATGTTAAATCAAACTCTTTAATTTGAAATTCAGTAATTACAGCTTAATAATAATGATATATGAACATATTCTTTGATTATTACTGTACTAGAATTATATAGAATAAAATTAATTATTTGTATGCTCTAATCAGAATAGCAATACCTGTTTCTGTTCGTATATATTACCATTATCTACCAAATATATGGTTCATATAAAGACAACCTTTGGTTTATGGGTAAATCAATGAGTATGTTAGACTGGGTACTTTTAGAAGTGCTTAATCTTACAATGAATCATTAGTATTTTGAATTATATGTAAATATTTGAGAGTATAATGACTTTTTTCATAAAACAATTACAATCAATAGAGAAGTTTTTATTTTCTAAGTGTTTTTAATTTAATAATTTTTCCATCTTGCAATTTTTCTTTCCACAAATATTATAATGATATTCAACTAGATGATTTTCTTTTATGCTCATGCATATTTTTATCATAAACATTAAAATAAGAATTTTATTAAAAATTTGCCAAATCAAGTAATTAAATTTCTTTCTATTTCTGAGAGAACTTTGAATTTTGATACTGTTAATTTTAGATCAAGGAGCAAACTCATTTGAACCAGAAAAATTAAAATAAGTCACCTAAAACTCTAAGGTTAGAGGTTCAAGCTGCTCGTATATTATCCTGAAGCTACCTTTGGCACGCAGTTCATTTTAATAGTTCTCAAGAAAGATTTCATTTCACAGGAGGAATTTTGGTGATACATATGTATTATTGTTAATGTATGTGTATGCATACGCATTGAGGATATTTAGCTTTGATTTATTTTTAATTGTGGCACTGTGGGTAAATTTTATAGAATCATTAATGGGGAAGTACAATTTAATATTTATTTTCATTCCTTTAAATCTTAAAAAACATCTTTTGTATTTTGTCCTTTGAGCAGATTCTTTGTTATCCCATTTGTGTGTACAGTAACAGGTTCTATTTTATCCATTTGACTTAATCAGTTACTACATTATAAAGGAATTTTACCATTCAATTAAGATTTCTATCACTTTTTTAAAGATCACAAGGATTTTTTGTGAATGAAAGTGCAGAAATTTGACTTGTCTTTAGAATTTGTTTCTTTATGATAGAAATGTCTAAATAATTTATTTAGCATAGATTATGGGGAGTTTTGAACATCAAACTAAGTCATTAAGACTATAATTATTTTCACTAATTGTCATGGGAATTGTAATTCAAAAATAGTTTTGGCAGCGCAAAGAATCACTTCTTTCTAAGATTGAGCATACATATATTTTAAACAGAAATGCTCAAACATGGTATAAATGTATTTTAAAACACTCTAAAAATTTCTCCCTGTATTGATAATATAATTTCCTTCTGATTAAATTTATAAATCTACAAATAAAATAAATTCACTTATATTTAGAATTATTTCCCTATTATGCACTTCTACGAATTTTATTGCCTGTTCTTTGCTCCTGGTATGGCTGATGTCAATTAAAATCAAAGACAGTAGTCTGTAAGATAAGAAAGTATGTAAAAAGCCTCTTTAAACACCTTTTGATGTGTTTACTGCATTATATATGAATAGACTTTCAAATCCTTTCAAAACATTTCTGTTTTTATTCTGATCCAAGCATAGCTTTTTCCAATATTGCATTTTTTACTCTCATTTTGATTAGATAGTAGGGTGATTCAGACAGCCATTATTTTTCTATATGTGAATTTTCCCAGCACTTTTTCTCAATTCTTTATTGCTTCAATGTGTTTTAATGATTGTAAAATATTAAAACTGTTACTAGAAAAAAAATGACTTGTCATTTGCCAGTAAAACCTATTACAAGAAACACTTCTGCATGTTTACTCTAGAACATAGATATTGAGTGTATTGATTTTGCTTAAATTTTCATTCTTGTGATGACTCAATCATACAGGATAAGAAACATCAGTTTCCAATAACCTTACTACACACTAAAGGTAATTAGGGACAGAATAATTCCTGAGAAATATTTCCAAGAGCAGGCCATATTCAAATTGTCAATTATTCTTCCTTTCCTACTCTTTAAATAGTATTAAACTATCTATAATGATAGTAGCAGCAATAATGATGGTACTATTAGCTACTTGGTGGTAGGAGTTGTTGTTTTACTAACAATAAGAGCAAATGGTTTAGGTTCAGGCTGCCTGTATTTTATGCTGAAGTTACCTTTGGGATACTATTCATTTTAATATTTTCAATAAAGATTTCATTTCATAGGAAGTATTTTTGTGAAAGTATATATGTATTATCATTGATGCATGCATATGCATGCACATTCAGGATATTTAGCTTTGGTTTACTTTTTAATTATGTGAGCAATTTTTATAGAATCATTTATGGGAAGTATGCTTTAGTATATATTTTTCACTCTTTTAAATCTTTAAAAAACATACTTTCTTTTTCTCAGAAAACATTAGGTTTCTTAAAATACTGATCTGAGCAAGGCAAACAGTTGATTTTTTGGAAGCATGTCCATCCAAATTAAAGCAACTTAATTAAAGCTTTACATCTATCTCTAGTATAGAGTTCTATGGATTTAATGAATAGGTTTGGAGGCTGGAATGTCATTTTAAATATAAAAAATATTGAAATATTTCCTAAAAATTCATCACTGGAACTTCCAAATCTTACTGACAGGTGCTGATTACTAAATAATAAGCAGGAGAGGATTAATTGCATCTGAATTAATTCTGAAAAGTGCTAAAAAGATACCAGTTCTGTTTACTTGTCTCTAGTAATTGAAAACAAACAAGTGCTGGAAACAAGATTCACATTGGGATTTAAACTGGTAAATAAATATATATCCCAACAGAAATTAGATAGCAGGCATCAGAAAAACACTATTAGGACTATCTTGCTTGCTTCTGACAAAGAGTTTAGCTTAATAGGCATGTTTTTATTGACCTTCCTTACAGGATTACTACTTTGTGAGGGGGATGACTTGAATTTTAGATGTATTCATCCATGTCATCAAAAATAGTGTCATTATCAGAGATGGGTTAGCTTACAGAGGTAATAAAAGCATAAGAAAAACATCCTCTCTAACGATGAAGACTTGTAGTACATTTAAATAGTCTTGGATCTGAAATTCACAGTATTGTTTAAGTTGCTAGAATTTTAAATTTGCCCTTGTAAACCACACAGCTTTTTACTAACTATTGCATTCCAGAGCATAGGTTTCTCACTGCATATAAATTAGTTTCTTTTGAAAGCTGCATTAACCCTTTCGGTACTCAAAAATTACCAGGATTTATCAATTCATTTAAATGTTGATGATAGTAGTCCAATACATTTTAAGATACGGGATTTATTAACCGAAAACAAAAGAGAGGAAATGACTGCATTTGGCACAGTGCAGTAGAAGAAAAGTAGGACAAAAGGAGAAACCTAGAAGAGAAGAAAGAGACTTAGATGGTGAAGTGTTAGTTTTCAGAATACTTAACTGTTTTCCATAATTTAAAATTATAAAGAGATGGTTATTTAAATTTAAGCTTTAATTTCTGTAAGAGTGTCACTGGTTTAAGTAATTTCCTGAGAGGAAAATAGTCTGACCTCCATGCTTCAATGGAATATATATTAGGCAGCATTTATTTATCTTATTTTAAATAGTGCCTTTAATAATAAACAGAGAACTTTAGATTTTTATATGAACATGACGTTTAACAGACAGAGCTGATGTTACTATAAACAATAGTTTAGAGTTATAAACAAAAAAAATAGCTATTATGCACAACTTCATTCAGTTCCTGGAGCTATTCTGAAAACTGACATTATAGTCTCATAAATGATTTTGAAATGAATGGTCTGAAAGGGGTGGTCACTTCTATTACAGATTACAGTAATGTCTGATGCCTTTTAACTTCATTCTTTCTTTGCATCAATGAGAGAATTCTGTTCGAATTCTGTGTATACTGTGTATACTGTGTTCTGAAGAAATGGAGCATTAAAGACTATCTCATGGTATCAGATTCTTGATCCTCAGTTGTATAAGGTTCTCAAGGAGACAAGCAGATTGAAAAAATAAGAGGTAGGGAGCAATGCTAGAATATGGTGGCATTATCCTCATACAAAACAAGCATGCTTACTTTAGAGAACATTTGCAGAAATTTCCTTTAATTTTAACTCGATATCTGGAATCAACTTTTATTTTTAAGAGGAATGAAGAATGGGAAGAAGCATTGGAAGGAAGGAAAGAAGAGAGGCAGGGAGCAGGGAAGGAAGGGAGTGAGGGAGGAAGCACTTTTATCAATTCTTTTGATGTAGTATTTTTGTTGTTTCTTTGACACCATTGTTGCAAACCTTGGTCCTTGGGCTTTACACAGCTCATACCACAGCAGCTGGCTTACCAGAGTAGCCACCAGGGCACTCCTAGAATCAACTGTGAAAGGTTTTTAAAGTCCAATATCTATCTTATGTGCATCTATTTTCTTTGCTTTGTAGGAATATTTATTACTTCTCGTATTGACCCTTGTAAGTATCCCCTTTCTTCTAGCCAATCCCTCTCTGGCCTTCTTAAGACTTCTTTAATCTTTCAGGTACATTTCCATATGCAATATATGATTGGTTAATATTAATAGAAATTAGAGAAAAAGGAGAGATAAGTAGATGTAGAATCATGAAATACAAGATTCTTGCTGCTATTATGAGGTATCAGTTGAGTCAACATATATTAAACCTTTCTCTAGTTTAGGAAAAGTGGAATGTGATAAAAGCAGAAAAGAAAGTTTGGGGACTGTAATGAGCATACCAGTGACTGTCCATATCATATCCAACTGTGCTCTTTTGGAGACAGGAGTCCCCCCTTTCACAAGGTCACTCTTCTCTGTCATCTGTGTTCAGTCACCAAAAAGATACCTTACGTATAAGATATTTTGAGAGTTGGGAGCAGGGAGATAAAATCCACATAACTTTTATTACAGTATATTTTATCATTGCTCTATTTTATTATTAGTAATTGTTGTTAAGCTCCTATTGTGTCTAATTTATCAATTAAATGCCATTATAAGTATAGATGTATAGTAAAATACATAGTATATAAGATTCTCTATCTTCTTTGATTTCAGACATCCACTAGGATCTTGGAATGTTTCAGACTCTGTATCATAATTTGGACTCAAACTCTAGACCTCTATTCCAGAAATAATGTTAATTTGAACACTATTTACCATGTAGCTCATCTCAGTTCTGTGTATTGATTAGTGTTGTCTAATTTCTTTCTAAGCGAGCACCCAAATATTTCAAAAATCTTTTGAGACCTGTGATAAACTGCCTCATTTCCTGCTTTGTTAAAATTAGTCTTTTATTCAGATCTTTCCATTTTCTTTTAAGTCCTAACCAATTATTATTATTTATTATTTCATCTTTTGGCATCACAACATGTAATAGTTAATCTTCGTTCTATGAAATGTACAGTCCTGTCTGATGATTGCTCCTTCTCTAATTCTTCATCTGAATGTCTTCTGAATGCTCACCACTATCTGTTGAAATTCCAACCATCCTATGAATCATAACTCAAGTACCCCTTCTGTATAAAGCCTTTTAAATTATTAGTTTACAATTTTCTTTGTATTTCTGTTGAATAACATTAACATGAGAGCCTTAAAAATGATCATGAATTATTTCCCTTATGTTTGTTTCAAGTCTAGTTTCTAGTTTTTAGGTAAAGTATAAAATCCTTGGGGAAGAGATTTCATCTTACAGACTCAACAATTTGCAAGTCAAATGGATACAGATTCATTTATGATAAATCTTTACCTGACACAGTACATTTTCTACAACACTCAATTCAAGATGTCTTTGTTTAAAATCTTCTGATATCTAGGTAAAAAGTAGGTTTTTAATTCATTTTTGTTTTGTGGATGATTGACTATAATTTCTTTACACTAAATATTGAACATCACACATCAGAATCTCCCACAGGCTTTGAGCTATCTTTACTCTGGAGGGTCATTTGACCTATACTGTTTTGCTTGTTCTTGTTTTGTTTTTTGTTTTGTTTTGTTTTGTTTTTTTTGAGAGACTTTGTCAGTCTTTTATCTCAAAGAAAATACAAAACTTGTTCCATTAGTGTGGTATCAAGCTTCAGAGCCAGTTCTCCTCAGGGTACCTGATAGAAAGAGATGGTTCCATTTATCTATGCCATCTGTTGCTGCTGCAGGTGTTGGCTGCGCCTACAGTTTACAATGGGGAGCGGGAAGTTCAATTTTGAATGTTAATCTATAGCAATGTGCTATGGGACACAATTATATTTGTACTACAGATTCCCAGTGCATGATTCAGATTCTTGGTTTTTAATTCAATGTGCTTTTATAAAATATTTCTTTTTATCCCTCTACTTTCATTTCTTGTTTCCATTTTAATTTGTTTTAAGTTTTCTTCTTGTCAGAGTGCTAGTTATGTGTTGTCAATATATATGCCAGAAAATTTACTCTGGTAGACATGGTACTATGTCTAAAGGGTCACAAACACTTAAAACCATCCCTGAAGGTGTGCAGGTGTGCTGAATAGTAAGTGCAAATGTTTCCAGCACTCCAGATACCCAGCTGCAATTGGATTCAGTTGAATATGATATAGGCCGGTAGTTTCTGGTGTCTGAATGCAGCCGTGGCAATGCATTCTGAAGCATTGTGTGATGCAGGTGCAGGATAGAGGATTGGTACTTCAAAGCAGCCATGGCTTGACTATTAGATAGAATTATAAAAACTTCCTTTTAAAATTGTTCTCTCTACCTATCAAAGCAGATAGAATGCATTTCACCACTGAGGTAAAATCTGGAAACCAGATTAACAATGCATCCATCTAAAATATACATATTTTTTTCTCAAAGCATTTTTGATATGTGAACTATATTTCTAAATTCTGATTCTTTAGAACCAACTATTATAAGGAAACTATTTAAGTCCTGGAGTTCCATGCTTAGTGCATCAGCATGAGATCACTGCCAGCATGTGAATATGCATCCTCAGAAAATGATCAAATGAGCATCTGGCAACAAGATACATGATCCCCTGTAAAAAAATAAAAGAGACAAAACCTCCAGACATAGTACCATGTCTACCAGAGTAAATACTACGTGTATTTATATATTGGTTGCTTTATTAGTAAAACAGTACAGATCCCTAGGCACAAATAAGATACTTGGAAAATATAGTTAAATGAAAGATCGCTTAGTTAAAATAAAGTGATTTGTTCTCCAGGTTACATTTTTCCTTACTTATCCACCATTTCCCCTGCATAAAACAGATTGTGTTTATTTAAAATAGTGCCAAAATTAAGTCTGAAAGTCATGTGGACAGAAGTAGGGGGTAAAAGATACCATGGCAATGTTTGAATATCTTTCTTTTTTATTCTAATTGAGGTGAATTTTCATTTAATTTTCCAACACTGTCTCTAAAACAATATTGAAAGTGAAAGTTTTACACCTCTCATAGAGTGAAATTAGGTTTATTTTTAACTAATACTCTCATCGTAAGTGGGACATAGAAATCATAAATGGATATCATTTCAGTGACTATAGATTGTTAGGGTGCCATTTATATGGAATGATTCACCCTCTCATCATAACAAACAATTGGGCTTTCTAGGATATCATAAGGTATATAAATGAACAATAATCAACATCACCCAGAAAAAGAAAGAACTGTTTATAGTAGAGAAGTGCCAGTTCACAGGATGTTGCAAATTATGTCAGTTTACTAACAGAACATTTTTATTACAGCTTTGTTAGACTGAATGTTGACAAGATTTCTATTTTGGTATTAATTTTTTTCTCTGATATGTTAGAATATATTTGGATATATAGTCATTTGCTCTGTTCACAGAGAAGTGTGTGTGCATGTGTGAACTATGAGTGCTGAAAAAGAAAAAGATAGTAAAAGCACACTCTTGTGACATCATTCATAACCTTCAAAGAACTGGTACACATGAGCTGCTGGTCTAGGATCTTGGCTTGTTACAGCTTGCGGGTAGATAATCTGTGATGGGTGACTCATTTAGATTCTATGAAGGTCATCTCCAGAATACTAGTCCCAGCCATAAATAGAGATGGGTGCCTGCTCTCTGCTTTTCCAGACAGCTAATTAGGTGTTATGAAAGCTTACGTTGGTGGAAGAAGGAAATTAGAAAGATAACAAATAAAAACTGAACTTCCATTTATAGAGTTATCTACTTAGAAACAACTCTAATTTTAAGATGCTGTTATAGACAGTAGCAACCACCACAGTAATAGAGAACACTATTCCTATTTAAAGCTATCTACAAAGCAGACATAAAGCCATGGTGTTGACTAGTCAAAAAACAGAGAAAAATCAAATATCCTTTTCCCGTGGCCGCAGCACCTTAGAACTGCCTCACTGATGTACCACCTTAAGGATTCTGGTTTTCAAATTTCTAAGACACAGACATTTATTTCTTCATTATAAAAAATGTAGTCAGATACACATCTGAAACCCTTGTGTATGTTTCCAGATATACAAATAGGAGGCTCCCTCCTGAGGCAGCAGACAAATTTGAAGCTAAGGGGAGGAAATCCTTTTATGTGTTCTAATATTTCCCTGAGTGGTAGCAAATTAGTTGCCAAGTATTTCTCTTTGGGTACTGTAGTTTAGGGCTTTGAAGACAGGGGAAATAAACTTAACTTCAGATTTGTGAGAAATTCCTGCCTTAAAGTGAAACAGAATAGAATAAATAGACTTTCTCTGAAATAAGCCTGGTTTTTTTAAAGGACATATGCAGGCAGGAATGAAGGTTAGTAGACAGACAGGGAAGAAGATAAAGGAAAAAAGCACTCTATTTTTAATTTTATTTAGTTGTTCACACTGATTCCCTCCCCACTCCCAACCCAGGGCTACCCCCAGGGGTATGGGCCCTGCTTTCCTTTGGAGGCAATTGACCTAAGGACTGCTCCATCAGGGCACACCTAAAGTAAGAAATTGTATGGAGGGCTCTTCATGATGCTTCTTTTGCAAAGAATACCACTGAGTCATAACAGAACTATTCTTCACCCCCATCACCCCCTCCCCGTCTTTTCCAAAACAACAGTGTTTAACAAAAATGTTCAAATCTTTGTTGATCCTTGCTGATTTAAATAGTGTTTTGACTTCACATTTTAAACATATACATAGTAATTGTTGATAACTTTTACCAATAGTTGAAATGGTTACAAACTTGTAATGATATAGTGATGTCAAAATGCTCAAATCACATTGTACATATTAAATTATGACAACCTTTGTGGGAGAGTGCTAAAATCCAATATTTTAATGGAAGATAATTATATGTTTTATTTACCTAAATAATTTGTTTCCTTAATAAGTCTAACTTAGAAAAATTCTACATCGACAGTTGTTTTAAAGGTATATACTGAAACAAAATGATTGCTTGCGTAATGTATCTAAGATCGAATTACTAAACTGCTTAGTATAAGTTAAAAAGACAGCAAGAGCTTTAAATGTGGTAGCAAATATGCATATGCAGATTTCAGGAATTTTTTATGTCTAAATCAATTGGATTATTAAACTATTTAAAACTAGAAGGAATCAAGTGGTTGTGATCCAATCACAGATTTTACACTCATGGTTGAAGGAAAAGATCAAAATCTGATTGGTGATTGTAATTCAAAAGATTTATATACACATTGGTTGTAAACATTTGTTGTTCCTAATATTATGAGTATAGCATGTACCTGTGTGTATTATTGTTTCACTGTATTTCTCTTTTGGCAATTACTGATAGTTAATATTCAGGAATACTTTGGATAAGAGTTAAGTCAATTTTTTTTAACTGTATCCCAGATAAAATTCAGTTTTATACATAACACATACAAATAAAGGTCTTACACATCTATGAATGTTATGGTTTATGGTGCAGCTACACTAGAGCTACTAGTGTCATTTGAGTGATTTTATGTATTTTGCAAAAAAATATGTAAATTAAGATGCCAAATTGAAGTAACTCATTAAGTTTACCTTATTTAGATGCTTCCCTTTGAGAATGTAGCTATCGTAGTATAGAAAATTGTTGTCAATACTACACAAGTATTTAAATCTATCTGATTGTCACACATCCTTCAGGGAATCACACAAGCAAAAAATTAAACATTGTAATCTTTTCCTATACCTGCCCAGGACTCCAGCTCTTGGACTTCTGAATTGTTTTCTTTTTGCAATATGATCATGCTTATCTTTCAGTTTCTCTCATCTGTATACCATTTATTTAGATTATATCATCTTTTTTGGCAAGGGGTGCATCTGAGAAAGGGTAATCATGTTTTGTTGAGAAAAGAATGAAAATGAGGGTGAACTTGTATTCCTAGATTTTTTTCAAAGAAAAAGTGATTCATGCATCAGTTATTACGCCTTGATTTCTTCTGACCAGGGACTCTGAATTTGTTTTCTGACACACATGCCTCATCTATGCAAATAGTAACTGCTTGCTTCTTACACATTTTTACAGTCTATAATTTAACATATCTTTTCTGGGATCCATTCTCCCTGGGGTACAGAAAGAAGTTGACTACCTTTATAGGTCTAGAGCTTGAGAAAATATTCTACACTCATTGGCTTTGATTCTGCACAATTAGTTTCTTGAGGGGATTTAAAAAATATGTAAGAGTAGCAATACTCCCAATATAACTCTCTTTCCCTTAAATCATTGTCTGTGGTGGTAGGCCTTCCTCCTTTTTCCCTATATCCCTTCTCACCTCCCCCCAGCTACCTTCACATTCTTTTTTTCTTTCTTCCCTTTTTATTTTTTTTTTTGAGGGGGGGTGTCTAGTTAGTCACTCATTATATGCTACTTATGTAGCTTGAATGTACCTATTTATCTATTTATTTATGTTATTTAAGAAATCATTCCACTCTTTCGTAAATTCTTATTTGACCTTTGGAAGATAGAGTTCACCTTGTGCTCATAATTTCTGCTGCTTGCAAAAAAAGTGTCCATTCGATTTTCTTCACTGTCTGTTTACCGCTGTTATCAAAATTACAGTCTAATAGTGAGGTAAACAGCTTATAATGTATCATGATCAATACTCAAAATATGCTTCCAATGATGTGACATAACAGAGTCAAGTAAAAAGCTTCAGATTTTCAACAGTCAAGTGCAAACGTTCACTTTAGGTTCATGGTTTCAAATTCAAGGTCGATTCACACTTTCATGCATCTACATTATTCTATCTCTTTCATTCTCTTTTTTAAATTCATATTGAATTCATTCAGTGCTAGGCTATCCAAATTGCTAAAATGGAAGACTAGTCAATATTGTAACACCAAGCCATGTTTGTGTATTTCAGAGACTTTATGAGGTGCAAATGCATTTTTTAAAAATTCACACCTCTAAAAGATACAAGATATTACCCAGAGAAATAGATGGTAATGTTTTCTACTGTCTTTTAAAGAATAAAACCAGTTGAATAAAAATGAAACATAGTCTTTTTTAAACCTACTGACACAGATAAACAGGTAATATTTATGTTTGCTATTCAGAATAGGTAAAGAAAACAGATATCAGGCATTACGTTATTTTAATACTTTCTTTTCTGTCTCTGATCTATTTTAAATCCTTATAGGAAGGCTTTCTAGAACACACAACACATGTCGCCCTTCTGCAGCTGTTGTGTCCTTTTGCCAACAACCTTTAGAGTCATAGGTAGCGTTTGAATCTGTGGGGGGGGGGGGGTAGTTCAATGTGAGACTATGTCAGTATTCTTGCCTGCACTGCATAATAAATTTAACATGTTTCATGCACTCATAGGTAGATACATACTTCAAACCATGACAAAATTAAAATGGAATCATGTAACTTAATTATGTTCTTAGCATTTCACGATTTTGAATGACACATGCTATGAAATATAACAGTATTTTTTTCTGTCAATACACCTTTTTGATTCCTTTCTAACATATTTTAGTCTTGTAGGACATTATTTTATCCTAAAACCTTTGAGAGAAAACAGATTGCAGTTTATGTTGTTTTCTTTTTGAATAAGCAGCTATTTATGTGTTTCAAATATAAACTCATATTTTATATATGACTTTTAACTGTAAGAAATATATCAATGCTATCAGATGTGATGCCTTATGCATTAAATATCTTCATGTAGATTTTTATCCTTGCACCTGACATTATACATTTGTAGGGATCCTTTTGCATCAATTAAAAAGCATCCCAAGGGTTCATAAATGTACAGGGAATTCTATTCCCTTCACACAGAGGTATATTGTAAATATCCTCTCTTAAAAAAAAAAAAAAGTCCCTAACTTTAAAAGAATCTTTAAACATAGGGGAACAACCGCTCAGTAAATGAAAAGAACAACTGCGAAGATGCAGTTCAAAGTTATAGTTTAAAATACTAGGGTCATGGGAGTATGCAGCTGTTGTCATAATGAAGGAATTTTCTTTCATATTTTCTTGTTCAGCATCTTTGAAATAGGATCATTAAAGAATGCTTTATTTAGATTCTCTCTATACGCCTATTGGCAAAGGAGTGAAGCAAACATTCGCACTGAAACTATTATCGTTTAAAATAGGAAATCCTGATTTGTCATTCATTCAGAACTGTATCTGTTGACTAAATCCATTTCACCTACTTACACCAAAAACAAAAACCAAAGTGACAAAACCTGGTTACATGATCCATACGCATATCTAATAAAGTAGAGATGTGCGCTTTTTGACAAGCCTATTCGTAACACATTCAAATAGAAAATTCCATTTGCTTCTCTCAGTAGGAAAGGTAGGCTTTGAGAAGAAACCTTTTATTTCATGAGTGTCACCAAAATAACAATTACAAGCAAAAAGGTATAAAACATTTAAAAAAAAAAAAAAAAAAAGCAGTGTAGGACTTGTTATAGAAGTTCATGATCCAGTTTTTGCTCTTTTACTTGATTTGGAAATTTAATCCTAGTAATCCTTTTTGAAGCTGACTGTTTTCAGGATGGGTTATAGAGAACAAAGACTAACTGATATCCCCAGGAGATTAGTTTGCAGTGATGTTGTATTCTATTGAGAATGATTCTCCAATGGCCACTTTTTACTTCTTCCCAGGCAATGGGAATTCATTAATATCTCGAGAATAGACTTAAATAAAACTATTGTCTCAACCAGCAGGTTTATGCAACAATCCTGAAATGTTTTAATTATTGTTTTCTTCTCCTTTTTAATTAAGAGACCAGAGGTCAAGCAAGCCCACTGAGAACTGATCTCAGCCTCTTGAAATTTAAAAGTTACAGTTCTAACGATTTGCTTTGCTGTTTTTTTCTTGTGTTTTGCAGAACCAGAGGAGTGTGTTAATTGCACAGATGAATGCCGAGTGCTTGGTCATTCTGACAGGTGTTGGATGCCACAGTTCCCTGCAGCCAATCAGGCTGAAAATGCAGATTACCGCACAAATCTCTTTGTACCCACAGTTGAAGCAAATGTGGAGACTGAGACTTATGAAACTGTGAATCCCACTGGGAAAAAGACTTTTTGTACATTTGGAAAAGACAAGCGAGAGCACACTATTCTCATTGCCAATGTTAAACCTTATTTAAAAGCCAAACGTGCCCTGAGCCCTCTCCTCCAAGAGGTGCCCTCAGCATCAAGCAGCCCCACCAAGGCGTGCATAGAGCCTTGCACCTCCACAAAAGTCTCTCTGGATGGTTGCGAAGCAAAACCAGGAGCCCTGGCTGAAGCAAGCAGCGTGTATTTGCCTACTGACAGTCAGTATCTGTCGCCCAGTAAGCAACCAAGAGACCCTCCCTTCATGGCTTCTGATCAGATGGCAAGGGTCTTCGCGGATGTGCATTCTCGAGCCAGCCGGGATTCCAGTGAGATGGGAGCTGTTCTTGAGCAGCTTGACCACCCCAACAGGGATCTGGGCAGAGAGTCTGTAGATGCAGAGGAAGTCGTAAGAGAAATTGATAAGCTTTTGCAGGACTGCCGGGGAAATGACCCTGTGGCTGTGAGAAAGTGAGAGGGATAAAAAAAAAAAAAAAAAAAAAAAAAAAAGCATTGGCATTTTCTTGTCTCTTCTGTTGATTTTAAAAATGATCCCTCCTGGTGACAACCCATTTTACAGGGATGAAGAGAGACCAATGCTGCTTTAAGGCTTTTAGTGAACATCTGAAGTGCCCACAAGTATATTCTTTTCACTGCTGTTTCTTTTTCAGAGATAACAATGGTTTTGTTTTGACCAAACTTACATTAGGACAGAATTAATGATGCTCAAAAAGACAAGAATAAAGGAGAAGAAAAAAGGAGAGAAGAAAAAGGAGGATGAGGAGACGAGTTACCTTTTGACAATCTGTTAGGAAGGTACACAGTGTGAGAAAACTGAAGTTTTTCTGATCACTCTAAGACTGTCCTCCGTGATTTATGCTGACTTAACTGTTTACCTATAAACTCCATTCAAAGCAGGGTCATAATTTACGATCTGTGGTGGATTTCTAGCCGTCATCACAGGCTTCTACTGAAAATCCTGAAAAGACCTTGCAGTAGTCCAAGCTACACCAAACATTAACACATACCTGTGGTAAACATTTCTGTATAAAGTTACCTGCCACACATAGAAACACAAAGAACATTCCATATCATCAGTCAAAAAAATTTAAAAAAAATCTTGGTCATTTGTAAGACACTTCATGTCGTATTAAAGTTAATTGTAAAAAGATATAGTCCATTTGTCCTGCACACACATAGACTAATTCACTTCATTAAAGAAGAAAATTTAAAGGTTTAAAATGCTTCTTTAGCATTTTAGTGTCCAGCAAACATATACAATGATGAATAAGTTTTAAATTTGACCCAGTAAAGTTCTGAAAAATAGTGACTGTTGAGTGACAATATTCAGAGAAAACTAACATCATTAATATGTTTGAGTCATTTGTGGACACTAAAATAGCTCAGGAAAGTGAAAATGTCTTAGATATACACAAATCATATGACCATTTAAATGTGCAAATGTAAGAAGATTCAATGTGTTTACATCAAATGACATATTTTTATTGATTTATTGCAGATTCAGTGCATATGAGCCAAATTGTTGAGTGTATAAGAGCTATATTGTGTATTTTATTAAATTAATATATAGTTGTGTTGCAAAAATATTTGGGCTTATATTGTAAATGGCAAGTGTCGCCTCGGTAGCTGTCGAACTCTATGAGTTTTGTTTTTTCCGGCTTCCTTTTCCCCATGGAGTGTGGGAAGCAGCACCTCAGAGCAAAGTCTCTTGTTTAATGTATAGTCTACCAAGTACTACAGTACATAATCTGTTCAAAATGTGTTTGAGTGAGCTGATGGATCTAACTGAAAGGTCGAAAGCTACATCTGTCAGTCATGGTTCTGTGCAAGTCCTTGTAGAAGCTTTTATTAAAGTCATGCTAAAATCACAAATTTTACATTTGTACCGATACCTGAAACTTCATGTTTTTCAATAACATACAACTTCTGACTATGTAGATACCATGCTGCTGATTGGTTCTCAAAAGTATCTTAGGTGGCTCAAAATGCGTGTTCCCATTATATTTCAAAACCGTGAAAAATGCTTTCATGCATGTGTGGTACCAGCGATGGTTATTTACATTGTGTAGTACGTTTCAAGAGGTCTGGGTCTTAAACAAAATGTTTTTCCTTTTGTCTCAATGCTGTTCTGCCTCTTCTTATTGGTGTCCTTTGAGAACAATACACCTTCTCTTCCTTCATTTGGTTGGACCTTTTCTTGTGACATTTAGCAAGTTTCAAACTTAATTCCATATGAGGCTAGGAAACCTCAAATTTGAGGAATTGGGGAAAATAAAATTAGTACTTGCAGAAGTAACAGCAGATGGGAAAATGCCTTGATTGACATTTCCCTTCAGCGTTTAAATTTTTTGGCATTTTGCAGCTTCATGACAAACAGTTTCCAGCCCATACCTTAGAAAAATGTGGTGCTGAATTAAATAAAGGCTGTTTGTGCACTGGAGCAGAAAATGCATTATTTGCAAACTGGTGGAGAATTTTGTGCCTTCTTTTCTGGCCACCAAGCCAGTTGTAGAAACAACATTCATGTCATAGAATCCGTATATTAAAAACAAAAACAAAAGCAAAAGCAAACATTGAACTGAATTAAGTTTTGTAATTTTAAACCTCAAAAATGATACTGAAAGTATTGCCGTCAAAAGCCGTCAAGATTTTAAACTGTACCTCGTTTGCAAAACTGCTTTGAAAGGGAAGAGTGGATAACTCCCATCAGCCTTATTCTCTTGAGAACTGTATTTGGTTCCTAGTGACAGCCTTTCCAAAGCTCTACTCTTGATTTTTATTATTCGTGAATGTTTAAATTAGAAAAGAAGGGATCTTGTACATGTGAAACCTAATTGACTCTATATTTTGGACAATTTATGTATCTGAAATGTGTTGTCTCTGTTATATGATGTATTATTATTATTATTATTGTTATTATTATTATTATTATTATTTTGCCAGGAGACTACAGGTTGATTTAGTTTGATAGCTGAAATTTGATGAAAAAAACGATTTCCATTTAGTCTTACCAAGTGTTGCCTCTCTCTTACTAGACAGATAGCCACTTAGTAAAATCTAAGACAATATATAAAAGAAATCAAGAAAGAGAGTAGGGTTTATTTTTAAAACCTTCTTAGCAGTGAGTAACAAGTTGTTCAATTTATTATATGTGTCTGAAGACATTAAATCACTTTAAGATTTTAAGAATTGGTTGTGCCAATGTGTGAGGGATTTACCTTTAGGCTCTCTGTCACCAGTGATTTACTCGTGTTAGCTGTTTAACACATTGCTGTGTTTAGTAGTGATTATTTATTTACAAGTTGATGGTAATTCAGCAGTCAGGACTTTAAGCTTTTGTAGTTGAGTTGAGGGGATTTTCTTTTATTCATTTAGCTGGCTTTATCATAGTCCCCTGGTGCTTGGCTTCCAAGGAAGTCCAGAAGATGCCAAAATCACCTCTTTGGGGAGCAACTTGCTCTAAAGGGTGATGCATAATCCAACAGTGATATTTAAAGGGGCTTTAGCATAATTCAGAATGTGAAAACATTAGCTTAATTTACATTCTCCAAATACTAACCCCACACAAAAAAATCCCACACATTCAAAATTAGTACTTTGATAATACTTTGTCTTTTAAGTCATTAAATAACTGAAGTTAAGCACAAAAAAGAATTTATAGACATTTTAGTAAGAAAGTCAAAGCTCTACAAATTGTTTACTGATAAACTAAAAAAATCAGTAATGAAATAATTTTTTATTAAATGGTAATGATGAAATATTTCATTAAAATTAGAAGTAGTGAGAATCAGTGTTAGTTATACCTATACCAAAGTAAACATTAAAGAGACATATCATGCAATTTCAAAGAATGTTTTCATATTACTTCTTAACCTGACATTATGCATCCTTAGTGTAGGTAATATACAAAGATTGGCTCTCTACTCCATAAGTTAACTGAATTCCTGGTGAAGAAATTGCCTTGTTTTCCTTTTCTAATTTAGTTGAGATCTTGCAAAACATGACTTCCTTTTAAAGAAGCTAGGCACTACTCAATTTTAAAAATGACACCGTAAAAAAAGTCATGTCATAATAGAGCAATGTGCTTTATTAGAGGCAGGGCAAAAGCTGTTTTTTGCCCAGTGGAGTAGAAGTTGCTGAGGTCAACAAGTAGACTGAGGTCTGGCATAATATATGCCCACTCATTATTGTCCAATTATATTCTTTTGACAACAGACAGCATTTATCAGAGCATTAGTTCAAATGAGAGTTTTGGCTATCAAGATGTGTTGATTTGAAGCATAACTGAAAGAGACCTGATTAAAGTCTGACTTTCCTGGCCCCAGTGTTTTGCAGGTTGGCTATTCCCATCTATCACCCCCATCTCTCCATAAGGTTCTTAGCTACACCAAGTGATTGGTGAAACAGGACAACAAAATCGGCACACATTGTATGGATTTATCTCAACGCTATTGTTTTAATGGCTGTGTTTAATGTGACCTATCTGGAAAATGAGGACTCTGAATAAAAAGCTATTACTAATAGTGGTGTCGCCATCCCTTGAATTCATTAATACACAAATGACGTGTGTTGCACACTGCATTTTTTGGCAAGTGGCTGTGACATTAAAACTGTTTTCCTAGTTATTTATGTCTGGGTGAAATATATTTAAAAATTATTTCATAATAATGTCACTAGTTTTTCAGCTGGAATGGGTTATCAATCTTTCAGATAACTTAGGCATGTTATCTAGTCTGACAAATACTATGGAATTATGATAGAGTAATATTTGTAACTTGGTATTTAGAACTGAATTGAAAATATTTTGGTACAGAATCCTAAAGAACTTTAGAAAAGCCATTTTTTCTAAGCCCTCAAATAATCTTCCAAGACTGATGAAAAATCCTATTTAGAAATGCCACTTTAAAGTAAATGGAGGTTTATTATGGCATCTTAAAATGACAAGCCTCTTTTTCTACTCATACAACAAGCATCCACTGAACCACTGAATTCCAACTTTGTGTTTGCCCTTGGCTATTATGCCCTAGGAGTAAACAGTTAAGAAGGAATGATGTCTGAGTCAAAATCTGGTGGGAGAAATATACAGGTAAGTTTTAACATAACATTACTCTTTTGAAGTTGGATTCAGTGGTTTACAAAAAGTTTTTCCTCAACTGCTCTACACATCCCCTGTTTCTGTTCTCTCACTCTCATTGAGTGCTATCTCCTAAATTACAAAACAACATTATGTTCTGCCCATTTCAATTTTTTTATTTTAATTTTACATTTTATTCCTGACAGATTAAGTGGTCTATCAATTCATTCTTTTGCTCATGTATCTGTTGGCTTGTCTGTTTTTTTTTTCATTGAGCAACACTTAAGTATCAGGGGCTATACAAGGATCCTAAGATGCAAAGACCTAAGTTAATTACAGTGTTCCCTCGTTTTTCTTAAACTTTGTGCCTAGATGATATATACTAAGTTAAGAAATGACTTTATGTTACCTTGTCACTATTATTTCAAAATGAAAATAATTTCACTTTTAAGAATAGAAAATCATAGGCCAACTGTTTTCATATATAAGGATAGAATAAGTTGTTAATTGACCTGAACCATCTGAGTAGGGTTGAGGGGACACTGAGTCATTCAAATGAAGAACTCTACCTGGCCAGGCTACCAGTAAGAGGAAGTCATGAATGGAACACATATTACAGTTTACTTCATGTCAATGAACTACTAAAACCCCTCAAATTATGTTTTTTACGTAAGTATGCTCACAAGATACAATCATTTGACAGTAGTAGAGAACAATTCATTCTAGAATACAAAGAGAATAAATTTTTAAAGGTCACTATAGCATCAAGAGGCCACACAGAAATGGATCACTAAGTTAATGGGCCATCTTCAAACTCTTTATTACATACTTTTGAAGATGGTTGCACATGGTTTACCAAGACAACATATCATTTTATGTTCATTTTAGACAATAGTAATATCGGGTAACCCATCATATGTTAGGGATTATTGTCTCAGCTTTCTTAAAAGAGGTGCAGCTTCTTTTATTGTTTTCTCTTTTTAATATTTTGGAAAGAGTTATCCAAAAATAAGTTCACTTTTTTTAAGTTGAATAGTTTTACCATTTTTAATTTGCAATTAGTATTTTTCATACAAGTGTTGATTAAAGGAGGGAAGATGTAAATTACTGCATATCATTCAGGTTGATTTATTTCCCATTAGATCAAGACATATTCTGTTATTTATTTGTCTTACAATACAAGCAGTACTTTGAGAGGGGCAACTTGTTATTTCTCTTACTCTTTTTCTTATATACATCAAATTATCTATGGCATAAAAACTAATTTTTGATTATCTATATTCGAAAATTTAGTTTGCCTCAGTAGCATAGCTTTATTAATTGACTTCATAATATTTTTTAGGTTGTTGAACAAACAGAACCAAATTTGATACTCTTTTTTGTTCACTTACATGGATTATCACTATATTTTATTTGAAATATCAGTATTCAGTGGTACTTGTGCTTACTTCCTTAAGAATTTACAGTATTAGGCAGACCAATTAAAAGAAGAGTTAAATGTAAATACTGACGCTTATAGAGAACTTTCCAATTTAGAGTACTTTCAAAATTTTACAAACTATACAGAATTAAGAATTCTGAAGCTCAAAAATATAGGTGGACTTGACTAAGGATAATTACCTAGTAAGTTTTAAGTCCAGAATTGAGCTAAAAGTCTAATTACTCTGCTTGCTCCAGATTTTGTCAATTCTGCAGTCTTACCCAGTTTATTATCTTTTCTCCCTGGTATCTTAAATTTATAATCTGAAAAAAATTAAATTATTTCACTAAAGTGCCTTCCCCTTTACAAATCATATATAATTCAGAGTGTGTTTATATTAATATTTCATGGAAGTGCTAAATAATTTAAAAAGCAGGAAATAAGAAACATAGTCTCAAAGAATATGGAAAAAATATAAATATCATGACTTTCTTAAGATTGTCCTCAAGTTTTTATTTCCATATATAAAAATGTTTCACATCATGGATAGTATTTTCTCTTAAATATTCTAAAAGAATATTATGGAACATTAGGTTTTCAGTGAACTTAGTTTATTCTTAGACTAAATCATATGGATGCAATCATATAGAAGTTATTGAATTTATAGCATGAATTTTTGCATATATTAAGTTAATAGAGCTACTGTTTGATAGCTTAGTAACAATTATATAAACTATAGAAATACTGAATAGACATATCTCTATTATGGATTAATATATATGTATAATGGCATAAGAATCAAAATATTTCAAAAACTATCACAAAATAAAAGAGAAGAGGAATTTAAATACTAGCAATATGGGTAAGAGATAGATATGCTTTCATTTTAATTCATGACTTTGCCTCATCATCACTGGATAAAATATCACTAACTTCTTCAATAATCAGATAAATAGGAATGGTGGCACTATCAGTCATTTACATATTGGTTAATCACAAATCAAGCTCTAATTCTGCCTAAATTTAACTTACTAGAAGATTGTTTACTCTCTCTCTTTATAGTTAACAAAGAAAACATCATTCCCAAGAGGTTTGATAATACATTTTATTTAGCTATTGTATATTTAGGTAATATAAATTCAAACAGTGTGGTATAGTATTTATTCATGTTCTTGATCTGTTAATAATGCAGTACTACCTCCTTAAACTATTTAATAATTTTTGATGTTAATATCCTTTACAATTAGCACTGAAAGACTATATCTTCAATGTAGTAATTTTCTTTAAGATAAAATTTTTGAAATGTTCTTTCCTTTTTCCTTTGCAGTCAGATTTTTTCATATTTCTATTTATAGTATTATTTTAAATATTTTAGCATATTTACTGTCTCCCAGATGACTTTTCTCTTATTTTAATCTTGATTTTATTATTTTCTCTCAATGATTCTAGTCTTTTTCATGCATTTATTTTCCATTAAAATAATCCCCATGAGTTGCAAATTTATGGATCATGTAGAGGTAGTGATGTCTTACCTGATAACTACATCAAGTAGAAAATATTCAAACAGCTTTACTAACCTATGGGAAAAACAACAACAAATTTTAGACATAACCAACTTGGAATGTTAAAATTGATAAAATGCATAACAAAATGTAACAGAGGTACACAAAGTGAAAAACAAGCTAAAATGTTGGATTTTAGTTAAAATCCTTATGCAAGACTGTCTATTTCATTTAAATGCTGAAAAATTGATAGAAAGTGAACATTACACTATGAATAATTTCTATATTTAAAAAAATCTTATTTTAAGATTTCATCATGTGAAATGCTTACCTCTGACTGAAGATGAGAAATCTTCTGATATTATGTCTTTGATTTCTCAATGTGTATTTTTTCCCAAAATTCATCAGTTTTTTTTTTTTTTTTTTTTTGGGGTAAATATTAAGATTTACTCTGTTTATATCCAAAAGAGGAAAAGAAATAAATGAAAGGGTCAGAGGAGGCTTCTCTGGTGACTTTTTTTTTTACAGAGAATATGACATCCTAGTAAACTCAACATATATTTGGAGCATGGATTGTGCTTTTCACTACAATGAAATATACCATATCAACAAAATGCAATCTGTCTATAATTTTTTTTTTAAATAATAGGAAATTGAGGTATTTGCACAAACACATCTCTTGCTGGTATATTGAAAGAAGTACAAATTGCCGTATCCCCAAAAAGAAAAACAAGTACTTTCAGCTGAAGAAATGAAAGTTGGAGGAGGGAATTTAGGAACAGTTTCTTGGAGAAGACACCATTTGAATTGAGCATTTAAGGTGGAACAGGACTGTGGCAAAGGTGCTGCTATACAGGGAATGCATTCTGAAAGAAGAAAGAGGAAGCATGTGCAAAACATTTAAATATGTCAGAATATTTTCTGATTTGACATCAAAAAAGATTGAAAAGGTGTATTAGGTCAAGTTGGGAACTGTACAAAAGACTGAGTCTAAGAGATGCCACGTGAATGCTTACTCCAAAGAAGAGACTCGAGGACACTTCAGTTAGGTTCACTAGTTGGGAGAGTTCTGTGAAAGGCTTGCCAAGCTGAATGTGAATTCAGGAAAATAACACTAGGACAGCTTGCTGCTGCCTGGTGATCCATTCTTTGTAAGATGTGCCTAATAGCACCTTGTTCTTGGGTAAGTTCCAACTCTCTAGAGGCAATGCCAACTTTGCTGAATCTTGCGATTCTCAGCTTCAAGCTCTCAGCAGAGTATTTATGTGTATCTTTCCAACTTCCCAGAAATAATTCTTCCTTTGAAATCCGTAATCATGTTTGAAGTTTTGGGTGGTGTAGAGAGAGTGAAGAGCAAGCCGAAGATCAGAGCATCCCTGAAAAAGTAGATTTTTAAAGTTCCAAGATTCTCCAAGCATATCCTGGTATCTGTTGTGTCAATTCTGTCTGGCAGAATAATTCTATTTCTAAGATTATTTTGTTTGTATGTATTATTCCAAGACTCCCCGCTGCCCTCACCCCCACACATACACCTCTCCCCATGCTCATACTGATATTCTATCTCAGTGCTTCCATGTTTTGTGTATATCAGAACAAGAGCTTATAATGATTGATTTTTATTTTTTAGATTAGTGATACCAACTGGAGACAATTTTGTCCCCCAGGGATATTTGACAGTATCTAAAAACAATCTTTAGTTGTCAGATATGGGAGAATTGGGTTGCTACTGACATCTAATAGCTAACAAATACCTTGCAACTACAGTAAAGCCCCCGGCCTCACTCCACCCCAACAAAGACACAGCAGAGATTTATAAACAATGTCTATAAGCTTTCTTCCAGAGCTTTGAGAAGAGTCCTAGAAGTTCTAAATTATTTCAGTATAAGGACTCATCTCCAACCTCTGTGGTTATGTTCTGCTCTAGAATTTGGCAGAGACAGTGTCTTCCCACAGCTGAGATTATTACCTCATGCAATAATAGATATATTGGGGCACATCCTGGTGGAATAGTAGTTAGGTCTTTTTTTCTCCAGGCAGGCACAGTCCAGATACACCCCGAGGACCCAGGGATTGAAGAGAACAACTAAATAAAAATATTTCTTCCTCCTCTCTCTTCTTGCCTGCCTGATCAAGCACCTTCATTCTTGTCAGTGCCTTTTCTTAAAAAAGATATATTGCAAGTGTCTTCATGGAATCAGAGAGAAAGGTATTGCTGGGAATAACTGTTTTAAGTAATCTTCTTAAATCGGTCTAAAGCTAAATTCCTAAGGAGGCCAGGTTGAAAAAAAGGCACCAGCTCTAAAGAGAGGGAAAGGAGGGTGCTTTTAGGACTCCAGCAGCTAGTTTTCTGTTGCCTTAGAGGTCATTTGGTAAGACCAACTTCTCCTTCAGCTTCCAGTCACCAGTCTTGATTGTGTATTTGGCACCTGTCTTCACCAGGAAATTGGAATTTTTGAGGGCCAAATAGTAGAGAGATGGTGATGGTGGGGTGATGGCAGATGAAAGAATGTTAATGTTCCAGCAGAAGCTGTATGCATGTAAATATGACCAGTGCTACTGAATCAACGTCTCTATTGATCTCTTAGGTATCTCCCCACCATAAATACTGACTTTAATTCTTTTAAAGTAATACATGGAATGCCAAAAAAATGTCAGATTGACTTTCTAAATGAGGTGAGGGGAAGGTGAGTGCAAGTGGTTTTCTAAAAGTTTTATTTCTCTTGACACATATTCTGTTTTACCCATCTGTAATGCATGGTGGGCGGTTCCAATGCACATTTTATGAATTTGAACTTGAAATGACTCTAGTTTAAAAATAATAATGGTAATGTGTTAAAAGGGTGACAAGAACTTCAGTGGCAAAGTTGACAGTCTACACATTGACAGGCTAATTGATATAAATAGTAATTACCACAGCCAATCTACATTTGAGATTTTATTTGGTATAACTTGGCTATGTATGTCCTGAGCGTGTTAAAAATCAAGTTATAATGCACTGTAATGAATGCGGGTGTCACCAACAAATTAAGAACACTGAAAAGTACTGGAGAGGCAGAGAGAAAACTATAACTTTGGCCTTGGAGGATTTTTTTTCAGTGGAGATGTAGTCATAATCCTCACACGCAGCATGTGCGTGAGCACACACACATGCACACACACGTATACACAATCTTGCTGGCTTTTATGGATGCTGGAATCTTTCTATCTTAAAAAAGCAATATAATTGCTGATATACCACTACTGTTCAAGTTAATTTACTTCCTAATGGTCTAGTCGCATAGTGGAATTTGCATTTAATTTCATAGCAAATGTTATGATTCCACCTGCCCTATTTTAGATGGAATACCAAAACTGAGAGAAAATTGAAACATTTAAAAAACAGAATGAATTAAAAAAAAAAAAAAGTTTCATCAGCCTGTCCGTTTGGCAAGAATGAACCTAAAGTCAGGGAGAGGGCATAAAACACCCTCCTGTTTTCTGCCTTCCTGACTAGTGCACTGGCTTTCGATTTCAGTCTTTGCACTCTTTTTCATCTCTTTATTGTGCAGTTCAACAAAGGTAATTTCCACAGGTGAAAAACTGAGCTATACAGAGTTCGTTATGAGGGTATATTCATTTTGAGAAATGTTAAAGACAAGTGAGAAGTTACATGTAGACATGGAATGTCTCACCAAACTTTGACATTATCCCTTGACTCTCTGACTTTTATTGGCCTCAAACAGAGATGTAAACTTGCTATCACTGTGTAATATAAAAAAAGCATTGCTCTTTGACCTCCTGTGATCAAGAGCATGAAATTTGGGGCTATATTTTTCTTTTCAATGAAGCTCAAGGGTCATGAGATATATATATATGTATATATATACATATATATGTATGTATTTATTACATATACATATACATACACATACATACATATAGACACACATACACATATGTATATATTTATATATATATATATATATATTCTTTTTTTCCTGTTTCAAGGCTCACATCTCAAGACAACAGCTGCCACTTTAAAGGCAACTCATTACAATCCTCAGTACTCTAAAGGATGGATGGACAGGACTTTTTTTTCCTAGGTTACAATTCTCAACAGCTTCTAATCATTTCAAAAAACTTATTGTACAATTGTCCATCATCATATTCTATAAAGTTAATAACACAACAATCTGAGTGTGACAAAAGGCTGGATTTAAAAAAAATGCAGGTCACATATATTCGAAAGTGCATTTTTTATCCATAAGCAAAAAACATTTTTTTTCACTAAATTTCACATTTATGTTATTATTCAAAAGAATTTTTGGATGAATCACAAATAAGAACACTAGGGACAAAGCAATGACAATAAAAAAAAATCAAAAGCACATAATTAAACAAAACTCTTTTTCTCTTTGAAACCTTTAATCATTACCCAATAAAGAGTCCCAGAAGAATAGAATTTCTAGCTACAACAGAAGGAGTGGTTGGTTATTAAAATTATCGGTTATGCAGCTGAACTGACTCAGTCATAACTCTTACCTATCATTCTTCAGTTATGTGATCTTATATCAGAATTCAGCTAAATATGACCTTTCAGCCAAATCCAGCTCCCCACTTGTTTTTGTAAATGAAGATTTATTGAAAGTCAGTCATTCTACTTCATTTACATATTTTTTACATTCTGGCTATTTTCCAGTACATCAGAGTTGTGCAGTTAGAACAAAATGATATAATCCACATTTCTATCCAGTCCATTCCAGAGTAAATTTGCCAGTCACTGCGTTAGATAACTATATACGTCAGTTTCTCCAAAAGCAAAATACGAGTGATAAGAGAAGCCAACTTTTATGGTAATTGTAAAGAATAAATGAGATAACACATAAAAAGCTTAGAACAATTTTGAACACAAAGTCAACTTTCAAGGAATGCTTTCCATTTATTGCAAATGAATTTCTAAGTAAGTAAATCTATACTAACACACAACCATAATACAGAATTCAAACTCTTAATGAATGTCCTGGTCAGAAAAATTATTTTAAAATAAAACACAAACAACAGCAAAAAAGTCGTTCAAGTTTAACTCAATTTTTTCTATGGTTTCCCAGTCATTATCAGCAAGTCTTTGCATATTAATTGCTAAGAAGTCACTTGAAGCACTTACACTAATTCACCTCAGCCCCGAACACTTTACCTTGTTTACCACCAGCTTGTAGAAGTATGTAGTCCATGGTCAAATGCCTCTCAGTAACGTTAAACAAGTGGCAGCTGGCATCACACAGCTCCGTTATAATGAAAACATGAGGTGCCTGCCATTACACAGTCCTGCACTAATGAGAACAGTAGGAGGCTAGCATTACAATGGTCTAATGAAAACAGGAAATGGCTGGCATTAAATTGGTATAATAAAAACAGGAGGTGGCTAGCATTACACTGGTAGAATAAATAAATTAAGAGATGTCAGGTTTCCCCAATCTCATCTCCATTATATATGACCACAGTATCTAGAACATGTACCAATTCCACGCAGTCAAACCAGTGTTGAATGAAAACCAGGATTTATCATACTGTGTTTCAAAACTTTCTTCAGTTTCCATTTGTAGTCCCCTTAGGCCAATGCAAGACTGTGGTAAAAGAATGATACAATTTACACTGAACTCTTCTCCCGACCCCCTCCCTACCGCCACCCCGCTTAATTCCAAAAGAAGTGACATTATTTCTGACAGAAAAAGATTGCCTGAAATAAGAGCCGACAATTCAAAGAGAGTTTCTAATTTGGGCATGCCTTTTCCTTTCTTCTCTTTTAAGTATACAATGGTGACTAAACACTCAGAATTGCATAAAACACCAAAAAGGAACACAGAAAGAAAAAAAAAAAATGCTGTAGGAAAAAAAAAACAAAAAGAAGCACAAAATCAATTATTTGACTAATGGACTTTTTTCTCTGAACAAAAGGTCAGAGTTTCTCATACATTGGTTAATTTTTTTTTGAAGTATTAGTAAAGATAGAAGACTCTTGTGTAAGCTCTCAGACAATAGATTTACAAGAACCTTACATTTTTTTTATTGTAACTCCCAGAGCCAGCTGTATGTGATTCATTCTGGTTCTTTTAATCCAACTGAAAACACAGCAAGTTGGCACAGTTCAAGGTCAGTACATTAAGATAGCACATTAATCCTCTGATCAATGAGTCGCCTTAACTCGTTTTTCTTAAAATCTGAATTATTTGCAACATTTTTTACATATAAAATAATGTGTGTGTGAGTATTTAAAAATGACTTCAAATAACAAAAATTTCAAAAGTTTTCTGTGGAAAAGAGTCTTAGTCATAAAGAATCAGTTCGCATAGTATTGAAAATAGCTTTTCAATGCAGAAAACAGAAAAATTCTGGTAAGGTACCCAGTATAGTTCAAATAAAATGATAATATTGATAATAAAATCAAGTATTTAAATGCAGTTGTGCATATTGACATTTAATTTTAGTTTTCTTTGCTCCATAATTTTATTCAACTTTTAAGACTTCAGAATAAGCTTAATGAACAAAACCAATTTCTTAAATACATTTCTGTTAATATATATCAAAGAAGTGAGTAAGTAGGGTGGCAAAATAAACATGCAATTCTTACCATATTTTTATATTTATGTAAGATTAATTCTTTCTTCCTGAATTTGTCTTTATAAGAAATGGCCAAATTTGTTCTTACTAAAATTTAAGTAAATAACATGAACAAAATATGTCAGGCAACATTCTTTATTCACTTTTTTCAAAGATGAAGAATTTATCATAGAAAAACCCTTTTTTCTGTCACGTGTTTAAAGCCAGAATTAAATCTACAATGTGGTGAACACTAATGCTTGTATTTTATAAAATCTGTTTCTGGGTTTGCATGGGATTCACAGACATGGCTTAATCGAGACACAAAGTGATGTGTGCCATGGATTCAAAATTAGCATCTGGCCTGGGGCCACTAAATTTGGCATCCCAAGAACTGATTCTGTTCTCTGCCAAGTTTCTGCAGGGACTAGCCTCGCTGAATTCTGAATCACAGTCTCTAATTTCCCCTTCAACAGACTCTCTTTGAATTGTGGAACCAGAGAATCTTACAAGTGAGCATAAAAACTGAATGTGAAATATAGAACTCTGCGATGAAGAACATTCTAGGTAAAAGATGGATACAGAACATGAAATATTTTGAATTAATTGATTGTAATATGGACAGTTTATTAGCCAGATCACCCTCCATTCAATTTGTTTGTTTCTTGTACAATCAGAGAGCACAGCATAGGCTGCTCAGTCTGCCAAATGTCCAAGAGACACTTGAGAGCTTATGAATTTTGCATACTATAAATTTACGTGACAGTTCTCATCACATTGTAAGCAATATTTTTTATTAGCCAACTTCGTGGAAGAAATGGCATTTTGCCCTAATATCAAAATAACCAATTCTCTCATGGTTGGCATCTTTATTACATTATTAAATACATCAGTCAGTACCACCTGGCGTAACTGAGTCTTTTTATGTAACTCAGATATTTGTTAAAACTAGGGATTATTTTTCAAAGTCAAATCAACAGCAGAAAAGAATATTGTTTAATGGAATTTTAGAAAAATATTCATCACCACTCTTTCAGATTTATAATAAAGAATTAATTTAACCTTTTCTCAGATTACGTTCAAAATAATTTTTATTTGTCCTCCATTGAACATATTACATTAAGCTTTGATTATATGTGGCTTCAGTTTTGTGTAGGATATGCAATCCAAGAAACTGAGCACCTGGAAATTATAAGGGGATCACACACGAATGAAGTGGCAAATGTGAGAAGGACTTGAAAAGATTTGCTCAAAATTGAAAATGGAGAGGAAGGGAAAAACAATGAGGGGAAGAGACATTTTAATAGAAGAAAAAATAAATAGTTCTTTATTTTGAATTATTAAAAATATAGCTCCAAAGAGTAAGCTTAGTAAGTTTTCTAGGAGGTCAATATAATTGTTTTTAAATAAGTAGAAAAGATGCCAAGGAGGGTAAATTCAAGGGAAAAAAATTGCAAGTGTTTAGTTTTCTTTATTCTCAAAGCTCATTAAACAGCTTTAAATGACTATATAAAATAATGGCATAGGATTAAGTTATGTTTCCATAGGCAAAGTCAGCAATATTTAAAAAAAAAATCAGAATCTAATTGGGAAAAAGCAACTTAATTTCTGATTTACTTGAAATTCTAATATCTAGCACTTGTTCCATTGTGTTTTTCAAAGGAAAGTAAATTATTATTCTAATCTTATCCAGAGAGAATGAAATTCCCATGAGAAATTTCTTATACTTTTAGCACACGTGAATTTCTAGGATTCCACAAGAAGCGATCTTAGCAATAGTTCACATTGAAGCATTTTACATGTGACTCATTTTAAATAAAAATGGAAAAGTTAACTGAAAGATTCTTTAACCCAAGTATAAAATACAATATAACTGTGTACTTTCAATAATATCTTATGACACTGAAGTGAGTATAAAAATATATCATTCTGAAAATATAAAATATAATTTCAGTTTTAGAGAGGCAAATGTTTAGTGCACTTCTATTCAATAAACATTGTCTCTTTATTTTAAGAAAAAAATTACTCCTGAAAAAATTAGTGAATCAGTATGCCCTGGTGGCCTAGCGGATAAGACCGCTAGACGCTGTCTACATATATCCCAGGGACTCAGGTCCAAGACCAAGGGCCATGGGGAACAACCAAGATGAACAACTAAAAGAAATAAATGGAGTACTTCCTCTTCACTTTTCCTGCCTGCCTGTCTCTTCTGCTTGCCTTCATTCCTGTCTGTACCTTAACTTGAAAAGCAAGGGAGTAATAATGATTCAGTGTATAGTGCCTTAAAGGCCAGTTCCAAGATTGAAACGAAAAAAAAAGAAAGGCCACCAGAGAAAGCCAACATTCTGCAAAACATGTGTCTTTATTTCTTGAAATGTCTTTATCTCTGTTACCTAAAAAGCATTTATGCATTACTGAATATTGAGAAGGACAGTTGATTCAAAGTAAAATCTGATTTCCACATTTTATCTGACAAAACAGATCATGCCTTATTTTGAACTTTTACATATCCTCCAATAGACTCTAGTGAATACATAATAGCATATGAATCCTTTACCACAAAATTCACAAGCTATCACTTGTTAAAGATTAGATTCATTTACTGTTTTATTTCAAAATTTCAAGAAATAATAGCTAAATGTGGCATGCAGTTCACAATACAAAGTACTTGAGAACTTAATGAATCCATATTTGGGAGGTCAACTGAGGCTGAGAGGGTTCAGTAAAAATTGGACCATTGAGCAGTAAACTATGTCCCTGTTTAAAAAAAAAAAAAATCAGCAAAGCAGTATGTAAAGATGAAGATAAATTTTAAAATGTTTTTCATAGTTGACATTTTTAAAGGATTAAATTGTTTATACAGAGAATAAAACAATTATTGGCTTTTACATATATTAGTTTTTACATATGCATTGCTTAACTTACAATTCCATTCCTTTATGATATCTGTCTATCTATCTATCCATCTATCTATCTATATATCTATCTACCTATCTCTATCTATCTCCATTGGGTTCTGTTTCCTGGGAAAACTCTTACATAGAATGGAATTCTAGGAAATGGAAACAACGCATATAAAAAAGGAATAACTGAAAGATTATAACTTGTGTAGAATATGAAGCTTTATATTAGAATGATTGATTACTTCCAAAACGGATCAGTCCATTGGATTATTTCTTGGTGGTAAGTTATAGAGGGAGATTGCATACCATTCTTTTGGAGTATCTCTCCTTCCTTAAAGAAAAACATATACCTAAAACTCTTCAGTTGTTAACAAATTATTTGTCTTTTAATGTTCATTAATTGCATACAAAATAATTAAAAAACTAAATATAAATTTTACACAATGAGAGTGGTTAAGTGGGAAATCAAAAGAAATTTGCAAATTATATACAGATATACAAATTCAATAAAACTCAAGTTAGCCACAATTAATTTAAGATGATGAATGATAGTGCTTTGTTGAAACTGAATTGCCTCTTGAAATATGAATATGTATATGGCACAATACACTGTTTAGGGACTGACTGCAGGTGGTTTCAAGTTTGGCATTGCTAAACTGGTATACATCTGCAATGACACAAATCTCCTAACACTTATCTGTTTTTGACCTATTGTAAAACATTCATTAGTACACATACCCTGATGTCTTTTGAATAAATGCTTCATTTACATATTAATTATGTCTCTTCTTTTCTCTTTAGTCTACTGCAAGATATAATAGTGCTATAAAAGTCTAAATTTAGTAACTAAATTATTCTGTGAGTTTAAAAATTAAAAGTTACACTTTGCAAGTTCTGGGCCAAAATATTCTGACACTCAAGGATACATCTGCATATCACATAGCACATATGTTATCCAACTGAGAGACTTTATTATACAAGGATTTTTTTCTTTATTGTGGTCATTTTGCCATCCTGAGATTTTTTTTTTCCTCTCTTAGTCAATTTTGTCTCTCTCTTTTTTGTTCCTCATATTTTTTCTCCCTCTGGAATATAAGCACTAAATTGCAAGATGCAAAAGTTTGGGCAAAATTGAACCATAAGGATACACATGATCTATTTAGCAATGGCATTTGATTTCATGAATTAAGTTGCAGTTATGCCTTTGTCTACAATTCAGTTGAAAAAAAGCAAATCAGTGTCATCTGGGGAAACTCCACAACATAAAAAATGAGTTTAGGTGAAGCAAGTATCTTCCAAATGTAGAAAGGTCAATGAGATACGGCACTGCTTAACAAATCTTTCAATTTCTCCATTTTGGCAAAGTTCCTAACAAGAAAGTACAAAGTGACACTGAAGTGTCTCATGTCACCTTGATGAGTCCTTAAAATGTAATTTACTATTGCTCTCAATTACTATCTATTCTACAAGTGTTGACTATTTTTGGCTTATAGCAGTCTCACAGTCAAATGTTGATGAATGAATATAATGATCTGTTCTGTTTTAACAGAAATCTAGTGTTAAAGCAAAATAAGATATTTAGACTAATCTGTATGACTCCCACTTTAAGTTTTAATAAACTGCCAAAACAATGTGCTAAAACTAGAGTGAAACAGTTATTCCAAGAAGCAGATATTTTCCCAAGGAAATAAGTGATTTTCTTCAAAAGAAGTGATAATTTGGCATGTTTTCCAAATGTGTTATTTGTATTAACTCTGTAGATTCTAGAAGGTTTTACTTCTAAAACTTGGTAACTAGCAATGAATTTAAATGTCCTGATCTAGGCAAGTTTTCACAATTTATACTTTAAAGTACTTTTCTGAAGTAATGGCATATGCACCATATATATCTTGTAATGTCTGCATGAATATATACATGTATACACACATGCACACACATATACACAGAAATATATGTGTGTACATGTATATATATACATATATACATATATATGTGTGTATATATATATATATATATATATATAGGCAGTTTAAGGTCTACTTGGTGGCCAAAAGCAAAGCAACGAAACAAACCAAAAGCTAACTAAAAAACATTGGCAAGGAAGATGATACATATGGATGTGGGTGGCAGTGTTTGAACAACAGATCTGGTCGTCCCTAAGGGAACATTTCAGGAAAAAAATATTTATACCAAAATTAGTACATTGTGTTACACTGAGTGAGGGTTTCTACAAAATATTTGTTTACTATCAAGATGATAACTTTTGCTATTATTGGCTTTATGCCTCATTTGTGAGAGAATTTTCATTGTTGTCTTATTCTTTCTTTTCGTTACACATCTTAAATTTTGTTTATTTTTTATATAATTAGTTTAAAATATTGAATTTTATATAATTTACATATATATTTATATAGAATATAAATATATGCACTGAATGAATACATCATGAATATCTATATACATTTATTTACTCTGGTTCATCAACTGAGCTAGAAGCAGGCAGAATGATTATATGGGATAGTCATTATTTTCATTATATTATATCAAAATTAACATGTCTTTTTTCTTTATTTCTATTTAAAAGATTTTCCACTTCAAGTATAAGAGATATAATTGAAAATCATTTATTAAAAGCACAAACTTTGAAATCAGAGGGATATAAATGCAAACCCATTTTAAATTATTGCAGACTGGATGAACATGGATCATTTATTTAAGTTATTTGCACTGAATTTTATTCATTTGTATGATTATGTTTTCTTCATTAAGTTTACAAAATAATTAAGATTGCAAAAATAAAAGTGATAATGTTGATGACACAATGTACATTCTATGTAATCCCTGTTTTATTTTAATTTATTTTTAAATGGTAGTAGTACATATTAAATGGTATATGAGTATTAAGACATTTCTTTATTATTAAAGTTACTTCGAAGAATAAAGTATTTATTGTTTTTGGGAAATATGCTAGATCCTGTATAGAATAAAAGATGACAAATATGAGAAGATCTTAGGTATTTAAATAAATATAGAAGTATTGAAGAAAGTGAAGCAATATTTTGCTTTAATTTAACATATTTTAATCCATTCAATTTAAAAATAATACTGTTATTATTATTATTGTGAACATATTTTTAATGGATAAGAAAGATGAAGTCTTGACATTCGGATTCACTCAGGATTGTAACCAATGCCCAGTTTTGAAATATGTACTATCTTAGCAATGTTATCTTTGGGTGAATTTACCCAAGGAACGGAGAGTACCTTCATGTTTTGAAGGCTATACTATTTGCACTAGACCTTCATGAAGTTAAATAAGTAGAAAGATGGCAGATTATTACTGCACAAGGGATTAGATGCCAAGAGCCAAAGCACATATAAGCTGTTAATAGATCATTTGGATATTGGGATGTGCGCTCATGAGATTAGAAAATTGAAAGCAGAAGAGTGAACTAGAATGTGTAATTCAGTCCTATATTTGGATGACCTGAAGTGCTCTGTTATGGCTTTGTGTTTCACACCAAGGAAGATGATGGAAGGTTTTTGAAACTGCCCGTCAGAAATATATTGTGCAGAACAAAATAACAAATAGAGTGAATTGGTGAGCCTGTTGTCCTGATAAGAAATTATAATGACTTTAACAGTTTTTTACAGAAAACAAATTACTTTCACAACTCTCATAATGTAGCTTCCTATTTCATGTGAAAATTAGAGCAATCAAAAGAGAAAATAGTATATGGACTCACACATTCTACCGTTCATATGGATGAGCTCTTCATTCTCTCATGCAAACCAATTCTTCCATTTCTGCCCCAGGTTCCATTTTCTCAGGGACTCCACTCCAGGCAATTTTGGTCACTCTCCTGAATCATAAATGGTTGACTATTAAACACTGAAGTAGCAAGCAAATGTGCTGTTATTTATGAATGCATAAACACATACACACATATACTCACACACACACGCATTTGTCTTGATCCCACTGCCCACACTGACTACTGTTATGTATTTCTACCGTTGGTGTCATTTATAATGACAGTCCTGAAACAAATTGCCTCTACTCTGTATCCAAATCTTTTTGTCCCATTCTTTCTGAAGTCCGGTCTACTCAGACACTGCTCCTGTCAAGTTTGCTAAATTCAAGACTGACCTCCAAGGTGTTGAACACGATGGTCAATTGCATGAATAGTATTTCATGTAGTTTATTCTTCTCTTTTATTTTAATATTTTCTTTACTTATCCAAGATATCTTGCTTTTCTTTCTGATAACAATGTCTTTCGTTATTATTTGCTAACTCTCACTTTTCTTCAAAAACCCTTAAATTTGGAACATCTTAAAAATCAGTCTTTTGATCACTTCTTTTCTCTAACTATAAACATTTCCTTAGTAGTCTCCTCCGGTCTCATGACTTTAATCAATGTGCGAATGAATCCTAATATCTCTAACTTAAGATTTCTCTAAATTCCAATCTCATATACTAAACTCCTTCCTTGATGTCTCTCTCTCTCTCTCTCTCTCTCTCTCTCTCTCTCTCTCTCTCTCTCTCTCTCTCATTGTTATCTTAAATTTAATATATCTAAAGATTATATTCTGCTCCACAGCAAAAACAAAACGAAGAATCCCTTGCAACTTTCTGCATATTAGCTCATGCTGTTTAATTTTTCAGTTGCTCAGAGGTCTACTTGAATTTCTTTTTCTTTCAAACCCATATTCAATGGTCAGTCAACATGGTAACACTCTTTCAAAGTATGCATAAACCTCTACTTCTCATGTCTTCCACTAAACGACTAAATTACCCCATTCCAAGGTACTTTTGTTTCTAGCCAGAGTTTCTTCATAATCTCACAAAATGTCTTCCTGCTGCTAGCTTTGGTCCTTTCAGTGATGATCCTCAATCCAATTACAGTGATCTTTTGAAATCATAATCTGCAAATAATTTCCCATGTCAGTCAAATAAAATACAAAGAATTATAAGGGTTTGGAAGATGGGTTTACTCTTCACTGCTGCTGTCTTCAACACCCCATTCCCTTACCCTTACCGGATACAAGGAACATTTTCCTGCACATTAACTTGGCTAAACCCTTCACTTATGCAAAATCTTGACTTCTTACTTATCACGGAGGCCTGATGACTTTATTTAAAATTGTATCCTATCCTCCCCACCTTATATTATTCTGACATTCCATATTTATGCTCTATTATCTTTCAAAATACTTTTGACTTTCTAAAATATTCAGTAATTTGCATATGCTTATTGACTAATCTCATTACAAAAATGCATGACTTCTAAAGATGTTTTCTTTTCTCCAGGGTTCTACCCCAAATATTTAGAATGGTGTATCTTTTCTTTCTTTTTTTTTTTTTTTAAGAGGAAGGAATACAAGCAGGAATGAAGGCAGGTAGGCAGACATGGAGACAGGGAGAGGAGGACACATTTACTGATTTATTCAGTTGTTCATTTCGTTAGACTGATCACATTTCCTTGAGACAAAACAGGATGCTAAGCCATGTGGATACTAAGCCATGTCTAGAGTGACATGTGGTCCAGTGGGACATCATACGAACAGCCAGAGCCAGTGCAAGGAATTTTGACACTTTAGGCAAAAAAACAAATTTGTGTCCCTTTAAGTTCCACTCTGAAAGTCCTGCCTAAAGCACATGCTGCCTCAACCATCCCAGTGCCAGAAATACCCAATGAGAACACCCACAGTGCTAGAGGTAACCTCATAGTATTGACATAGAAATAAGCCCCTTGGTACCACCTGTGGCTCTACCATGCCGCAGTGTTCAGATCCCTTTAAGGAGAGAGGTGCATGCAGGTGGGGGAATCCTCTTCCTGTGCAGCTCCTGTTTTCTCACAGGGAGAGGGCACAGCAGTAGCAGCTAGGATACTCCTCACTAAGCTCCAACGAGGGATAGCTGCTTTTGGGCCCCTTCAACACACTTGGCTTATGGCAACTCAACTGTTCCTTTTATCCCATGCTAAAGACCTAGGTTTTGTAAAAACAGGACAAAACTGACATTTAGATTAATATGAGATGGGGAAATATGAAAAAAAAAAAAAAAAAACTAAAACACATAGTACGGTCCTGTTCGAAACAGTATGTATAGTCAGTCCTAAGTTTGTTGTTCAACCTGGTCCCATGTCATGAACCTGGGTCCTTGGGATATATGTGGACAATGTCACAGCTGTAGATTTAACATCTGACCTATTAGGACATGCCTCTATATAATGTGTCTTAAACATAATGGATTCTCAGTAACGTTCATTGAAAAAACTTCAACTTCGAAACAACTGAATTTAATAGACATGCAATAACTAGGAAGGTTGTGGTAATGTCTTTGGAAAATATATAATGTAGAAAGAGATGCTGATTATCAAGGTGTCTCTTAAAATCCAGCAATGAGTCAGAGATTTATCTACAGGTGAAAATAAAGCTGCTTTTGGTGTCTTTAGGAGAATTGCAGTCCAGGAGCTACCAGTGGGACAAGCCAGGTAAAGTGCAACAATGTTGGGGAAATACATTGTTTCCATCAGCAGGGCTGTTTGTTTCCTGCAGGTACATTAATACAATTCTTTAAAAGAGGAAGTAATTACATGCAAAAGAAGGGAACTTGCACCTCACTGTGGTGATAGATTGTCCTCTTCCAAGCCAGAGCCTCATAGAGTCTGCTAATATCTGTGAATAGATTGGCACTTCTTCTTCCAAACTCCACATTCCAGGTGTCAGGATGTTGGTTTAACAGAGGGTGATGCCTGTGGTTGTAACAGTCAGGTGTAGCAGACGTGTGTAAGATCCAATTTCTTAATGACATCCCATCTCTTATTTGGTCCTACTATTTATTAATCTTGATTCGGTGACTTCTTCATCATCTTTGTAGAAGTGACATAGCATTTATAAGGACTCAAGAAATTTTCATTTTAGAATTTACCAGCATTAGTAGGGAAGAAGTGAATGAAAACTTGAGACAAAGTTAACAACTCCTTGTACAGATTGTTTCAGTCTATCTACTCCACCTAAGTTCACAAAAGAGTAAAGCAAAGCAACATGTCAATTTTGATTAAAAAACAAAGAATATGTCATGAATATCTGTTCATCATTTTTAGAGACAGGATTATAGAAAACCTAATAGGTAGCAAGGATCACAAATTTTGCCTTCTTGAGAATTGTATGACTATGACGATTTATGGCATTCCAAAGTCTGATAAATAGATTAAAAAACATTAATAAAACAATAAAAATCAAATAAATGTTATTTTCTTAACTTTTTTAAACAAAACTAATCCATACAGGAAAATATATAACATATTTCATAAATGGCTTTTACTTGCCTATAAATAGAATATTACTTAGGCAGAAATTCTCAAGATTGATATGCTCTAATTTTCTTTTTGTAGGTTCCCATTTTGGCCTTTACTCATTTCATTTTTCCGTTTCTTGTCCAATTGCGACTATTCCTTCATTCGAAAGGTCATACAAAAGGTCATGCATTTATACAATCTGTACTTACATTAAAGTTATTGTCACACACTGTTTCTAGTTCTATTCTTAGAGATAAAATTATGAGTAACACAGGCAAGGCCCTCACTTCATGGCGCTTACATTTTAATATGCTCTGTAATAATCTAGTAAACAGATAAGATGCCTTTGATGATGTTGCATAACATAAATATAACAAAATAGCTAATGTAATGGGAAGTAAATTGGGCTATGAAATTGCTATATTAGACAGCTAATCAAATAAGGCTTCTCAAAGAAGGTAGCATTTGAACTACAGTTAGAAGGAAGAGAAACATTGCTGGGAGATAAATCAAGACAAGACTATTTCTTTAAAAATGAGCAAGAACAAGTTAGGCGAAGTCTGAAAACAGAAAATATTCAATAGATTGGAGGTTAGCGAGGCAAGGAAGCAACTGATAAAGATAGAGATGAAGCAGCAAAAAAGTAATACGATAGGCCAAATAATACAATCCCTGTAAGATAAAATAAATGAACAGGATTTTATTTCAAATGCAGAAAAGCTACTAAACAATTTCAAGAAATAATTTGTTTTTAATTATGTAGAATTATTCTGGTTGCTGTTAGGTGAATCATTTGTATGGCATTGAGAATATCAATAGGAACTTTACTAAATATATTATTTTAGTAGTTTCTGAGAGAAATCATCATGGCTCAGATTAGAAAAATGTTGGTATAGCTTGAGAGATATGCACAGGTTTGACATTACTTTGAACATATAATTGATTCATTGTTTAGATGAAAAAAAGTAAAACAGTGACTAGAAGATTCAAAGATTATTTCTAGAATTGTTTTTATACAGTGATTTTTTTGCAATGAATAAATAGGATAAATGATTAGATTAAGTGTAGTAAGAGTTTTCAACATGATATCATTGAATTCTTTATTGAGTTATCAAGTTTACATCAGTAGAGAGTTTAAATAGACCAATGTATAGCAAAGAGGTAGAGAATGTTAAAAATGTTATCCATCCTCATTCCTCTCCCAGGCGCACCAAAGCAGCAAATTTCAGGCATACAAGACAAATCAATAATTGAATATTTTTAATGCAATTTATTATAATTATTGATTCAGGGGAAAAAAAAAAAACAGATCTCCTTGAACTCTAAAATACATTCAGCAATATTTGGGACCTATTCCTATGTGTATGGAACCATGAAAGCTTTCCTATATAAGTCAATAACAAAACAATATCCCTTTAGTCCATTTCTATTCAAAATTATATTGGATGCATGATCAAAGACACTCAGAAAAAGTTTTTTAGAAAATTAATAATTGAAAAGGAAGAGTAACAGTATTTATTTACAGTTTCTGAAGACATAACACCTAACCTAGAAAAGCCAAAAGAAAAAAATAAAGAAAAGAAACCAAAACAAAATTTAATAAGCATAAAAGATATAAAATGAGAATACTAAAATTAATATCTATATACATATGCATGTATACCTGCACAAAATTAGGATATATACTAGAAGTGCTTATTTGTGAAAGTATAAAAAGGGATAAAATACTTAGGAATAAACAATAAGAAATGTGGGAAAATTCAAGGAAGAAAATTTGGAATACTTATCAAAGATAGAAAAGCACAATTAAAAGATACCATGTTCTTTGATAGCACAACTTAGTTTCATAAAATACCAGTTCTAGTCAAGTCAATGTTTAAATTTAATTCAATTTAATATTTTTAACACTATAGTAATTAAGTTTATAACTCATATGAAAATATATTTCTTAGTTTTATTCATTGTGGTAGTCTTGAAGCATTCCGATTTCTTGGTGCACTGAGATCACTAGATCTTAGAACTTGGTTTCAGAACATCACTCTTAAAGAGAGGAGCCAGTCTTCAAGAAATTACTTGTTTTAGGTTAGGGCAAGGTAAATAAAAAATGAGATTGAGCATCTTACTGTGTCAGAAACTAACTTCAAACAAATGGGATTGTGTCAAAGGACTTTGATCCATGTGTTACTGCACTTACTGGTCAAATTCAGGACAATTTGAAATTCCAAAGGACAAATGGTTTCCAGTAATTAGTGTAATGTGTTGAACGACAAAAATTCATGAAACCATAGTGACTTTCAAAAAAATAAAGAAAGAGGAAATATGGTAACCATTAGAGGTGTAACTTTACAGGAATTTTGAAAATCAGTAATTAAAAAATATAGAAACAAGTCTTTTCCCTGTTCCATATTTTTTAAATGAGTAATTTTAGTTTATCCCCAAGGCGTCAGGAAGAATTTACTTATAGAAGAATATGAACAAGTAGAGAAGAAATGATGAACTGGAAAAAAATTATAATCTGCAAGAAAATGGTATATTCATGCAAGAGTCATCAGAGAATATTTCTAAAATGAAAATGTCATCCCACAGAATACTTGCTACTTACAAAGGGAAATGAAAGCTCATTTGAGAACTTGTTTTTGCAATCTCAGTTGAGTGATCAAACTTTTTATTACAAGGGTGGGACAACCTGACATCATGTGCCTCTTGATATATACAATATAAAGAATCCAAAATTATGATATGTTCTTACTAAGATTGAATTTGAATTTAAATAAAATCTCAGAACTAATACTCACTTTACATAGATGCTAGTTATAAAGACTACATAAAATCCAAAATAGAAATCTAGTATATGGGATAATTAAATGTAACTGGCCTGCTATCTTTAAAATTCAAGATATCTTACTTGAAAAATTTACCAAACTCTTTGGTAAAAAGAAGCAAAGAAAAAAAACATGAAAGAAATGTGGCTATGTTTTTAATTTAATGTCTGTAGGGCTAAATATTAAATGATTGCAATTTGTATTTAAAAGATGATTGCTATATGACATAGATAGATCAATAGATGGATGAATGGATAATTAAGGGCATAAAATGAATGCTAATTACTGAGCATAGAAAAATGGTTGCTTAGTAAACTATTATATAAATTTTTCTCTATTCCAATAATTTTTTAATTCAAAATTGAGTACTTAGTAAGAAAGCTGGAGCTGACATATAAGGATGGTCAAACAAAATCAGCAAGCAGCTACTGGGAGTTACCAAAATAATACCTTCATACCAGCTATGAGAGTCTCTCTTGTATTTAATGGTAAGAACATTTTCTCCTTCTTTATAGAAACCAGTAATCTTGGGAACTTTCATACAATGATAAAAAGAACTAAAATTTATACTTTATAAATGAATTTAAGAAAACGGTAAGTTGACTAAAAAAATAACTTGTTGAATAAAAAGAGCTTATTATTTAACGAAATACCTATATTCTTGTTTTTCCCTAACAATAAATTCAGAGAAATTCAAATGAGGTATATTTATGCCACTAAAGTAGTGATTTAAAAATGAATGTCTGTTAATGCTTTCCAGATTATTGTAAATAATTGATATTTTTGAATCAAGTTTCATGGCATGTATAGTTTATAAAAGCTTTATACAGAAATATTTGTTGGACTAGAAAAAACAAAAATGATGATATATGTCTTTAAAGTTTAATAATAATATAGCATGAAATGTTTGTCCTCACAACCCTCTGTCTATGAATCTCTGCCCTAAACCTTCTATTTCTCTAATGATGCAATACAAAATAGAAACTACTAAGTAGAGATTTACTGTTTACTAGGCATTGTTGTGTTTCCCTAGTAAGTGCTTTATTATTATAAATATATATTATATTTATATTCAGCTATATATTCCTCAAAATATTCTTGCATAGTTATGTATTACTACTTGAATTGTGCAAATGAGTAAACTAAGTTCCAAACTCTCCTAATTTGCAGAAGGATACACAGATAGGAAGGATGAAATCACAATTCAAAATTTCCAGTAAAACTGTGGAGTAAAACTGTATTTGTAGGAGGAGATGCAATTAGAAATGAACATCATGGTAACCATTTTAAATTACCAGTCAAATAAAAGGAGAAATAGTGATTTTTGGAGTTTGGAAGAGATTCTAATTAGATTCCCTGCCAGAAGGGACAAAGGTGGAGAATTAAAGGAAATCAAGGAGGGCATAACCAAGTCCTCTTATTTCAAGGCGAGTGCTGTAATGCCTAGTACAATTTTCATACTTTTTTAACGTGAATGTGTGATGTGTCCTGAACACCATAAAGGGTATGTGGTGACTTCACATCAAGAGACTAAAATTTTCTGACCTTGGAAGTTTGAGGACCTTTAGAATATCTGGAGGAGTCAGCAGTCATCTCAGTTAACGCAGCAGCAGTATTAAAACAAGATCACACAAGTTCAGGAGAGTCACAATTTTTTTTCACAACCTCCTTGTTTAACATTTGAAGTGGCGATTTAGAGTTGTGTTACTCTAAGATGAGTTGTTATGAGAGTCAGAAATATTCATCATTTTATCTTCTTTTCTTTCACTGAGATAAATACAAAACATATAATAAGGTTTGCCCAGGGTTCACTAACATTTTTCCGTTTTTATTATGATGGCCTGAATGTAGAAAGCCAACGTGAATACTTCAGAATTAACAGGATACCTTTCTTCAATAATAGAATGAGTGCTTGCTACTTACAATTTTGCAATAATCACTTCATCTCCATTTTGCCTGTGTAGACACAACCAGCATTAACTTTTATGAGGTGTGAAATCAAGCAAACTGGAACTAATTGAAGCATTAGACAACACTGTACTCAAATTGAATAAAGCAAGATTAATATGGCTCAGGTAATAATTGAAATACACATCTCATTTCAGATAAACTCATCTTCAAAGTAATCAATGTGTTCTGTGTCATAAGGCATGGGGCAAATGTGTATGTATGTATGTATATGCATCTATCCATCTATCTATAGATATGCATGCACATGTGTATAAATATATTATAAAAGAATCTGCTACAACATAAGCTTATGATAGTATAAAGGAAGAGTATAGCCTAATGCTGAATACGGCTTCTGAGTTCAAGAAATTTGGGTTGAAATCTTTATTATGTGACTTTTTATATTTTGCCTGCAAAATAACAATAGTAATACCTACTTCAACACTTATATAATTACTATAAAGCATTTAATACAATGTCAAGATGGACTATGAATTAATAAATGGCCAAACATTAAGGAAAGAAATAACTTGGTTAAATAGAACATGCAATCCTGAATCTATCTATAAAGATAGTTAGCTTGCTATCATATCTCATTTCTTCTTTTCCTTGTCAGTGTGTACTTAGACTGATCTAGTGATTAACAAAAGGGGACAATTTTGCATCCCAAGGGACATTAGGCAATGTAATTTTGGTTGCCATGAATTGAGAAAGAATGTTCTTACTTGAATCTGGTTGGCATAGTCTAGAGTTGGTGCTAAATATCCTACATTGTCAATGGATCGACACACAACTAATACTTATATGTCCCAAAGTGTCAAGTGCAGATGTTGAGAAACTTTGGTCTAGTACTATTGTACTTAGGATTTTTATAATGATTCCATTTTAGTTCAGTTGATAATTTATATTTATTGTCTACCATACTGACAGACTATTGATGACATCCTGATGAATAGGAGGCAGAGTGTTATTGTCATATTTCTTACAGTCTAGTCTCTGCTTTCCTTTTCATGCCCTTCTTTCATGTTCAAATATTCTTTCTATACAGGTTAATAGCAGTCTTTTCAAAACTTACAGAAATCCATTTATGACCTCTCCAATCTCCCTTAAACTTCTTTTTTTCTAAATGTATACAGTGTTGGTGGTTTATATTACAGTTTGCTATTTATTTATATACCATCACAAATTATTTACTAATTATTTTATGTACACCAATTTTATCCTCACGATTAAATCTTAATCAGCAATCATGGCTATTTTCTGAAATGGTTATTTACTGATTAATTTACATAGTAAGTTATGAATTCTCCATTCATGCAATTAGATATGCAAAATTTAACTTTCCTTTACTCTAACCGAAGTAAATTTTTATGAGTCACTTTATCTAGTAATAAAAAAACTGAATGCCATCAATTCAGGATAAATTTGATTGCTTGAGGGTTTCTCCAGTTGCTTCAGGACACATTTGATTATTATTGGCCCCACACTTTCCCAACTTCTTAGGAAGCCAAGGTTTTGGAATATTTATGCAACCTGGGAGCAGAAATCGCACCACCTTATGGTTTCTTTATTTCAGGTCTGACAGGTCAGGTCAAATTCTGGCACACACACCCATTTATTTTTCTTGCTACCCATCGTGGAAACAGAGAGATTCCAGAAGTCCCATCCTTGCCTCTTCTTATATTCTATTGTCCGTGGTTACCCCTTCTCCATAGGTGGGCACATGATTTCTCAGGGATACTCCCTAGCTCTAACCTACATTACTTTACTTGCACTTTGCATTTTATCTCTATTCGAAATAATTTCCAAATGGCCTAGGTGTCGTGTGTGTGTGTGTGTGTGTGTGTGTGTGTGTGTGTGTGTAGGAATGCCGGTGGGCAGATAAAAGGGCATTGGTAGCAAATATCTGTTCTGCCTGGTTATTTCCTCCCCCAAAAGTGCTATTTTTTTAAACTTGTGCTTTTTCCTAAACCTAAAGTGCCAGTTTTAAAATCAAAGCATTCAAACATTTTATATTCGCATTAAGATTTGTTTGACAGCATACCTTTAAGCAATGAAGAGAACTAAGAGTAACCAGAAATACAGGAAAAGTCAGATCTTCAAATACTCCACAAAGCCCATTGCAGCATATGTGCAGATGGAAAAACTCTATCATGGTCTCTCTCACAGACATCCCTCCTTCATGATAAATCTTGCAATTTATTTCTGCATTTCACCTTCAAAATTTTCTACATAACTCTACTTTTCATTTTGTCTTCCTCTTTGTAGACATTTTTCTTCCTTTAAATATGTACATTTTGCATGCAGAAAATGACACATAAATCATTCCATATCTAATGAAAACAATTGATAATTGTGCACCAAAAGCAAAAGGTTTATATTGCTTCTTTGTTTTTCAAATTGCAAATTTTGAAAATCAGAGCTGTTTAATTGCATAAAATAGGAACTTGGGAATACAATAATAAATTTTATGATGGTGATATATGTAACACATATAATCATTTATATTTCTAATACAGCCTGTTCTGTGAAATAAGAAAATACACGAATTGACAATATGCAAATTTAATACAGCTCAGTGAATTTTGAAATTTTTTTTGTAAATATCCAGCACAAAAATAAAATTGAATGTGGAAGAAGTTGCATGACAACAACAGTTCCCTTATTTGAATATGTATGTTATGGGCTTTCCATATTCTGCATCATAACTACAGGCATTTAACGGTATCATAAATATTTGAGTACTAATCTGAATCTGTTCATCCTTTTGTACAAGTAATTTTATTTTCCATCGCTTCCTGGGACAGTACCAATTGCCAATCTTTGTACCTCCAAACAAAAGCAATCCAGTTTCCCACAATTTTTCACCTGATGTTAGTCAAGAGCAGCCAGAAAACTGGAATCTTCCTGTTGATATTATCATTTGCATAGCTATTAATATTCCCGAGGACCATTGCATCAAAGAATGGGAGAAAAAGTAACATCGTATTTTATGCAATTAAGAAACAATCAGTGTCAAAAGCTGGATGTCCAGAATTAACCTTTTAATTATACCTTCCTTCCACATGGGGTTGACTGTAAAGTACAAAGACTTGTCCTTTGATAAAAACCAAGAGAACTTGCACTATGCGGAAGAAATCCACAAGAGAACTATGTTTGAATACAAAACTAGAAATTATGTGCATGTTTCTCCAGGGAGACTTTGGTCCTGTGCACTCCTGAAATCAAATATTTCTATGAGTGTTCACTGAGGATGTGATTGCCTGTTTTATTGCTAGATTAGGTCAATGCTGCCATTGCAATCTGGTATCACTTTACCAGCAAGGCAATTTCACACAATTAATTTCCTTCTTTAAAGGAAGCAATAAAGGACAGGCAGTTGAAAACCTCACAACTTATAACAAACATCCACCTAGAGCACACATCTGCAAACACAAATCTCCCCCTTGGTGTGTATTTATATATGTGCATTCAATTTCCAAATGATGACGAACTTTTCACTCCCCCCACCCCCACCGCCACCCGCCCTCCATTGAAATTTCCTGTAAAAAACAAACAACAGCAAAAAAAAATCAGTGCTGAGGAGGCAGATTAATTTAGAGATCTCAAATTCTACTTAAACTACCTCTATAGTCTTTAAGGATTTAAGAGTGTGTTTGTAACATATGAAGGTGGAAAAATGGAGTAAAGCCCTGGAAAGTGTCAAGATACATTGATATCTAATTCATGGGTTGTAAGCATTGTCTGAATTGATTTCATAGTTATTTTCAGTCTCTCTAAGTTAAAAGTTCACTGAAAGTGCTGTAAAGTGTCATACAGGCTCTCTTTTCTCTTATGTGGACATACTTTATTTTTTTGGACATCATTTTACTGTCAATACTTACATCTGTTGTTTAAAAAGCTATTCGTGGTGCAATTGCTTTTTAAATGCAAACCCATATGTGTGATCTCTAGAGGAACTGGTAAATTTCACCAAATGGGCATTCCTAAATTACATGCCATCTGTAGCTAGTGAAGAGCGGACTAAACCTGCTCAGCTGTGATTTTGCACCAATGTTTCCATCATTTTGATTGGCTCTAGGGAAATCATCCGTTTTGGCATGAACTTTTCTAACCCCAACAGGTTATTATGGTGTGCTTGCGCTGCATTGGCTCAAGGAATATTATATTTAGGGTACATGTTAGAACTCATTTGACTTTTTAGTTGGTTTCCTTAACACATTTTGCCATTATGGATTCAAATTTTTTTTTTTTTTTAGGTTTCAAACAAGTTAGAAGACGGTAAAGGCAATTCTATTGCCTACAAAACGTTGTTTAAACTGTTGAAAGAAAATAAATAAGCCCCCAGCTCACACATTCTAACAGTTGAATTACCTTAGTAAAATTTACCACATTATACAACAGAGGCTAGAATGTCATGTTGGAAAAAAAATGAGATAGAAGGTAAATTCCAAGTATGCGTTTTTGCCAGTTTCTCCCCTGCAAATTAAGAATATTCACTTTACTTTTACTTTGTAAATACATTTCTTCACAATTTCTCTTCTAGCCAAAGGCTGTTTTCAACTCATATATATTAAACTGTAGATAAAATCTCAAAACCTCAATGCAGAGTAAAACATTCAACCAAGATTCAACGTATTTTTTCAGTTATGGTTGTTGAATTTTTTACCGATAAAACAATTCAAAGTTGAAGTAGGAAAATGAGTAATCTCTTTCATCCAAATGGTCTCACTTCTTCCCCTTGCTTTAAATTGGTTTTAATATTTTTGTAAAGATATTAAAATATGAGCAAAATCGAAACAAAATTAGAGGAATATTATGACTGATATAATAACAATAAGGATAGTCACGATATTTCCCCATTTCTTTCTGTAGTCATTCCCAAGTGCGCATCAAAATACATGGCTGGTGTGTATCTGTAGGTGAGAAAAGCATCCTGTGGGAGAAGATACATCCAGTAGGAAGTTTAACATAGATCATGGAGAGAAATACATTACCAGAAATGTGGAAAACAAACGGATTTAAACTCACACTTAAAATCAGTATATCAGGAATGCAGTGAGGAGTGAAATAGAGAAGACAGAAAGAATGCATCAAAAGTCAAATAATAAAAATTGGTGTAAATGACCAGGAGAAAAGGAGGCATGAGATTCAACGCTAATTAGCAGCACACCGTTTCTCTTCAGTCTTTTTGAAGTTCTAATGTTAACTTTGCTTTGAACCTCCCAGTTTTCAAAGGATATCTATTCAGAGTTAGTGCAGAGAGCTGGCTGACCTAGACTGGAATAGAATAACAGAATATGAAGGGAAAAATATATAAATAAATTTTTTAAAAACTAATTAAAAAAATAAGTGACACAATCAATTGTTCCAGAAAAATATCAAAATAAGTTTAAATCCTTTTTTTGAGGGGTGGGGGAGTTGTTTCTTTAATGATAATATTTATTATTTCTTTTGTTCACAATGCTATATTCATTTCAGAATATTAAAATTGCACCTCAATTATATTTCACACTGCACCCAATACCACAGTTGCAGTGTCCTTTACCACCACCATTTCCCTTCTTTCCTTACCACTGCCTGCCATCACCTTGGCAGCCATCATCTTGTGTCCTACAAGTTTTTACTGGGGGTTTTCTGTTTGTTTCATTTCATTATATTGCACATATAAGTGAAAACATCCTGTATTTCTCCATGTCTTGGCTATTGTGAACTGTGCTGCTATGAACATCAGGGTGCAAATATGTATCTTTATTTGTCTGAGGAATTTCCATTTTGTTTTCCAAAAAGGTTGCACCATCTGTGTATAGAATATTTTTCCCTTTCTGTTTCTTCTACTTCTTTTGTTTAGGTTCTATAGTTTTCATTTCCTTTGTTAAGTTTATTCCCAGGTATTTGATCTTTCTTGGAATTATTGTGAATATGATATTTTTCTTAATTTGTTTTTCCTCTGCTTTGTTGTTTGCATATAGGAATACTGCTTATTTATTTATGTTGATATAATATCCTGCCACTATGCTATATTTGTTTATTGCTTTAGGATTTTGTAGGTATGATATCATGGCATCTGCAATGATGATAGTTTTATTTCTTCTTTTCTTATTTGGATTACTTTAACATGCTTTTCTTGTCTTATTGCTCTGGCCAAGACTTCCAAAATAATATTGAATAGTAGTGATAATAGTGTGAAACCTTGTCATATTCCAGATTTTAGGGGAAAGATTCAATTTTCCATCACTGAATATGATGTTGGCTGTGGACTTGTCATAGATTGCTTTGATTATATTGAGGATGCATCTTCTACTTCTATTTTGGTGAGGGTTTTTATCATGAAAAGTTGTTGAATCTTGTCAAATGCTTTTTGGGGATCTATTGAGATGATCATACGGTTTTTAATTTTCACTTTGTTGACGTGATGTATTACATTGATTGAGTTTTGCATGTTGAGCTATTCTTGCAACACTGGAATCAATCCCACTTGATCCTGGGATATAACTTTTTTGACATGCTGTTAAATTCTATTTACCAGGCTTTTCTGGAGGATTTTGTGGAGGATATTCATGAAGTCTTCTATTTTGGTGCTGTTCTTGTATAATTTGGTATCACAGTGATATTGGTCTCATATAATGTATATTGGAGTTTTCACTCCTTTCCCATTTTGTGGAAGAGTTTAAGGAGGATGGAGATTCATTCTGCTCTGAGTGGTCGAATTCATTAATGAATCCATCTGGACCTGGGCTCTCGTTTTGGTGAGATTTTTATTACTGATTCAGTTTCTGAATTTGTAATTGTTTGTTTAAATTGTCTATATCCTCCGTGTTCAGTTGGGGAGGTTATAGGATTCCAGAAGTCTGTCCACTTCTTCATGATTGATGGATATGTTAGCATGTAAGTGTTTATGATAATCTCTCAGGATCCTCTGTTTTTCTGTGATGTCAATTGTAATCACCCCTCTTTCATTTCTGATTTTTGTTATTTGGGACTTTTCTCTCTTTTTTCATAGTGAGTCTAGTCAGGGATATATCAATTTTGTTTATTTTTTCAAAGAATCTACTCTTGTTTTCAATTTCACTTATTTATGCTTTAATTTTTATTATTCCTCTTCTTCTAGTGATTTTTGGTTTTGATTGTTCTTTTCTTTCTATTTCCCTAAATTGTGAGGTCAGGGTTCCTTTTTGGATTCTTGTTGGTTTTTGATGTGCATTTATGTGACTATAAAAGTTCTCTTAGAACTGCTTCTACTGAATTGCTTAAGTTCTGGTAGGTTGTCTCTGAATTTTCATTTGTTTACAGATAGGTTAATTTAATCATTAATTTCATCCATGATCCAGTCATTGTTCAATCTCCACCTCTTTGTGGTTCCTCTATCTTTGTTCTTTTGGTTCATTTCTAGTTTCATCTCTTGTGGTCAGAGAAGATGCTTTCTATAATTTTGATCTTATTAAATTTGCTGAGACTTGTTTTGTATCCTGGTGTATGGTCTATCCTTGAGAATGTTCCATGAACATTTGAAAAGAATGAATACTGTTTTCTGCTGGGGTAGAAAACCCTGATATACCTGTGAGGTCTGTGTAATCTATTGGTTCAATTAGGGCCCTTTCTTTGATTTTATACCTGAATGACTTCTCCACTGATGAAAGTGGAGTGTTGAATTTTCCTACTATTATTGTGTTGCTGTCAATTTCTGCCTTTAGTTCAGTCAGTATTTGTTTTATATATTTAAATGGTCCTGCATTGGGTTCATATATGTTTATGATAGCTATTTCTTCTTGATGGATTACCCCCTTGACCATAATGTGATGCACACCTTGACCATAATCTTTGCCTCATAGTACCATTTTAGTTGTACATGTGTCTTGTCTTATATTGAATATCCTGATTTCTTTTCATTGTTGTTTTGATTTATTCTCCCAAAGCCCTTGACTTTCAACCTATGTTTATCTTTAGATTGGATATGAGTTTCTTATGCATATAATATTGATAGGTCCTGTTTTTGATCCATCAGGCCATTTTATCTTTTGATTGGTGAGTTCAGTTCACATTTAGGGTGTTGATTGATATGTAAGTTTTATTATTGTCATTTGAGTCTTTGTTTTCTGTGCTTGTTGCTTCATTTCCTGTTTCTTTAGGTTTGTTTTTTCCTTTGAATGAGTATCCTTTTTTCTTTAAATTGTGTTAAAGTTACATATGTGGTAGCTAGATATTCATGACTAAGTAGAAAACAGAATAGAGAACTATGTAGAGCAAGGGTATAATAGTATAGTAGAAGAAATAATGCTAAGTGAGAAATCCAGGAAAGGAAATCAGGGTCTTGCTCTGTTGATCACAACTGATGTATCTGACCTGTCAGAAAAACAGCATAACGGGGAAAACAGGAAAAGAGGATGATGACATTATTATGATATTTTAAAATATGATATTTATATTTTGCTGCATCAATGCCCTGGCCTTGTGTAGGTCTGTTTTATAATCTCTGCTAAATTATAGACAGTGATTCAAAGTTTCATAAATATAAGTAAACAAAGGTGATAAAATTGCTAGCTAGGATAGAAGAGATCAAGTTATCAGTTTGTTTAGTGTCTTACAAAAAGGAAGTCATGGAAATAGCTGTAATTGTGAAAAATGTGTTTGGCATTTTTGGGGAAGGACCTTAGAAGATTCATATTTGAGAGAGTAATATTGAAAAAAAGAGGGATATAGAGGAAAAAAAAAAAGAATTTTTTATATTTTATCATGGCTAGCCTCCACTATCTCTTTTAGCAGTTTTCATCATTAGAAAGTCTCATTTGTTGTCTTAGACATGAACATGCAAATATAAACTACGGTGCACACATGTGTGTTTGTGTATGTATGTGAGAGATGAGAGTGTATGCTTAACCTCATAAACTATTAATTTCCTTAAGCAAAATTGCTATAAATTGTCTATAATAGATAATATATAGGATATAGGTGCTTTAAAAAAATTCAGTGGCAATTTCACATCTGGAGAAGTATTTTGAGTTCTGAAAACCATTAAAATAATGTAAAAATTGAAAAGCTTTCAGAGGAAATTAATCAGGATATTGAAAGTGTGGAAAAAATATTTTTATCACTAATGGCTAAAGAAAGTGTGTTCAGATAAGTGAGGAATGACTAAGTAACATTAAGCTGTTTTCATTATTGGAAGGATTTACTTTTTGCTGCTTCATTGGATAAACTAAGAAGAAATAAAAGACACTATATGAAAACCTATTTTATTTCATTTTAGGAGACATTTATGACATTCAGAACTATCTAATAGCATAAATGTTGCCACTGGAAAAATTATTTTATAAATGAGATGTTTATTTAAATATGAGGTCAATAGTTATATCACATTAAATTTGATCTTCTGCTAAACCAAAGAGACTACAACCTATCAACTGCACAAATTAGTATTATTTGGGGAGGTATTTTCCTTAATTAACTTAAATCCTGTACAATTATATCTTCCCATACATTAGCCATTGGGGGAAGTAAGTGTCAGAGGCCAATGAACTGCTTCCAACTATGTCATGTGTTATAGATCTGCTGACAGAAACATTTGAATGATTGCACTTGAATCATGAAGTTGAAATATGTGGATTTAGCAAAAAAAGTGAAAGAGAATTTCACAAGGTAGGTTTTAAGATTTTAGTAAACATAGTGTGCACATCTCTCTTCTATAAAATGAACTGAGTTCAATATTCAATGCTTTTCTAAGCAATGTAATTTTTATCTAGGCCATTCTTAAATCTGACAAGGAAAATATTTGGAACTGATTTTCTAACCCATAGTTCACTTTATGATGTGCATTATGATTTTCACAGTTTTGCCAATTATTTTTGCTTATACTGATAGAAATATTAATCTTTGATATCTAGGATAGAGAATTCTTATCGGCAGCTCCAACCTCTCAGAGATTGACATTTTAAGGCTATTATGCAACAGTTTTACTTAAAAATTAAAGATTCATTAACTTAGAAATAGAAACTTTACAAATATTTATTGTAAGATATATAAAAACAAAGGTTCACAGAGGCTTGCATCAGCTAGTAAGAAAACTGGTTTTACTCACCTCTACACAACTGCATTTTCTGTGACATCATATTGGTACCTTGAAATCAATCACTGGGGCAGCATTTGCACTATAGGGATGGTAAATGCTCTAAATAAGGGTTTATTTCATGAAAAATCCAGATATTAAACATCCACCAATATACCACTGGTAAAAATTGTATCTTGTTGAGTATATTTTGAGCTTTAAATTCCAAGGAATATTTCATATTTTAATTATATATGTTATTAACAGCATATTTGTTTGTATACCAAGTTTGCTTAAATTATTTATGGCAATGTATTTAATCATTCTTTTGTTTATTCACTAGGAATATATTCATAATGCTTATAAAATTATATACAATGCTAGAAAATAAACTGAAAAATAAGTGAGATAATCCAGATAAGGTAGAAAATCACAGGATTAAGTTCTAGTTAAACTCATCAGGCAGACTATTTCCCAATGAAAAGAGCACCCATGTGAAGAGACATGAATTACCATATATTTATCTGAAAGGATTGTCATCATTTTTATTTAAAAAGAAATCTAACCCCTTAGGTAAATGTAGTAAAGAATCCCAGCTCTGTCTACCAAAGCAAATCCAAAGTGCCTATTCGTGTCTTGAAGATTTATGTAATAAACCAATGAGAGTGCTTTAGCTTTTCTCTACCTAGAAGAAAAGATTTCCTAAGAGAAACAGGTAAGGAGAAAAAACAGCAGAATAACAAAAATACATTAAGGAAAAAGGAGAGATTCCGAACACACCATGGTGTATCTAGCACTCAGATTGTCTCTAATCCACAGTTGGATTCACCAGGTAAACAAGAAAGTAGTTGCTATTGGTATTCTAGAATAATGGAGAGGAAGGTAGTATAGTTTTAATAGCAATGTAACTCAGGGCAATATAATAAATAAAGTATATCCCTCTTTTCAGTATAATAACTAAATGCAAGTGAACCCTGAGGATGCACTTGTATTAATTAGAATATTCAGTGAATAGGTGCAAAGTTAAGTGTGCATTCTTATGAGGAAACTTAAACCTCTGTTGAATGTCAGAAATCACATGTAGAATTAGGCAGGTGAGATAGCGGTAGTGCTTAGCAAAGAACAAAAGCCCATGAAGCAATGGTTATAATGTATTTCAATACGCAGAACCAGCTCAGTGAAAATCAACCAAAATATTGTTGACATTTTTCACAAATTCCCTAATTATATCAGAATCACAGTTATCATTTGTGTTTAAATAAAGCACCAAGTCAGAGAACTGGTCAACTAAATTAAAAAAGCAAAAAATAAATTAGAAAAAATTATTTAATCTAAATATTTTAGGTTTGATATCTAGGATGTCATGGATCCTAACATATTAGGCAAATTCTCATTGTTTCCTTTTGAATAAATAACATATAGGCAAGGAGATACAGGCATTACTAATGGCAGCCGTAGTAGTCAGGGCTGATACTGCAAATCAAATAACAGTTATTTTGTATGTACATATGTATATATACTCATATGAATATTAGTGTCATAATTCCTTAAGTGATCAGTCTTCTAAGTATGTATAAATATTAGCAAATCTACTAACATTAAAGATTCTTATATATCAAATAGAAATATATACATTTATTACATAAATAACAAACAATAGACTTAAGCATATTATGTTTGCATCCAGTCATGGTAGATCAAAATATAATGCTTTTATTGGTACGTAGAATTTTCTTTCATTTTTTAATATATTTCCTTTAGAAGGAGGAAAAATTTGAAGATGAAAAACTCATATTTCCATCTCTCTGGCTTGTCTTTTGAGACAGAGGCAAAAAAAGAAGTAATAGAAACAAAATATTTATACTTTATAAAAGAAGAATTTAAAAGCCTTATTTTGTTATCTGGAAAATTGAAAAGATACCAGGGTATAAGTGAAAACAAAAAATATCTAGAGCAATCGTATTATAAATATTTTAAGATATGTTATCCTTTGACTCACTTTTTCTTATTTTTTACTTTTGTTTTATGTTTGTGTGTGAGTGAATGAGTATGTGTGTGCATGTGTGTGTGTGGTGTTAGGTTTTTTGGGTTTTTTTTTCCATTTTGTGTGCATCAGGTAGAATTAGGCCTGTAAAACATAGTGGGTACAAACACAAAGATATATATATATAAAGTTTTTTTTTTTTTTGTCTTTCTGGTCAAATGCTACCTATGGGCTATTCCTTGGAGGCTCTCTTTACCTAGTTTTCTCTGCTAATATAAAAAAGATAACTCTTAAAACAGTACTGTATTTGAAATCCATAACCCTATTGAATCTTGTTTGTACACTTAGATGATCAGAATCTGTGTAGTACTTCCAAGGACATCTATCACTTGAAGGCTAACTATTGTCTCACACTCATTGCAGTATTATTATATGTATGATTAAAATAAAATTCAGATTTTCTTTTTTCGGGTTTTAGGTGTTAAATCATCTTCAGTAAGAAATTTTTCAAATTTTATTTATCCTCAAGGTGAAAATTAAAAAAAAATACTTAAAGACTAGATAGTGATCATACATTTTTTACTATTAATGTGAAAATGTATTTCAAATATTTCAAAAAAATAATTGCACTCACCGCAATTAAACATTTTAAGCTTAAAGCAAATTTTAGAGCAGTTTTGGGTTCACAGAAAAATTGAGGGAAAGCTATAATGAATCCCCATATACCTCTTGCCTCTGCACAGGTAATGCCTTCCTTACTATCAACATGCCCCACTAGAATGGTGCGTCTGTACCCTTGTGCACTTGATGAACATCGGTTCATTTGGTGAACCTACATTGGCACATTAAAATCGCTATCATTTGAAATTTATATTACAGTCCACCTTGGTATACTCTATATGAGTTTGGATATATTAAGCATTCTATAATGATGGTGTCGTACTAAGTATTTTCACTCTAAAAATTCTTTGTGTGTCACTTATTCATCCTCCTCTCCCAGCCTTTGACAACCACTGGTCTTTTCACCGTCTTCATGGTTTTGCCTTCTCCAGAACATCATGTAGTTGAAATAATACATGATATAAACTTTCTAATAGGCTTTTTTCACTTAATAATATGCAACTATGGTTCTTCCATGTCTTCTCATTGTTCAGTAACTAATTTCTTTTTTTTTGCACTCATTAATATTCCTTTGTTTGAATTGTCACAGTTTATTTCTTCATCTACTGAAGGACATCTTGGTTGCTTCCAATTTTTGACAATTAGGACTAAAGTTGCTATAAATATATTTGTAGGTCTTTCGTGGAATACAGGTAAAATTTAAATATCAAATATTAGCCAAGTATCTTGGTTTCATAGCAAACAACCAATGTGGATGACTTAAAATGTCTACAAATTTTAGTCTTTATGATTTTTCTTATTAGTGTCTTTTGAAGGAAAAGAATCAGCAATTAATCTCGGTTACTTAGAAGGTTTAATATAAACTCACTAGAATTATGAAATGATTATTATAGATTTAATTTGATACTTTGCTGATGGAGACTTGACCAGAGTATGTTGTTAGATTCCCAATGTTTTCAAGATTCTGTGGATTCAGCATTAGCATTTTCTTGGTTGTTTCCTCTTTCTAACTTTCCCAATCCATATGTGTTAGAAGTCTCTCAATTTATCGAAAAATAGTGAAACATAATAAGTAGCCTATCATATCTGAACATTTGAATAACCAGTTTAATAAGCAGTTTAGTAACACTATAAAGAAGTTTGGAGGACATAAGCATATTTTTTTTTGTAATAATACTATTTGTTTCTTAAGATATGTCAAGCATAATCATTCAATATTTGTTTTCCCAGAAAGTCCATGTGAAAGTAATTAACATGCTCATTAGTAATTTTATTCTTGATTTAAAAGAATACATGTGCACTTAAAAAATACAAAATGTGAAAAATGATTACTTTTTTCTATAAAAAATTCAATATGTAAAATGGTATTAAAGTTCATTGTTCCAATTCTCTTGACTCCCATAGTCAACATTTCTTATTTCTAGGCTCAGAGCACTACTAAAGCACATTTTAATCATTGTGAAATATCAGTCTTACTCCAGTTGTGTTTGAGGGACATCTCATATTTTATTTTCATTTTGACTAAATGCATTCAAGTGCTATTTTAAGATAACTACTTTTACTTTAAAGAAATTTATGTGTCACTGGGTACTGGAGCACTGGGAAGGTGCAGTTACCATTCCATGTAACAGCTTTCCAGACAATGGCTATTTTTCTTTGGACTTTTATCATAATTGTTTATGTTCCCTTTTTGTTCCAAATAATATTCTGAGTTCTTTGGGTCAGGTACTACAAAGGTTGATAAAGCCATGAGATAGTGAGCAAAGTAACCATGAGAGCTTAAAAAACCGGATACAATTTACAGACATTTAGTTAATAGATTTGAAACTATTTGGTACACAATTAGATAGAAAAGAATCCAAGAGAGAATTTCATGGTTCTTGACCTTCAATGACTCTCAGTAAGAAGATAAATTTAGGAAGACAACCATATTTGCAGTGATAAAAATAATCAATTCAATTTGAAGTAATAATTGGTTTGAAATGCCTATTAGGTATTGAATATTTGAGTTTAAAATTCATTAAGAAATCTAGACAAGAATTTAATATTCATCCAAAGTACAGTTGATAGCTGAAGCCATACAAGAAAAGGTCACTCAGAGAGCAGGCAATATGAGATTAGGGCTACAGATTTAACTATTTATTGCAGAGGAAAAAGATGAGTTAAGACTAGGCTTTATTAGAACATGTATTATTATACATAAGCATTTAAAAAAACAACATGTGAAGCCAGGTAAATGTTGATGGGAATTGATCCCATCTCTGTAAAAAGTCTTAAGCATTTTGAATTCTAATCCTACTGCATGACTAAAAGAGGAAAGTAAGATATCTGTGATCATTATTGGTAACTGAGTTCCTTCTTTTGTTTAACAAATGTTCTGCTCACTATGTTTTTTCAACAGAAATCCTTCTCACTTTTATTAAAGAAAGACAATTAAAATATCTCAGCTAGCTTTGGAATCAAGCTCAATTTTCGGATCTGTTAATATCATCTTTTCAAGTATGATGATTGAACTTTTCCAGGTGGTTAATTTTGTGGATCCTCTTGACAATTATGAAGAAGATAAAATATCTTTATTATACACTCAATTTATAGTTGATTAATAAAACCAGGATTATGAGAATAAGCACTTGTACAAAGGGGGCATATAACAGAAATATCAGTGGTCATATTCTGGCTGACAGACATTGGTGAGAGCGTCTCAATCTGGGAAAAAGGAATGCTTTTTCTTAAGGTTCAACCTGCTCCTGGGAAGGGATAGCCCTGAGTTCCTTGTTTCAGGTGGATTTGCCTTTCCTATATCCTCCTAGACTATAACTGAGCTGAGTAATGTGGATTACATTCTCCTTGAGAACTGAATTGCGTTCTGCTTGCCTAAAACCCTATAATCACTTTATTCTCGAAATGTCACACACTTTTAAAATTAGGCTACTGCCTCTTTTGGTAGAATGACTCTCTAAAACACTTATTTGGCTTCTAATCTATTATATTCCCATCATCTCCAAGTGCTAATACCTCTATTACGTTCTTGTAGGGACATGCTTCTTAAATTTGCTGTATTTCCCTGAAATCTCTATAGAAAATGAAGTAGAAAAATAACCTTGTCAAAATGGAAAAATGGGAACAAATTGAAAAATAAAATGATAATAAAAGACCAATATGGAAGATACTATTCTTTTGCATTTAAAAGCCAAGGATTCAACTTAATTTTCATCATATAATGCACCAGTTCTTAAATCATCATACCCTCAAAATCTCAAAGGAAAAATATACCCTCTGATTTATCAACAGACACTAAAATGGATATATTTTAATTAATACTAATTTTAAAACTAAGGAAAAACTAAAACTATAGAAAATTTAAAACTAATTTTAAAATTAAGGATATGTATATGCATTAAAACATGATAAACTCTTACCCAAAACAAATAAATGAGAAACAAAGGCATTAAAAAATGCAAAAACTTTGCCTTTCAATGTAGGCTTAAGATAGAAATAGCCACTACTATAAATGTTCAAAGTAGACTATATACATAGCTCAGATCTTTAAATGATGTAAGATGTGAAAATTAAATAGTAAATTTAAATATTGAATATTAAAAATATTTTAATCAGTGAATATGGTTTCATATATATAATATTCAAACTGAAAAATGAAAGAAATCAAAATAGGAATATATTTCAAAAAAAGATACAAACCTACATGAAGTGCACTTCTTTTTTTTTTAAGTACTACTTTGAATTCATTTATTCTAATATTACCTTATTTTTTAAAGCTTTCAGGATTTTTATATTTCATATTCCTATTTTATTCCCACCACTCAAATCTTCTCTATCACTTTTCACTGTAGTTTGGTAAGAGCAGCCAGATGGTAAAAATGTAAAACATGATTCAGTTTCTATATCTTGGTTTTCTTTGTCTGTAAGTTCACCCACTTTCCAAATTTTAAACAGAGGTCTTATTGTAAATCAGTTATAAGGTATGCATAGAATTCTCCCCTCTTTCTCTCCTATCTCATTTTACCACATTGTTTAACCCAGTCAGATTACTAGATAGATGGATTAATGTTCACTTTATAGATGTTTTAGCATTCGAATACAGGTCTGAGATTGGATAGTCAAAAAGAGTTGGAATATGTGGCATTGGTTTTATTCACTTGCTATCTTATGCTCTTAATTTCATAGCACTTTTAAAATAACACGAGTGAACAGCTGCTAATTAATCTCTATAACAAATTATTTCTGTAAATTGCAAAAAGAATTGTTCCCACCCAGATTACCTGACTGACTATCATCACATCTTTACAATTTACACACATTGAAAAATTTTTAAACAATTTGGTTTATGGATGTAAACATCACTGCTATGGGCTATGGAGTGTATCTGAAAATGTTCAGATGAATACAATTTCATATCTTAATGTCAGCAGCACATTTTAATTGAAAGTTTGAAATTTTGAAATATGGTTTACAAAGTGTTGACCTGGAAATAAGTCCCTAAAAATCGTTCAGTATGAATTTTTTTTAACAGAACTAAACACTCCTCTCTTTTGTACTTCATGTCAATTTCTAGTCAGTCAATTCAAAAATCAGGTGTTGATCCTTTACCACTTAAAGCAAGGCAGATAAAAAGTTCTACCCTTTACTGAGTTTTGCTTTTTACAAAATGAGTCCTTTAAAAACACAGGAAAATATTTTCTTGATAATTAGAATGCAATTTTATGATGTTTCACAAGTTTTAACAACTGTGTTTTCCTATAATGGCTAATAGGCAAGTGCTTTGCATAAATTTCCCTGTTTTAATTAATTCAATAAATAAAGTACTTTGGGCATAGCACCATGTGGATTACAAAAGTACTTTAAAAGATACAGCATTTCATTAATACATTTAAAATTGTCATTTTCTAAAACTGTCATGAGATTCCAAATTATTTAGATCAAGCAAAGACAGTGCTTTTGGAAAGCAGATTGAATTCATAAGATACTATATATGCTTCACATATTTCCTGATTCTACAGAGATTATTGGAAAAGCAGCAGTCACACATTTCATTAACTGGAGTTAAATCACTTTCCCTGGATTATGTAAGCATGAGAGTCTTTAATATTGTGCTGTGATAAGTCAAAATAATCAAACTGCATTTGTAAGCCCAGTTTTTCCTTATCATGACCAATACTGACTACATCATTGGTAAGACCAAATGCAAAATGAAAATTCAAAGCCCCTTGTTGAAAAAATCATTAAGAATTTCAAGATGATGACAACAAAGCATTAAATTATGAAACTCTTCTCACTGTGGTTCCTGTAGGGTTACAATTGCAAACTCGTGAAGCTGGCTCTGATAATGACGGTGCATGTGCAATAAAATAATAATAATAATGATGAGGCTAATGATTATAATGATAATAATATTAAGAACAATATGATGATGATAAACATTTTTGAAAAATACTGTATTCCTAGCAAAATCCTGTATTAGTTTTGACTCCCAGAGAATAAAACAGTAAGCTATACTGTTATCCCATTCGAGACTTGAGTACCTGAGGCTATGATTTTGCAAATACATTCATGTCTTCAGGAATCAAAAATGTTTTTGAACCTCCTTGTTTTATTGCCAGATTCCTAAATCAGAAAGTTGCACCAAATATTAAATATAATGCTCTCACTGGCATTTATCTCTAAATTCAACTCAGATCTTCAACAAACAGAAAGATTTATTTTCAAAAAAAAGAAAAAGAAATTTCTAATCATTTTCTACAGAGATGGATTTTTATTTAATTAATGATTAAATTTGAAGAAATAAGGACTTAAAAGTAGCTTACCCTAATTATGAAATTTAAAGATTTAAACTGAAAAGGAAAGATGTGTGTAGTTAACCTTCTTACTTGAAGTTTCAGGATTGAGTCTGTGGCATTCCTATGAGGATCTTTGAAAATAATTTTTAATATTTCCACATTTTTCTTTAGTTTTCAAACTTGTTGAAGTTTCTTTGGTTAGTGTATGGTGAAGTATAAATATGTAAATCAATTTTGTTTCTGTTTTATCTATGAATGCAAGGCTAGGATGAAGGTAAGTTTTTCATTTTTGTCCCATTTTCTAAAAATGCTTCTTCTAAACTTTAAAGACAAAATTAAAGTAGTTTGAATTAGAAATATTAGAATTAGAATTAGAATTAGAATTAGTAAACCTTGCCATATACATTGTCCAAAGGGTGCCATTAAGTTGGGATGAAGATACATTAAATCTATATTTATGTTGCTGTTAGACTTCCTATAAGCAGTCAATTCTTCTCTAGCCCTACAATTTATTTGTCCATAAGGTACTGTGGAAAATCATCTTAGTCCATAATATATCATGCTGACAATTCCATGGTAAAGACCTTAAAATTTATTTTTCCAAATAGAATTTTAATGAATATGTGTTTGCATATATGTGATATCTTCTCGAGGGTAAGTATCAAATGATTAATTACTGACTTATAAGTTATGTACTTTACTAAAATCAACCTTGAATCATTTTACTTATAAAAAATTACAAGTTTATTTAAGACAACTAAAAAATACATAAAATATTTTAAAAGGTTCAAAAGATAATAAGCAGAATTAGTCACTGCTGAAATTTTAATATATGTATTCGTTTTAGTCATATTGCTTGCTGTATATGTACATGTGTGTATGTGTGTATTTGAAGTGTCTATCATATTAATACCTTACACATTGTGGTTTATTGTGCATTTCTTATTTATATTTTAGAATTAGCTTTTTATTGGATCGTTAAAATATTTCAAATCATAATTTTATTGTCTACCACCCTCTGAAAGAATCATATTGCATTTCCACAATTTAACAATTTACTCATCATTGATATGCAATTTAATTTGTGCTTATGTAAGTACTTTTGTGATTAATATAATTTGTGAATATTTTGTTAATGAGATTAAACAACATTAATGGTCATAATACTGCAATATTACTGTCTATAAAAACTGTACATCTGGGCTCATGAAAGAATATTTTGGGGGCAGTTCTGAGAATTAAACTTTAAATCATTACCAATTTGATTTAGTAAAAATGATTTTTTATTGATTTTTCTTGCTTGGTTTGCACAGATGTTCAAATATATATCAGCCATTTTCTTGTCTGTTATCTGATATATGACATCATATTTTTTAAAAACATAACAGACTTGTTTATTATAAATTAAAGATATTAGCACTTTCCAACTGTTTTCCCAGTTTGTTTACACCTCCTTATAGTAACCACTTATTTATACATTTATGTGTGTAAAGATTATACAATCTTCAACAAAAATAAATTAGAAGGAAATTCAGAGGAAAACATTGTATATGAATATAATATTTGATATCATCTTAGTAGATAAATTAATTCAGAAGAGCCATTGCCTGGAGAGTATTACTGATCACTGGTAAAGAGCTGGTTGCATTCAACTAAATGTTCACACTAAGTGGTCATTCACAATATTAAGCACTTTCTGGAAGGTGAAATGGCTCACTCTAGTCTCCTCCCCTTTCTGTTACTATAATTTTTTCTAAGTAAGAACGTGCAATTTGCTCTCACATCTTAAAATTATTTTCTACCTAGTTGTTGTAACTGTAGCTTAAATAAGTGTTAGTATGGATTTTGAAATTCATCAAATACATTTTTTGGAATTTCTTTAAGACCAAATGGCATCTCTACCTTTAACCCACTAGCATGTTAAATCAATATATATTAATATTCTGGAAGTAAATTAAATACTTGAAATACATTCTGTGTGATTATGGTTTGTATTTTTGGATAGGTTTCCTTTTAGTTTATTTAGAATATTTATAATATGAGTGAGATCAATCTATTTTCTTTTGCTATTTCTGCATATATTTATTGGAAATTACATAGCATCTCCTTTCCTAAATAAGTTTCAATAAAGAATTGTCAGATTAATGAAAAAATAACAGAGAGCTTGTATGAAATTTGATATAACCAGAATATTCTGATTCTTTTTAAAATTCATAACATTTTGATATATTTTGTAGTAATAATCTGGATTGGGTTTATAGTATTGGTTTAAAAATTAAAGCATTAATTTTAGTAAAAAAAAAAGCCTATTTTATTATGGTTTTTAAATTTTTAATGTAAACTTGACTAAATAATATATAACAGTTTTTTATTTTTTAGCTTATTGAATCTACACCTCAGCCTGTGTATGTTTCTAAGTGTAATTTTTTAAATCACTTTTTATAAAATGATTATTACTCTTGGACATATTTTGGTATGCTTTAATTTCATAATTTATAAATCTGTATTTAGCATTTCAGCTTTTCACTTCTGTTCTTAAACATGTGTTTGTTATTTTTTTCTTACTACAAGTTAAATGTTAGATTTATCTATATATGTTTTTATTTATACATTGAAATACCTTGAAAGTAATTATTTCCAAATGAACACAACTTTGGTCATATTTTATACGCTTCAAAATGAAACATTAAATCTAAGTATCTTCTAAATATTTTGATTAAAATTCTTATATTTTTGTCAATTTTAAAACAAAAATTTCATTTTCCTTTTATATTTAAACAAAGACAAAGAACATTTTAATATATACAACGACAGATAATTTAATTTCATTGGTGTTAATTTACTCTTTCTTCTTTTCTTAGAGTGGTGTTAGTTAGTCTAATAAATTAGGCATCCATATTTCTTGTTATGTCTCAACATTTCTTCTCCCTCACATAATTGTCCTTTTTGGATTTGTGATTAATGATTTTTTTTTTCAACCTTGTAATTAAGGGACATGTTTTATTTATTTTTCTTCCTATTTTTTCATTTTTTTCAATGCTCTAGATCTCAGAAAAATCCTCTAGAATTAATGTCTAGTATGACGTTAATATATTATTTATATGCTTTTCATTATTGTTCCTATCTTTTTTAAAAATGTCAATCTGCTTTTATTTCCTTAAATTAGTAATCCTTTTTATTTTAGTAAAGTATATTTTCTCTAAAATTGTATTTCAAAGAAATACTACCAGCCAGCAGAGTGTGTGTCTGTGTGTCGGCAGGGTTGGGTACCACCAAGATGAACAACTAAATAAAATAAAATAAGTTGCTTTTTCCTCCCAAAATAAATGTAAAAAGAAAGATATACTACCATCAAAATATCTATCAAAACATCTATTTTTTTCTTTTTAGATATACAATCTGGACCTCACTTAAGACCTACCTAATGTCCCTACTAAATTAAATCTCACTGAAAAAATCTGATATACCCTTCTGTTTAAGAACCACTGTTATAAAAGTACCTCAAGTCTCTACTCCATTTATCTCTCCAACCTTTAGGAGAAAAATTTAATATGGATCAATTTAAGATCAAGCAAACTATTGTTTCAGTCCTTTGACTTAGTGCTTCCTATCTGAAAACAAAGAGCTAATGCTTCTTAGATTGTAATGTGAATGCTGAATTTTCTCTCTTTGCGTGATCTCTTTGTTTTCTTATTTTGAATTCTTATCACTCTGCAGCTGACTTTGCTCACTTTTGAATACACTTCCCATTTATATTGCTACAAAAAGATAGTAAAGTTACCTGTGATGCTTGAAGCAATCTCATTCTAAGGCCAATCAGAAGCTCCGATGATTTTTGAGTAAAGGAGTTAATGGTATGCTTACCTAAATGGGCCAGATAATCATGACTCATGACTCACATGTGGACCATAACTATTAATAAGGTCAACGATATTTAAGAGGATTTAAAATTTGTATTCATATACAGTGTTTGCCTAATCTTGTCATCTAGATTAGTGTGAGTTCTCTAGAGTAAGGGAACAGCAGGCTATCTATTTATAAATCTATCACTCCGTTTATTTGCCCACCTATCATCTCTCTATTCATGCCTGTCTGTCTATCTATCTATCTATCTATCTATCTATCTATCTATCTATCTATCTATCTATCTATCTGCTAGCTAGCTATCATGATCATCATCTATTATGTTTCTAAAGCTAATCATCTTAATGAAATAACTCACAGTATTACAGAGCTTAGTCCAAAATCAGTCCAAAATGAGGTGGACGAACAGGCAATCGACTTAGAAAAGATTTACAGCTGAGAGCCAGCAGAATGCCTTCTTCCTCAGAAGTCAGTTTGTTCTATTAAAGTCTGGAACTGATTGGATGAATCTCACCCATATGATGGAGGGTAATCTGCTTCATTAGAGCCCTGTGATTCAAATATAAATCTCATCCCAAAGACTTTTTACAGAAACATCCAGAATAATATTTTACCAACTCTCTGGCCACCCAGGCACAATCACGTTAATGAATAAAATTAATTATAATCTATGTATAAGTCCCCCAGACACAAACTGAGAGGAAATGTTTGGTCCCCCTCGTGGGTATACCCATCATATGCAAAGCACAAATAGGAAATATTTCTAAGGTTTTCTTCTACTTCCTGTCATACATCTTTTTCAAGTTTGTCTTGAAATTTTGTCACTTGTCTCACAAAATTGGATCGAAAAGGACTGGTAGGATTAGTCTATGCTTCGGTTTCAAAGACTCCCTATAGATTTTGATTTAAAAACTATAATGATACATTTGTTAAGTTTATGAGTGGGTTTTTTTGTTGTTCTTTTTTTTTTAAAAAAAATAACAGATCTTATTTTTAGGCACTTGATTCTGCACAACAGAGACCTCCTTTTTTTTGACATTCCCCTGAGATTTATGTCAGTTTCTGATTCTGTTCCCCAAGCCCTCTGTGAGAATAGGAAGGTAATGAACTCATTTGATTTTTGTTTTAGAAATGCCTCTCTTTTCAGTCAGTAAATTTCTCTGACCATCTGTAAGAAACTCTACTCTCGCTGTCACTGACCTTTTGTTCCTCCCGTGCTTGAAAAATGTCTTATTATTTGTCTTAACGTCTCCTGCAATCTTCTTTTCATTTGCCACCTTTCCTTTTCTTATCATATTTTTCTTTTCTATTTCAAGCTTCAAAAGCATTTATATATTCATAGAATTTTGCGTGAACTTTTCTTTCCCTGACACCCCTCTTTGCTTTTGCTGTTGGTGGTCCAAGAAGTGCTGCAGTGTCTTTATGTTTAGATACAGTGAATTTGATGAAAGATGCTTAATTAAATTTAACTGTTATTTCTATCTTAGCTCTCAACTGCAGTACTACACACAGTATTAACTGAACAGCTATTAAATAAGTTTATACTAAATACCTTCTCAAGGCTTGTAATTTGTCATCGTTAAGTTCTACTTAAGAAAAAGTATATATATATATTCCTGCTTTTTAATATGTATTTTCACTTCTTTAGATTTCTTACTCTTCCTTTATTTCACCTAAGTTTGACTCTTCTTGGGTGCTTATAGAACTTAAGAATATTGCAAAATCTAGTGGGAACATTTTTGCTGTAGCACCACAGGGCAAAGATCCTTAGGGGAAAGTCTACCTTTTTTAATACAAGTTGTTGTCAAAATTACAATTTTTGGTAATTTTCTTAAAATATCTGAGTACTTTTCAATGTTTTCTGGTTATTGAAGAGATGTTTCTTTACTGAGAAAGCTTCTAAAATAACTTTCTGCACACTGTGGCAGCTCAGGTGTTAAGTCTGTGCATGGGGGAGCAATCTACATATAGCCTAAGGATCCAGTTTTATAGCCCAAGACCAGGGGGAACAATTAAAAATAGAAAAAAAATCAATAAATAAAATGCTTCTTCCTTCTGTCTTCCTTCCTGCATGATGTCTGCATGCCTTCCTTCCCTTTAAAATTGAATGCATGAATGAATGAATGAATAAATAAATAAATGAAAATAATCATCTATAAGACCACGTACAAGTTCTTTTGTACAACACAGAAAGATGTCTGCTATTCTCTGCAGTCTTCAGAGTTATGTAGAAAAATTTGATTCCTTTGAAGTATGTGAAATATACTAATTTCTATCTTTACTGTTGATCGTCTATCAATTACCCACTGTAAAATGCATAGGAATACATACATATTATACAACCTTAAATACTCATTTAGTATAAAATGCATGGTGATAATAAAAAGTGCTCATAGAAAGCAGCTGAGTTAGATTTTTATCAATGTTTTATTTTAATACCATTCAGTGATTGCTACAGGAATTCAAATATGTGTCCTTAGCTTACCAGAATCTGAAGATGCTTAATATTGTATCAAAACCCATTTAGTCTTTATATGTCACATAACAAGTGTGAAAATATTTTTAACATCTTACCATGATATTTTTGCTTCAGTTTTTTTTTAAGAAAATCATGAAAGGAAGAGAAATAATATTTATTTCCATTTCCAATTTTAATCAGTTTCAATCATTTCCATTTAGTATTATTTCTTTAGATTAAGGACTACATCATCTCTTGTGATAAAGCTTTCTGACAACAAATCATTGCTATTCAGTTTATTTTAAAATATCCATTTTACTTTATTTGTGAATATATTTGTACCTCATACAGTGTCTACATTCATCCATATATTATGGCAAAAAGTTGGTTATCATTGATACCATTGTTCCTGTGTATATCACTTTCTCTAGAAAGTTTTTTTCTGCCACATAACCTTTCTTTCTTCTTTTGGTTCTTTCTAAAATTGACATATGTTTGACTTCTGTCCCTGAATTCCTGTTCCTTTGTTTTTCATTGTTTTTCCCTCCATTCTTCAGATTGAATAATTTGCTTTATTTTCTTTCCAGGATCACTAAATCTACCTTTCATCATCTCTAATCTGCTGTTTAGCCCATCGAGTGAGCATTTTACTTAAGATTGTATACTTTATTAAGTTATAAATTTCCATTTTCTTTTTTTTTAATACTTTTATTCTTCATTCCCCCCTCTTAGATTCCTGTATGTAAAATTATTGAGATCACATTTCCTTTTGAGTCATTGAACAAAGTTATAATTGCTAAAATTAGTTAATTTCAGCAGCTTGGCTATAGCAAGTATCTTTGTATTGATTTTTTTTCTTGATTTCTAACAATGTTCCATTGAAATTTGAAATTTCTAGTGATTTTTGATTGTATGGTTCTGTGTGGTATGTATTTTATTGCTTTTTTACTTGACAGAGTTTTACTATTGATTTATTAAATTAATATTGTAATGCAAAATTTTAACTAGAATTGATGACTATTGTTAACCACAATCAAAGCTACTCTATATTGCTTTCATATATGAACTTGTGTCATCTAAACCTTGATATCATTACTTAGCTAATAATTTACAATAATATTTTTGATATCACAGGGAAATATATATGAATGTCTAAAATTTCTAAAATAGCACTTTTTGCCAAAGTTGTTTTAACAAATGATGCAATTTATGAAAATGCAACAATTATGACAAATGAAGAAATCAGCATCTTGAAACTTAAAGGTTGTTATTAACTATTCATTTTGCTCAAAGCAGCTCCTTGATCTTGAGATATCTACTGATTGTTGATACAGTCAAATACTATGGCAGACACTGTTTTCCAAAGGAGGCCTCATTTTTACACAAAAAGTCCTTTTAAAGAGTAATTTCTTCTTTCTAATCAAAGTGGTCTAAAATATTTTTTATAATATTCTTTAAAAATAATGCAGAATTATGAGTAAAGTGTCTTAACATCAATCTTTTATACTCATTACTTTGAGATGTTTTAGGTCTTTTCTCTCCTATGATATTGCTTATGAAGAATGCAGGGTAATTTGCTTTCTAGTTACACATGAGTAAACTAGCAGACCTAACTGCTGTGTTGCTTACTAAAGTAATCTGGCTTGCTCCTGTTAAGCATGAACAAGGCAGCCCCAGCTAATTGGGCAATTAAAATTAAGGGACATGCAGCACAAAGAGATTCTCCACATTCAGCTCAACTCAGCATAAAATATTGTTAATTCAACATTAAAATGAACTTCTGTCTTAAGTAAATACTAGGCTTTGTATTGATCCTTGCTGGATCTAAAAATTTTTATTTTTTACTTTTTCTAAAAAACGTTTAGATTAGATGGAACATCATTAGATATTCTATTTTGGTTGCTTTTTTGCCACAAGAGTGTCTTTGTTTCTGGTACAAATTGGTCAGCCTTTTCAAAGAGATTGAAAAAAAAAAATGTCAAAATTCAAAACAGGTAAGTCAGTGGTGAAAATAAATTTGTCTTCATGATCATAGTATAAACTCTGCCTAATTTTCCAGTACTGAAATGATGATGCTTCTATTATTTTCATTAGCTTTTTCGGTGGAATATAAATTCCTAATTGTGTTTTTAACATTCCATATATTTATAATTATCATGTAGACATGCAGTCATATGATGGCTAATATTATTTATGTAAATAATTTTCTGAAACTGCTTTTAAAAATATTTATTCTTCCTTTTTATCTTTGCTAACTATAAGAAATATTCTTTAAACTTTTTGTTCCTTAGATTTTTCATTTAATTCTCTCATTTAGAGTGTGCATATTCTAGTGTTACACTATTTGGAATAATCAAAAACTTGCCTCCATTATTTCTGCCTGATCAAAACAGCATTTGTAAGTTTCTTTTAACCACAATCAAAGCTATATTTATTATATTCTTCTCTATGACTCTGCTGTCTTTCCAGCTGGAACTTCACCTTTGTTTCCTCAGGTCTGTTATCTATGGTCAGAGATTTATTCATTTGAAGAAAGCAACTCTAGAAAATTTGGGTATTTCTTTTCTTGGAAATGTGTATGTAAAGTCTTCATAAGAAATTATTTTGATGTTCTGCAGACAGTGCCTTTGGTTTCCTGTGATTATAATTTAAAGTGATCATCTGGGTAACATTGGTGTTGTATGCATTCTATTACAGTTGTACTATTCTAGTCCATCTTATAAATAATTTAGCACATTGGATATGGATGGTGCTTTGATTAAAGCTGTAAATGCAATGTTAAAGATAAAATGAGATCAGGAAAGAAAAAAAATATTTGCATGGAAATTTGTCTTTGCTATTTTTGTACTTTCCTAGATCTGAAGATGATGGTGAATCATTGAATCGCTAGCAATTGCAATCAGTAAAAAGTTCATATAATTTTCTTTCTGAGCTACTCAATAATCCATACTTTTCTGAATGTCTATACAATACTTTTTGACTTTTAGTATCTGCAGCCATTTTGACACTATAATTGATTCTCTCATGGGGACAACACATTATCTAATACATTAGCAAATACCAATGCAGAGAAATATTACTACAGGAAAAGTGCAATCACCAATACTTTTTATGTAACCATGGAATTGATGCAAAATACACTAAACCATTGATTACCAGAAAAGATCGTATAATCATGAATTTTGTACAACTGCAGAAATTAGTGTAATTAAATATGACTTTTCCTAATTCCAAGATATATTTGCAATAGACTTGAAAAATGTATGTGCTAACCTAAGCCAGTATTTAGTAGATTGAATACTAATTTTTTTTAAATAGATCTATAATTTTATGTTAAAATTTCCACATTGACATTATATCATGTCATGATAGTTAAAGTTTAGTATCAAATCTTGTTTGCCACAGATATTTAGAGAAAGTGATAAAGACTGACATCAAAAGACCAAGCTAATAGTCTGTAATGTGGAGGCTTCATGCTTAACTTCATTAATGTCACTTATTGTTATGGGTTCATTCTTGTTAAGTATTCTCTAGCTTCAAGGAATAATAGCTGTAAAATATCTAGAAGTAGAATCGCAGAAATGCGATGTTTTTGGCATCTTTTCTCTCTTCTATACATGTTAACTCAGCTTCTGACATAGATACCAGAGCATAGTGAGGCAATGTATACTTTTATATGTATTAACCAAACTTTTAATGATAACAAAAGGTCAAAAACTGCTTGATACATATAACCTGGCAGTTGGAAAAACAGCGTCAACATTATATGCAGAATCCTGAACTTGACCTCAGATTCAGCTATATCATCTAGTGCATTTTAACAAGATTCCCAAGAGATTTATATTCACAGTCAAGTTTGAGAGACATTCCTTAGTTTGTCACTGGGTAAATGATTCATCATGACCCAACAAAATTCATTTCATATGTGCCAAGTAAATGGTAAGATCAAGAGTAGACAAATATTGTATAAGATGCTAAAGCATGCCAACAGAATATGAATATGTGTGAAGACATGCTATGGTGTCACAATTCAGTTATGAACTCTATGATATGAGCAAGATTTTCTTGGTGAAGTGTAACAACTGACATGTTTCAATTGTATAAATCAGTTCATTACAGGAATCTAACAATATCTAGTTTTTCTCATGTGAAAATGATCTTATTCTACATTTGTAATAACTAAAGCTAGCACCAAATCTTTTATGTAAAAGATAAGTATAAAATAAAATAATTATTTAAATGAAATAAATTATTTTATTTTGAAATCACTTTAAAATTTTTGTTTTTAAGTAATTGGAGTCTTTATTCCATTGTAGGTAAATTTTAAATGATAAAGGTAATTTTTTGTATGGGTTTTCTTCTTGGCTATATTTGTAAATATAGAGTTGACTTGAATTTTCTCCAAGTATCTTTTAGTTTATTTTCTTTTGCCAACATGTTCTGTCATAGGTCCTTTAGAAATTTGCAATGGGTATTCAAATCTTTCATTTTCTCTTTCTAAGAGCAAATGTATATGTATTCTCTGTCAAGTTACTAAGATACCTAGTCCTTACAAGTTAAAAAGCAGAGTTTTCCAGGTCTTAGTATGTGTTAATTACAGTACCATGAGAAAAAAAAAAGCTACTTATTTCCTCTAGAGGTTGGTAGGTATATGAGATTCACACTGCAAGTGACTGGCAGTTTTCTGAAAGCATTTACCAATGAAATACAGCATTTCCCAGACTTACACTTTTGAATTTCTGCCTTTTCTTGGTGGGGGGAGAAGTTAAAGGTCTGCCTTTTCTCCAAGTTGTTTTGAGTTGTACTATTTTTTGTAGCATTTTTATGAATTGTTATTTTTTGGCAAAGACATACCTGTGAGTTATTGCAAGATAATTCTGCGGGACAGCAAATAAATTAATGACAGAAAGAGTTAATTCTATTTGTAAAAGTGCCTTGTAGAGCTAGAAAGTAGCTGAGGCTACACTGGGATAATCTGAGTCAATTATATTGAATTCACATAGGGTGATTATGTACTCTCAGCTCCTCCCTCTGACAGCTGTTCTTAATCAGTCTTGATTCCTTAGTTCAACTAATGCCCCCTACAGTGCTGACTCTGTTTTGATCAAGCAAGACTCTTTAATAATTGCTCACTCAATTGGATCAAACACCCGCCATCTCTTGCCTTTTGCTTTTTTGTTTCCTCTCAGTTATTTGTGACTTCTTTATATCAAATAATAAATATTTTGCTTTTTTAATCAAATATGTGAAATTTACAAATAATGTGAAATTCACAGTCTACTAATTTTTTTAAATATCAGGATGGCGGTCCAGAGAAGTGTAAAAATTTCACTTCTATTTACTAGCTGTCATTGATTACTAGACCTAAAAACATAAATCAAGAAATAGATATCTAATCTCCAATTTAGAAAACATTTCTTATACTATCTCTGTCATCTGTGGCAATATCTCTTTTCCAATCTGTCTTGTGTGCAATTTAGGCTAAGAGTGATGTATTTAGTAAATGGAAGTGGACTAATTTTCTTGTACTTATCACATTTTCACTTTTTTTTCCATCTATTTTCAGAGTCATAGAAAAATAGAACTGACCCTATGTCTTCTGAGATCATATTTCTACACTTTCATAAGACATTAGCTATTTTTCACTAGGTGATATTTGATGTTTTATAAAAGGAAATTTCTTGATCAATCATGTAATACAAAACTGTCATGTTTGGAACATCTGTATCACTTTATGTTTAAAAATATAAACTAAATACAATCTAGTACCTCTGATGGGGGTAATAAAATGTGACAATAAAAAATATCAATGAATCACTACGTTCTCAATGTATCCTAATTGCTGGTCCTAAGTAAAGTAGTCGCTGTTTTCTGCATATGAATAATATTGTTTAAAATAATGTTCTGAAAACATTTTCCATCAGATTTTAATATATTTTCACTACAAGAAAAAGCAAGAAACACTGGTTCCTGATTTACTCATATGCAACATAACCTTCATGAGTTGAAGTCTCCTGCTGTATTCAGGATTTTCACCGAGAATTAGACAAGTTCTTCTCCATCAGCTCAGTACATTCATGTCCTACTCTCCCAGTGGTTTTAGAATCAAATAGGTAAAGTGACCATAATAGCATGCCAACCATACTTTTTATCCCAGGTCCCCTGACTTCCTTACTTCTGTGGTGGTCCAATCTCATTCACGAAGCTGTTGCCACATATTTCAAAATTATTCCTTTCTTTTACCCATCTGCATACTCCCATTTTTTTTTAGTGAGGAAGTTTAAGGATGTTATCATGGAAGTAAAATATTCAACTAATGAACATGCTAACATATTAAAATTCTTTTAATTTGATGTGCTTTTCTTCCAAAGAATGTCAGTTTTTAGAAAGAGATGGAAAATCTGTGATTATTCTCAGGCACTTCCAATAATGAAATTTCCAAATATAAGAAAAGGCCTTATTCAGAGCTGTTTTTCCCATTCTCATTAGAGATATCCATGAGAAATGGTGCATTGGAGATGATTTGTGCCAACCTGTTAGAACTGATTATTAATGGTAAGGAACATCACTTCTATAGATTTTTACATTCTAGTGTATGTTAGCACCAATGACATCAACAACAAAATACCTCAAAGTCCACCTCCCACCCCCAAATTAAAACAAGATACACAGGTAAAATATATCTTAGATAAGAAAGATAGTGAAATCCCCACTGATAAGGTGTATTTGATTAGTGACTTGAAGGAAGCAAGAAAGTATGCCCTATCTGTCCTATCTGGGCAGAATTTTCGATGGGGAGAATGATGAGTGTGAAGATCCTGAGAAATGAGTGTGCCTGCTATGATTGAGGAACATCGAGGGTCCATGGCTAGCACTAAATGAGATAGGAGTGATGAGTGAGTGATTGCAGCAGAAGAGTAACAACTCACTGTATCTGGGAGGGCCATTTGGTGACACTGAGAACTGTGGCTTTTGTTCTAGGTGATATGAGAGACTTTCAAGCACTTTGAGTAAAGGAATGCCTTGAAGACTTTTTTTTTTAAGGAAAGGTTTAGGCAGGAATGAAGGCAAGTAAGCAGACAGGCAGGAAGAGGAGGAATATATACTTTTTTTTATTCCATTGTCCACCATTGGCTGTTTCTCTGCCCCGGGTCTTAGAACTGGGAACCTCAGGAGGCAAGTGAGCTGTGCTTGATATAAACCACTGGGATAACAGGGTGTGACAGAAAATTCATTTTTAAAAGATATTTATCTGGCTGCTACAATAAGAAAAGATTGGCTAGCAGAAAAGTATACAAAGAGAAGTTTATTAGGAAGCTATTTTGCTTTCCAAGTGGCTTGGACTAGAAGAGTGGCAGCCAAGATGGTAAAACTTACCTGAGAGTCTTTGAGAAGGTAGAGTTAGAAGATCTGGATTGAAGGAGACAGGGAGTTAAACTGACTTTAAGACTTTTACCTCAGCAAATGCTGTGGAAAGTTTTTAGTAAATAAAGGCTTGAAAAGGAATTATTTTTTAATATATCATTTTTTAAATGTCTGTTACACTTCTCAGTACAGATGCAGAGTAAGCAATTTTATATGTTCACAAGTCTGAACTTCAAAGAAGATTAGGTTAAAGGTATACATTGAGGTGTCAATAGTAAATAGTATTTAAAATCATGAGACAGGGTAGGATGAGTTGGTAAGTAAATATAGATTTAAAAAAAGTTCTTTTTAATAGGATAGACTTTATCCAGACTATTATAATTAAATCATTACCTATGCATCACTCTGCTCTCGCAATGCACATATTAAAATAAACAAAATGCTTATTCCATTGTATGTTCTTCATAAAAATCTCATTAGCTCCTACCGATGCTTTAAGATTTGGTTTCAGCATCACATTCTCCATGAGTCTAAGGAATAGGTGAATCATTAATTGAATGGAAAAAATCATAGAATCACACTTTAATCCCCCTTTATTTAATTTATGTTCTTGTGTTCTTGCTGTCTTTTGTATCTTTTCTTACCCATTAGATCATAAATTTTTGAAAGGCAAACATCATATTTCCACTGCCCAGTATTCTGTTGGAAAAATAGGAAACATTGTTTTAATGAATAAAATAGCAAAAGTAATAGAAAGTTAGAGAGAAAGAAGGACAAAGAGAATTTGCTGGATAAACAATGGAGGAAGGGGTGTGGAGAGAAGGAGGCACACACACACACACACACACACACACGCTAGTGTGTAAGCCTGGTTCTGAAAGGCTGCTTGCAATTTTTACAAACCTGAAAAACATACTGTATAACTTAGCAGAACATGATTCAATTTCTTCTTCTGTGAAATGAGTGTTGAACTAAGTCCCTTCCAGCTTTAAAATGCAAAGGCTTTATGGCTCTCGGATTCCCAAGTGAAACATGATCTGTAATTCGTGTGCATTTTTCCCCACAGTGTTCGCTCATGCCTGGTTATCTAAAACTTCTGTGCTGGAGTGGATGCCCCCACAACCCTGCTCAATGGCACTTCCTCTCAGTCCTGACTTGGTAGACTTTAATAGCCTTATTATTTTACAAGTTATTACTGCTCTGAATAAATTGATGTCTGCTGTATTTTCAATCTTCATGTTTGCTCTATGTGCTTTGTTATTTTTTTCAGTGTCAAACAAAACAAAAACCCCTTTTCTCTCATTAAAAACTTTGACATTCTGCAAAGAAATTATCTGTAAATGCTATCACTAAAACATTCTGGACGAGGCATTGGATGAAAACACATGATAGTATTTTACAGTAATTGTAATTCACTCATTTGTGGTGTACCAGAAAAATGTGCCATTGATTCATATTGCTCTTACAGTTCCATGTGTCATTAAATGTTACTTAAAAATGACCTACACTCATCCTTTATGCAATCTTTTCTACTTCATTCAAATTTTGTTGTTGAGGATTTCACTGTAAACTGATTTCATCAATTCAGCCTTCAGCGGTGACTTATGCCTGAAATTAAGCAATTTCTATAACTCTTAAAACTTAAGACCTATATTCTTCTTCTAAGAGTATAAAAAAATTCCATGGAGAGAAGTATTAATTTAAAAATTCAGGAATTTATGGTGAAGTGAAATAAAGTCTCAAAGTCTAAAACTCATTAAATTAAAACATATTAGGTCAACTGTTAATCCTTTTCTTACTTATTGCTTAAAAATATAACACAAGCCTATTAGTTTTCCTGTTCCTGTCAAATATACAACCTGAATTTAAATTTCATTGAAAGGAGATTACATTTAAAATCCAGAATAATAGACAGCTTAAGTAATACTGAATAAACCACATACTATTTGCAACTTAAATTATTCCACGCAACTGTTTAAAATAAATAAATTATATTTTAGTGTATTACTTTAGCATCTATATGACGACACTGTCTAATACTGGATCTTGCTTCTTACTATCTTATCTATAATTGGGAATTGCTTTAACTAGTCAAATGGCAGGTGCTTACTGAGTTTCTATAGTGTGATCAATTTTGTGCTTGTGTCTACATAACAATAGCTTCCAAACTTTTTAAACTAATATCCATGGTTAAGGAATGCGTTTTCTAATTCGAGCTAAACGTATATGAGCACATTCCAAGGGAAAGAAAAGTTTCCAGAAACTGAACATAGACTTAGAGAAGTGAAACACTCCACTGTTTTCTTTGTTTTCTACTATATTTCATTAAGCTATTCTATCCTTTATTATTTAAAGTGTTGATTGAGGCAAGAGCAGTGGATTGAAAAATATTACTTTAGCGTGTATAAAGACTGTCTTCTAGGTAATGGCTCAGGAGAGAAGAAAAATATAAAACTTCAAAAATAAAAAATCAGACTTTGTATCAGAATTAAATTGTCTTTAAAAGAGATAAGATTTGAGACAGACTGAAGAACACCAAGAATATGGGAAAGTGAGAGTGCAAATTGGGAAGGCCAAGTCATAGGAATGGACACAAATATGAGTGTTCTTGGACGTGTGAGGAGACAATCCTGGTTGACACACAGGCTGTGTTTTGGGCACTAGAGAATTATAAAGACAGAGAAAATTTGTAATTAGTGGTATAATAGCTCTGAGAATCAGAGAGAGACTTTACACATAAATTAGGAATACCAGAGAACAATTTAAGGATTTTGATCATTAAGTATTTATTGATGAAATGATGTTTAAGGAAGCTTATAATATGAAAAAATATTCAGGGTGCATGATAGCAGACTGACTCCAATGAGGAAGACCCACTGTGGTGGTAATTCTGATATCATGTCAGTAGAATCTTAGCGAGGTGGTAGCATCAAGAAATATATTTACTAAAGTTAAGGGTATAGTTTATGACCCTCTGTTTAGAGAGATGGCATACATATATTGGAATTTACTATCAAATTGTTTTCTTCAAACATTCACATAAACTTCTAAATGTCATGAATCAGTGCAAATATAATTAATATTGTTCACTTAAATATTTAGCAGGCATCTACTATTGAACATCATAATACACGCCTGGAATAAGTGTTGAAATTGTCACCTTCCTTGTTTTTGTGAAGCTTAATTTCTAATTAGAGAAGAAAATATATCCAACAAGAAACATAGTAATTTTAGTAGAGATGAGTACTCTTAAGAAAATGAAGCTGGATTTAGAATTATAGTTATTAGAAATTTGGAGATGGATTTATTTTGGTTACAAGTGGCAATGTAGAAGAGGGAAAGAGAAAACAAAGTCCAAGCCAGGAATTTCAGTCTACATACGATTCTTGCATGGGATATAAATAGTAACCAAATATTTGAACATTAGATTGGACAATGAATGTAAATGCTTTGTAGATATGAAGATATTAAGAAGAGAGTAATAACTAAAACCATTTTCATGGACGATGAAACTCCCCAGGGCTCTCTGATTCCCAAGGTTGTGTGATTGAGGAGATTCTAAATCAATATTATTAAATGTTTGAATAGCAAGGTGGTACAGTCACGATATGGGTTATACTAGGATGGTGGAGTTTCAAAGTCATGACAGAGCACAGTAAAAACAGTATTGAGTTAATAACTGTTTTAAGGTGAGGTCAGCTCCTCCACTGAAAAACATGCACCACATATTACCTGAATTAGAATCTAAGGATTTTGTTCAAAGGCAGATTATTGGTCCCTCATCCCAAATCTCCTGATCATGTTATTTAGGATTGACTGGGAAACAAATACCTCAAAGGAATCCTAAGACTACTCAAGTTTGAGAATAATTTTTATTTAACCTTTAAAGTCAGCTGGTGCAATGAGATTAAGTCATGTTTTTGCCATCAGTGATAGAGTGAAAACTAGCATGTGAATTGTAGCAATGTTACAAGAAAGTCGTTTTTGTATTCAGACACATTTGACTATGATGTTAGCTTCAGCTTTTCACTAGTTCTGAGACCCATGTTAAATGGATTAAACTTCCTGAGTCACCAATTCATTTTCTAAAAATGAGAATAATTAGACCTACCTAACTGTGTTGCGTCAATTTGTTTTGCAGGATTTAGGATGAAATATTTAAGCTGTGTCTCCCATTAAAAGCTCTTGATAGATAGTAGGTGCTGTTCCTTGAATTGCTGTGCTGGGCTAAGAGCTAATATTAGTGCTTGAACAAAAGACCTGTGCTCACATGCCAGCTCTGCCACGTACTAGCCATTGACTTCAGGGGAAGCATTGTGGCCTCAATGTGTCATGGTCCCTTCGTTGGTAAAATAACGACAGTTATCTAACCATCTCAAAGGTTTGTTATGAAGATTATTAAATGAGTTAAAATAGTAAGGCACTTTAATTACCACATTCCATGTTCTCGTATATAAGAACATGTATAAGTTTCAATATGCTAATCATTTTATGTCCTTACACAGAAAGAAAGAGAGAAAAAAACCTTGGGAAGGTCATTGCTCATGGAGAGGCTGCTGTATAATCAAATAATTTCAGATAGAGAAGAGTAAGTGTGAAATGTGGAGCATTTAAAAGAGGTCAATGCAGGCTCAAGAGTCAGGGAAGCTTGAATACCTGTTTTTCCTGCATATAGAGTTGTATCCTTGGATATTTCAAATTTAGATAAGATCCCAAACCAGGTAGACTGTATGTTCCACCTGAGTGTCCTTGTTTTGCTATTTATTTTTCTCAAATGTTTTTTTCCTTCTTATAACTTTTGTTATTCCTTTACTCTGCATAACTTTGTGTTTTCTTTTTTATTCCCAGAAAGCTAGAGAGGCAGAAATTTGTGTGTTACATATAAAGATATCTGATAGCTTCTTGGCTAAAAAAAAAAAAAAAAAAAGGACTTCATAAAAAGTCACAAAATGTATCATTATTCTCAAAGAAGTTATTTTTACGTTTCAGTTAATGTATGATCCACTAAATATTCATATCACAACAGCTAATTAGGGTCTTCATGTAATATGATAAATAACACAATCATCTACTTTTATTTTGAAAGATAGCTTCATTATAATTAACATCTTTGAAAAAATGAATAATATCTATATGTGCAAATAAAAGCAGTCGATCTTTAAGTCCTGATGCTTCTACTTTAAAAAGATGGTCTCAGACCAGTTTTTAATCTCAGACTTTAACTCCAAGGCCACCACCAAATTATAGACAGTTTCTTTCTAGAGGACTGTTGTCATAGTCTTTTACTGGGTAGCCCAAAGCGTTCCTTATACACAAAGGAAAATTTGAGATCACAGATGTTTCCAAATTACTCCTGCTTTAAGCAACAACTTTTCCTTGCTCTTAGGATAAAGTCAACTATCATTTAAAAGTACATAGTTAAGCATTGTCAAGCACTTCCTATATAACTCCTCTCTCTTGCCTTCCTGTAATGTCATTTATCCTTTCACTTTTCAGGTCTTTTAACTGACTTTAACTACTGGAAAGCTTTTTCTTCATGCTCCACCAAAACACACAAACAGACACATTATTACCTAGCTACCTAGTACCTCAAATTTTAAGTTTTAAATTTCATTTCTCTAAAGAGTCTTTTCTGATACCTTAGAATATTTTATTCTTTTCTATTTTAAATTAGTTTAGCATCTTAGAGCATGCTTTTAATTTATTGTCCTTACTATAACTTAAGACTAAATAAATAATTGATTTTAAATTACAGTCTACATTGTACACACACCCTACCTTAGAGTCACAATTTTAGTGTCCTGAAAACGTAAAGCTCAAAGAAAGACTCAACAGCTGTTTTTAAATAAACAGATAGCTTATTGACATCTAAGAGGGAAAATTTTAAACTGGGAATATATTACTGTTATGATAGAAGCTACATACAATGACTAAACAGACTTTGATTGCAACAAATTTTAAAAATTTACTGTTGGTATCACAAATATGTATGTGAAAAGAATGGAATGGATCTGTATTCACTTATTTTTCTGACCATAATTGATTTTGCCTTATTGTGGCATTTAGGTAGACTGAGAATATTTCCTTGAGACAAAAATGGAAAAATCGGGCTGGCAAAAACAGGGCAGTGTTATGCACTGATGACTAAAGGGAGGAGACTAGGTGGAGTGACCTGAGAAGCAGCAGAGCAGACAGGCTAGCAAGTAAGTACTATGCAATGCCTATTGATGATCCCATAGCATAGAACAGCATGTGGTCCAGTGGGACTTCAAACTACCAGGATCAGTGCAAGGAATTGTGGCATGTTAGATAAAAAACAAATTTGGCACCCCTATAAGCCCTGCTTCAAATATCCTACCTAAAACACATGTCTCTTTAAACATCCCAGTGAGATAAATGCCCAGTAACTCCTACAGTGATGACAAAACCTGAAGTGCCAGAAATAACCCCCATAGTACTAAACTGCTACTCAATTACAATGTAGTGTTCTGATCTCTTTGAAGAAACAGGTGTGTGTGTGTGTGTGTGTGTGTGTGTGTGTGTGTGTGTGTGTGTGTTTGGGGAAATCCTCTTCCCATGTCTCCTATTTCCTCATGGAGGGTAATGAGGAGGAACAGAGTAGTAGTCATAGTCTGCGACAGTCAAATTCCTACAAGGCTGTCACTAACGTGAGACAAAACAGGCAGCTGCTTTGTGGCCCCTTCACAGACTGGACCTTGGAAACCCAACTGCCCCTTCTGTCCCACATTTGAGGTAGTCCTGGTTTATTACAAACAGGATCAAATTCACAATGGACATTCAGGAAATATGAGGACAATGGTACCATTTGATTTCAAGAGTATATATGATGTGCCTACACATAGACCTGTGGGTGACATATACACAAAAAATACTAACTTGAATTAAGTTTTGAGCAATAATTTGAAGATATTGCCCTTCAGTGCCAAATGAAGCAAAGTGAATAGAATGGTTCGCTATTAAGAACTGATCTGAAAAATAATTTTTTCTTTTGAGAGTAAGCTTGCTCCATTTACTGGGCTATTGATCATATGGTCTCAAAGTCTCCAATGTAGGTGTGGGTGTGACATCATGGGGCCAGGAAAATGATTTAAAGAGACTGAATCAAAGTTTAATTTGAATCATTTTTACATACATTTAGAATTAAAGTCTTTATTCTTCTGAAATTGTGACTACTCAGTTTTGAGCTTTCCTGTCCAAAAGATAGGCTGAGAAGCAATGAAAGCATGGGTAAAGAGTAACAGAAGCAACAGAGAAGTTCATCAATATTAGCTCTTCTTCTGAAACAAAAATTTCCTTAGTGAAGTAACATTTTGTTTTGTTTTTCAATATAATTTGTTTGCATGCTAGGCAGAGTTTATACAGGTAGATTTTCTTCTGACAGCTCCTTTAATGGTATGTGGGTATACTCATGTGATGCAATGTTGTCAAAAACCTTATTTCTGAATATGTCTCCTTTGAACACAAAGATTAAAGCAGAAAAAAAATCTAGTATAATTTAAATATTTCATATCAGAATATATAGAGAAAGTTTTGTATATTAATGTGTCCCATATTGAGAAACATATTAAAAATTGATTAGTGCCAAAGATAATATACAGAATTAGGTATTTAGAAACCAAGCTGTATCGATATATTGTGTTTAGCTTAGTGAAGAGCAGACTAAAAGAAACAGAGTATCCATTTTCAACTATTTGTAAGGTTGTCATACATAAAAGAGAGTTTTCCCTTTTCTAATTTTAAAGAAATATATGTAGAATATGATTCAGATAATTTTTTTGGATGCCAAATTCTTAGATCAATATTAAGAATCACTTTTAAGAAGTGTAAAGCATCGAAATAAACATTTAAGTAATTTTCAGATACTGAAATGTTTTAGCCAAATTTAGTTAGTCCTTACTGGGAATTTTGGAAATGAGGTATTAAAGATGGAGGAATGGGGTTTTTGGTTTCTCACCATATGAACCATGCTTATAATAATTAATAAATGATATAGTATATGTTAAAAAAAAACTTTAGTTGACACCATTTTGCCCTTATCTTCTTACTTTGTCTTCCTTTTCCATATATTTCTTTACTTCCATTATCCTGTCTCAATATCACATTCTAGGTTGTCTGAAATCATAAAAGCACCTTTCCTCTTTTTTGTTCAACATGATAATGTACTAAGAAATCACTTGTGAGCAAATCTCAGTGCTTAGATTGTTTACATATATGTTTGCTTTGAATCAATTGCTATTTCCTTATAATCGAAAGCTATTAAAAACACCTATGAATGGAATGGCAGACTTTGAAGGCAATGCATTTCAAATGATATGGACACATAATTTTATTATGAAAGAAAAGACTCATAAAATGATTAAACTTAGGTTCTCATTTAAAATATAAGAGAGGTTGTATTTTAAAGTAATATGTTTAGCTATACTATATTATAATTTAATGTATTTATATAGTTATTAAAATATTATGTTTTATATTTTATAAAATAGTATATTTATTTATTATTGTATTATTTATTTTAGTTCATAATAATATTGCAAATATGAGAGAGGCTGAAAAAGGTGGGTGCATCCAAAAACTCCTCTCTTCCACTCTTGAAAAACTGCTCTGCTATTTGTTTCTATAATAGCAAAATGCTCAAAATTAAGAGCAAAATAATTAGCACAAAATATTTGTGTTTAGTTGATAATGAGTTAACAAGACTGCTCAATAACATCTGGCTTCTCTAAAGTGTCCTACGTTTTGAAATATCTTTGAATTGTAAAGCTGGAAGAGAACTTCAGTGGAAAATCTATCCAAATTTCAAGTTTTATGGATATGAAAATGAGACTAGACATAAAATAGTAACAAGTTTGTTTGAAATTTTCCTTCAATGTATGAGCAAGCCAAAATCCTCTCAGTCAAATTCTCTTTAGGAAAACTGAGGTAATTACATCATTACTAAAACATTCTTAAAACATTCCTAAATAATACCTATTTCTATGGGATGATCTACTGGTTGTGAATATCAAGAATTGAAATTGATTTTTTCCAAGCAACAGTAATCAATCTACATTAAGTTAAATATCGTTTCAGAATATAGTTACATTGAAAATCTGCTATTTGTAAACATTTCTCAACCATTTTGAAACTGTAAGTTCCAGTAAGCAATCCTCCAGAAACAGAAACACTTAAATGTAAATCATAATATTTACTTCTAATCTATAAGTAGGTCATTATTTATATGGAGCACGTATGTATAAAGCATCAGAAGATGCCCACGACTAACATCATATTCAATGGCGAAAAGGAGAACACCTTTTCGCTAAGACAGAAATAAAGGAATGGCTGCCTACTCTTCCCCACTTGTATTCTACATAGTACTGAGAATCCTAGCTAGAAGAATTAGACAAGAAAAATAAATACGAATCATTCAAATCAGAATAGAAGTAATTTTTTTCTATTTGTAGATGATTTATTACTCATAAAAACCCCTACATTTAATAAATGAGCATCCTAAAAAAAGGGATGACAAGAAATCAAAATAGTACAGTTTCAAAGCTCCATAAATAACATGTATTTCTATATACCAACAATGAATCAGCAGAAATATAAATTAAGAAAATGGATTTACAATAGCATTAAAATGAAATACTTAAGATAAATTTAACCAAGGCGGGAAAAGACACATATACTTAAAATCATGAGACTGATAAATGAAACTAAAGACATGAATAAATGGAAAGATATTCTGTATTTATGAATTGGATCCATATTGTTAACATGACCATACTATTCCAAAAGTGACCAACATACTCAATGCAATCTCTATAAAAGTTCATCACACTTTCCATGGAAATAGAAAAGCAATCCTAAATTTTGTACAATTCCAAATTATAAAAGCAATCTTGAGAAAGAACAAAACTGAAGATATCACACTTCCTGATCTCAAATTGCAGTAAATTCTCAATTTTGTCTATAGGTTCTTGGAAACTGTGACTTTAGGCAAAATGACTGTATCAAAATCAATTCTACCATAAGCTACTTGATATCAACAATAGTTAAGTTTCTACAGCATATTTCTGGTCACAAAAATATCATCAAGCTTCTCAAGAAACGTTCCAAATATCTCTTATATGTACCAATAATTTTTATTCATTAATTCATTTTCCTACATGCTATTCCAATCTATAGACCAAGGCTATCTTTACAGCTCAGGGTATAAGTTAGGAATGAGTCCTAGTAATATGTAATATATATACATATATATGATTACATATATGCATATATATGATAGATTGATAGTTAATAGAGGGATGTATGATAAATAGATTAATAGAAATTATTCATCACATTCTAGGCATAGGCAACAATTAATGCAAAGATTATAAAGTTTAAAAAAGAAAGAAGTTGCTTTATTAAATACGGAGCAAGTCAAAGCGGCATAATGTCAAAAATCAGTGTTACAGGATGAATATGAAGAAAAGGCAGGGTCTAGGTCTATAGGACTTCATAAGCAGGATAAGAAACTAAGATTTGTTTCTAGTACAAAATGAAGTCAATGACATACTTTAATTTGGGAGTGATGTACTTGATACATTTGGGCTGATTATGGTTTTAGTGGACAAGTGTCAAGTGTGAAAGCAGGAAACTAGTTGGAATTCCAGGCAAGTGATGGAGAGAAATGGATGGATTTACTGTTTAGACATAGTTGAAAATATTTACTGAGAAAGCAAATGTAGTGGAAGAAAAAAAAAAGAATAATAGAAGATATCCTTAGAGTTTAACTTGAGTGTGAAGGTGGTGGATGATGTAGTTTAAAGAGCTGAGGAAAAGATCAAAGTAGGACCAGATCAGGAGGCAGAAATCAACTGTTGCACTTCATAGTTGTTAAGTTTTAAAGGTAGATAATGTAAATTAATGCATATTTGTTAAATAAATGAGTGAATGATCTTTCATGCAAAAGTTTTGGTTTCTAATAATACCTAGTTTAATTATAGTTGGTTGGAAAGATATCCTCAAATAGTAGAGAGCTATTTATATATGAGGTAATATAAGCTAAAAAAATCTCAGCTGGGGAAATAATACTGTAAGAACTCAATTAATGAAATATTTTTCATTTTTCCAGATAATGAAATATGGGTCAATGAAGACAAGTGATTTTTTTCTCAAGAATAATTGGTGACTCAAAAAGCCAGAGTACATGAATTTTCTTAACCATCCAGACAGTACTGTCTTTTTTCTGGAAGTTGTCCCATTTCTCCCAGGTCTTTCCCCTATTGTATCGAAAGACAAAACTCAGTGAGGATAGTATGGGCAAATAAATCATTGCTCTATGCTCGTTCAAATAACGGAAAGCTTGTGTGACAAAAACTGACAAAAGAGAAGTTTCAATTAAGCATTGAAGGCATCACAATCCTTGTAATGAATACTGACATTTGGAGGCTTCGAGGAATAACTATAAAAACTTTCATTTTGTAGTTGTCTATTTAGTCAACACATCGATACACTGTGACAACAAATGAACCGAGGTTCCTCACATTTGTTTCCTAGTGCACACTCATTTTGTATTTTGAAACCTCCTTTGTTTTCTTATTTTCAGTTTACTATTAATGCTTTCTTTTTCCAATGCATTAGAAATGCCAAACTTTTGTCATCTATCTCTAAATTGCCTAATTTTTGATAGATACTGGGAATCTTATCTTCAAGATATATTGAATTTTATTATCATTTTATATTTGGGAGACACATTTTATACTATAACCTTATATTCGCCAATGGAAAAGAGTTTCAAAATTATAACTGATGGGGATGGTAAACCTTTACTATCAATTCTTCTCTCTCTGTTTATGTTTTGTAAAACTTAGCCCTAGTTTATTTTGACTTTATGCAATATAAAAATACTTTTCTTTTTGACAGTAATACTCTCAGGATATTTAAATGTAAGAAAATCATTCACATCATGTCTTTTCTTTTTTTCTTGGGTATCTGTAACTAATAATACTGAAGTATATTCAACTTTTATAATATTTTCAAAGCACCAAGAATGTATTTTTACAGTCACTGATTTCGTCCTTGCTGATAAGTTGGGCATATAGCCCCCAAATAATGTGTGCTCTTACCTCCATAAAATCCTGCTTTCCAAAAGTTGCCTCAGTGATTTTAGAAAATGTAGTCATACAAACAAAAGAATACAGTATTGTAAACAAAATATGTGGCTTCAAGTCCAATATGTGTCCATCTTTAATAAGATGTGTTATTTTTAAAAGAATTTGGTGATTCTTCTAAAGTAACAGGTTTATTAACACATTAACAACTTCTTAATATTTCATGAAAGTCTTTTAATATCTTTAATAGCTCCCATATCCTTTCTTTAATTTTTATGTATAAATCAGTAGCATATATGTCTATAGAAATTCAGAGACCTTTTATCCCAGTTTTACCAGATAATATTCTGATCATCTTGGAAAAGCAATATGGAACCCTACTCAAAATGTGGTTCAGATGTTAAGACTGATCATGTCACACATACATCAAAATAATATTTAAAAAGCTTATTTCTCTCATAATTTTGAGGAGGGCAATACAAGCTTCCAATCTGGTCTAGAAGTAGTTTGGGAGAGAGAAAAAAGAACTCTGGATATCAGCTTTGGGTTTTATTACGCCTTGACTTTCCTGAAACTCAATGGAAGCAACCAGATGAGGACAGAGAGGGAAAGGGAGTTAAGACCATTAAAATTTTTCAACAGTAATATTCCAAACTGAATCAGACTATTATGTACAGTTAGTTAGGTCAGGACATTTTTTAGAATAAAGGAGGTAAAGAATAGTAGGTGCAAACATAATTCTCCCTCTTGTAGCAGGAAATAAGGAAAAAGTAAATTTGTTTGGTTTTTATTTTCATATTGGAAGAGAGATCTTTAGAACTCTTATATTCTTGTGTCATTCTATGATGAACATTCTGATTGTGGCTTTCATTCTGATAATGCTAGAAAATAATTACCCTCAAAGGGAGGTAAAATTTGTCCAACTAATGCAAAAATTAGACAATATTAGTTATTTATCATTGTCAAGAGATTAAGTTATTCCTATTTACCTCTGTGAACAGACTAAATGTTCCTGATTCATTTTTCGCTTTCTTTTTTTTTACTATGTTTATGTTAATATAATAAGTTGAGAATCAAATGGTAGTAGAAAAATTAACTGTTTCCTGATATTTTTTCTTTAAAGATGTATTACTGAAGATAACTGTTAAACACTTGGCAAGTCATAAAATAAGAGAGCGTAGAATAATTTTAGAAGATAATTCATCTGATCCACTAACCCAATATAACCAAATTTAGCAATAATAGATAAATAATTTAGTTAAAATATCTTTAAGACTCAATAATTGTTTACTGATATGCCTAGAACCAAGAAAACAGAAAAAGTTATATTAGATTTTTCCACCAAAACATGTATATTTTAAAGGGAAAAAATTGAAAGTATAATCTCTGTTTAATTTACCACTGGATATATAGTTAAATATGATAAATGGCATCAAAAGGTGATGCACACATACATACATGAATTTCATTTTGGTTGTATTCGCATGGAGAGATTAATTCTGACTGGTTAAGAGTGAAAAAAAGTTTGAATTAAAATTTGAAAGATTTATTTATTACAGAGGAAGGGAGAGGAATTTTAGGAAAAGTGAAAGATTAACAAATGCAGAAAAGCAGAAAAAAGCACAGGTATAATCTGCATTAATTAATCATACTTTGTGATTTACCCAGCCCAGTTCCTGTACATCCATATTATTCCGACCAAAATAATTAGTAGTGTTAGAGGCTAGCTGTGTCCATGAGCCACAGTAAAGCCATGAAAAGATGGATCTAAACAAGCGTAGCATAGGGATTTTCCACTTGTCATTTATTTTTCAGAATGTCCCAGGATGAAACCATCATGGACTGAGCCCGAATAGTCAATCACAGATACTGATAAGAATACCTTAGTCTCTAGACATTTCTTAAAAAGGGCTCAAAAATCTGATCCAGCTCAATCTGTAGCACCTGTGCAAAGACCTTGACTTTGTCCTCAGAGTGTCCCCATTAAAATGTCAGTAGCATGTTAACTTTCATGCCTCAATCTCACATAGACCATAAATGGTGGGAAAAGAGGTGGCACCCTTTTTCTTGGAATTATCCACTTAACGCCTAAAAATATTAGTATAACTTTATCTTGTAACCACTTCATTCTCGCTTCCTGGAATTCTGAATTTATATAAATCCTTAGCAATGGCTAATACTGGCACTTCTCACTAGGCATGCTCCGAGGGTCCATACTTTTTGAATTAAACTTTCTTTCTCTTCAGATTGTTGAAATATTTGTGATGACTTGTTTCATTACTAAAATGAGTTTCTCATGGACCTTTCCCGCTAACAATAGCACCTCCTTTTATTTCATAATGCACCTTATCTACACCTTACAACTATATAATGTTATAATGCAATTTGCTTAAGTAAAATTTAAAAACAGAAAAAAATACTAATTATTGAAAAAGGGAAAACATTAGAGAGAATGTGTCTAGATTTGACAACTAATTATGTTCATCTGATCTTTGGGGATATCATAGTGACAGATCAAATTCAGTTAAAGAATTAAAGAAATTATAAGGGCTGACAAATAATTTCTGGAGATGCTGATCTATTTCCATCACCATTTTAACCAAGAGATGTTAAATGACTTTACAGAATTTGTTTTGCAAGGAAAAGTTGATGTATAAGCCACGATCTCCTAGGGAAATACATAGAATACAGTTACATGGAAATTAAGGAACAGTAATTTGCAATGTGTATCACTGAAATTGAATGGAATGAGGTACTTAAATATACTGTGTTTACAGATTACCTTTAAGAAGAATAAATGAGCAGGAAGTAGATACCTTGTATTAAAGAATTAATGCGTAAAAAAATAAAGATTTACACACAGCAGTTGCAAAAATCACTTGAAAGGACAATATAGCTGTGAATGCTAGAAAATTTATTTAGAAATATAGTAGATTTAACAGAGGGGTCATTGATTATTAGTGAATAAATGCTTGAGTAATTTGAAAATATAGGAAATTAAGGAGTTAATGAGGGGAAAAAAATCCTGGGAGAGGCAATATGTTTTAGACAAAGTCCAACAATGACCTGAGGAGTTTGGTAGAAAATGTGGGTGAAGCAAATACAAGCGTGAGTGGAAGCTGTATCCCACGTGAATTTATTAGAACATGAATAACAATGAATTACACTGACGCTGTCTGGTCTGGATTTACTCTTGTTTTGTCCCATTCTTGAAATAAATGGTGAGGATACTTCTTTAAATTGAGAAACTGCTGTCCAAGTCTGAGCAAGGTCAGAGTAATTAATATAGTTGGAGCTTTAGGTGAAAGGATCAAGAGAACTCAGATCACTGCTGGTATCCAGGAAGCCTGAGCACCTGGAAAAGAATTAATTGGTGACCCAGCACTAATTGGAGTGCAGGACAGCCAAGATCATTAAACAACTGATTTTCTAAAATGTGTCTATTCCTTCTAATTAACATTACAAAATCTTTAGTCTGAAGATTGGTTTCCTGTTGTTCAGAAATGAATAGAACAAAATCTTTGGTGCAATTTTGGAGAAAGACAGATTAGTTTGCTCACTTAAGCAGTTATATAAGTTTAATGTAGACAAAACTTAAATGCATGCTTTAAAAAACAATTAATCCAATCAGCTATTAAATGCCCAGGTTATTAATTTATTTATAGAGAGACTATTTTGTTGTGAAAGCTTTATACTATATCATTTGTTAGTTGATTTTTATATCAATATTGATATTTGACTCAGCTGTTTTAATCAAAGCTTGAGTGAACTTACCATTATGTGCATTGTTATGAACCCGGAGTGAAATTTATTTGGAAGTGTGATCTTTTACTCATTTTTATCTTTGTACTAATTCCATAAATTATATATGTGTGCATGTGTTTATTATCTGTGTGAATATTCACACATCTGCTCAGAATAGATCTGGCAGGTTGATAATGACTCAGTTGTTATTAATTTAAAAGAGCATTTCCTTTTACCTCAATGGTTTTATGCCTTTCCGTTTAACACAAACTGCTTTCTGAAACTCCAAATTATCATCAGACAGTTAAAGAAAAGCAGAGTCTTTATCCAGTCATCGAATCATTTAATAGGAGTCTTTGTTTCAATGAGGTAATATAGTCAGAGGGAAATCTTAGGAAGTCAAGATCTTCGTTTAATTTAAGTGAAATCTGTAAAATTATTATTATATGTCAGGGTCTGATTTAAGCACACAAAAACATTTCAGTCATCACAGAACTCCCAATATAGGATGGGAGACAGTCATGTAAACAACTTCACTGTAATAAAATGTGATAAATATCCTGTATTAACCTAATCATAATAATCAAGCTCAAAGAATTAAAAAGGATAGAAGGAGAGAGTCAGTCTATGGAACAGAGCCAATGGGTTTGGCAAAGCTTTCAAGGAAGAGTTGACATTTAAACTGGCCCTTGGAAAATCGTTAGATCTCTGCCAGGCTGTGGGTGTAAAATGTGGAAAAGAAAGTCAACTCATATGCAAAACATATAATGTGGTCATTTGGGGTTTTAGTAATATAGTTCAGATTCTTCCTTATTGTCCTAATTTCAAGTATGTGCCCTTGGGCGTATTAGCCAATGTTAGATACAATATTAGTACTTCAGACATCCTGTACGATTGAGGAAGAAAATTTAAGTTTATCAAGAGAAAGAACAAACTGGGGAAGTATTGATCCTTAATTTATAAGGAGTAAAGCCAAAAAAAAGTTAAATGACTTTTCTAACACACACACACACACACACACACACACAGACACACACACACACACACACACACACACACACTACCAAGAGTCTAAGCCGAACATGTGCCATGGGTCTTAACTTAATTCAGTAAATGAACTATTGGATCATCCAGGTCTCAAAATGGAAGTCTGACCTTTGTTAGAGAATAAACAAAAGAATGAATTAATTTACTAAGCATGTTTTTGTGCACTTGGTAAGATCTCTCCATGGAAACTCAGGGACATATCGTATGATGTTCATTCGATATGTACTCTGAATTTCTCAAAATTCATTCACTAAATGTAAACTTAAATAGGTGATGATGTAATGTTTATTAAACATTTATTATTATGACAGAGTATATGTTAAAGCCTTTATATACTTTTCTCAGATAATAACAAATATCTCTGTAAAACAGGGAAAACCATCAACGTCTACTCCTCCTTTCCCTGTCCCTCTCCTCTCTTTCCTCTCTTCTAATTTTGTATTTAAAAATGAGAAATGTGAGGATCAAAGAGGGAACACCATTTGTACAGTTACTTAAGCTATGCTACATTTGTCTAAATCTACTTCCATGTTCTTTTGATTAAGCCTCAATGCTGTCCTCACAATCATTTAGGGCAAATCACGTATTTCTATATGTTCAATTTTTTTTGAAAAGTCCTTCCTACACATTGTCTGAAATTTTAAGCCTGTGAATTTTAAGGATTAGAAGCAAGTGATAGAAACAGTTGGGTGATAATGATTATGATGATAGTTAATAATTATTAAGTCCTTATATTATACTAGATGGTCTTCTAAACATTTTATATATGTTAATCAATTTGACCCTCACAACTCAATGAACAGGGACTTTTATTGTCCCCAATTTAGATGTGAATATAATACAAAGAAAGTTGAAGTAATTTGCCCAAGTTCACTCAGCTTGTAAATGACATAAAACGCAGGCAGGTTATCCATGCTGTCTATATGCTTAGCTATTTCTGATGACATAGTCTGAGGACGATGTAATAAATAATAATGTGTTGGTGACTAATATATGCCTGGGTAGGTGTTTTATGCATTTTATTTAATTGTCAGAAAAACGTGGTACCTAAAATAGTGTATTGATTAAGAATAATTAATCTGAACTTGACAAGAGGTATGCATGTAAACTACTATTATTATCATTATCCTACTTTTTAAAAAAGAGGAAGGAAAAGAGAAGAGAAAGAAGCACTATTTTTTTTGTTTGTTTTAGCAAATAAGTAAATAATTACTTTTGTTTGTTCTCTCAGCCCCAGGTCATGAACCCAGGTCCTTGAGTTTTTCTTGGGTCATGCTCCAGTCACTGAATTAGTGCCTGAGCTACCAAGGCTTACCATTGTTAACTTACTTTATGCATTAAAGGCAATGTCCTGGAATTCAAAGAAGTAGCTTGCACAAAGTCAATATAAACAATATATGTTATAGCCATGATCTGCAGAAATAATCCATGCCATTTAATCTATAAACTTTAAAGCTGTGTTTATTCTAGAGTCAAAAATAAAGTAAAAAAATCGGCATATATACTTTTTTCCTATTACATACATATCTTTGAAAAAAATTAAAATTGAAAAAAGAACACAAAAGAAACTGCATCTCAGTTTTAAAGGGAGAATAATAACATTATTTTGATTAGAAACATGTTTCTTTGGTTCATATGATGGAATTATCTTTATATTTCCATTTCTAGCACAGTCCCAGAATTCGTAGGAGCGCAAGTGCCTATCATATGAATAAATGATTAAAGATGCATGAGTGTATTCATAAATGGAAGAGTGGATGGACAATAACATTTTTCAGGTTTAAGTTGGAATGTGACTCAGGTAGTTACACAGTCCAATCTTATTATTATAAAGCTGAGAAAACAGAAAGGACTGTTTTTTTTTTTTTTTACTTTTATGACTGCTAATATTCTTTTGTCAAAGTTCTATTCTCAGATAAATATTCATATTTCAATAAATAAAAGTAAAACCATGAATTAATTTCCAGTGAAAGTACTTAGTCTTGGTACCAAGGTCCTAGACCTATGCTGTTCAATGCCATATGGCCATTTACATTTAAATTATTGTTTTTTGAAAGCTCAACTTCCTTGATCACGATAGTCACATTTTCAATATCATTAAGTCATAAGTAACTATTAGCTGTCATACGGGACAATGCAGGTGTATAGAAAATTTCCATTATTGAGAAACAGTCTATCGGACAGCATTATAACCCAGCAGGACAGTGCTAGTGCTTGAAAAACAAGCTAAGGCCACGTGGATGAGAACTGGGATACCGCCACGTAGATACTTTGACTGCAGAGTGGATCTGAAGGGCTTGGATAAGGCTGTAAAACGTGGTTAGAAAATAAGCACAAAAAGTATAACCTGGATAAATTTTCTGATAAAAGTTCTCATATATTAGTCACAAGGTTATGTTACCATGTGCTCATAGATTTACCCTAAGACAGAAAGCTATCAACTGTATTTGTGGAGTAACAATGACTAGTATGCTACAGAGGTGCTCTACCTGTCTTCACTTGGATAATTAGAGAAGACATCTTAGAATATTGATGACTTACCATTGTTGTGAAGGATGAGTAGGAAATATCCAAATGAAGAAAATGTGGGAGAAGAAGAAAAACAAAATGATCATCTGAATAGAGAGGGTGAAAGAACAAAGTCTTTTAAGTTTCTAAGGAAATATTTACTTATGTCAATATAACTGGAAATGGGATAATGGTGTAGCATAGTTAGGCTATAGACCTCGAAAGAGAAGTGTTTAAATGGGAGACCTAAGGGAAAAATCAAGGGGATAGCACAATTGTAAGTTGTCCACATAAATGAGTTTACACAGATATTAAAGTCAGTGACTGATTACTGAATGCTCACTTGTAGTAGCATTGGAGAGTAGAATTTGAGGAAGTTCCTGTATGATAATTTTGGATTAAGGAAAATAAATATAAATTTACTTAATGTAAAGTGAAAAAATAATTCTTATTCAATAGCATTTACTGAAAATGATTCAGGAAAACAAAGATTAGATATCATCCCCACCTAAATAAAAATGTAATGGTCATATAATCAGATTTTATTTTAAGTATATTTACTTTTAGAGTCTGTTTAATCACATCATGCATGTCATCACATAATTAAATCAATTGTCTAACCAGTTCAGGGAAATTATATACTTACCTGATCTGTTCAAGTACATAAAACTGGTATTGCAATGCTTATAATTCTTCAAAAATATCTTTAATCTTGAATTTTCCTTTGTTGGTTCAGTTCTTTTTTGTTTGTTTGTTTCATGGAAATGGTTCAATCAGGAATGAAGGCCCATAGGCAGGCAGGCACACAGGAATAGAGAGGGAGAAACATTTATTTATTTTATTTAGTTATTCATCTTGCTTGTTCCCCTGACCCTGACACTTGAACCTGGTTTTAGAGTGTATGAACTAAGTTCAGGGCTCTTATTCACTAGGCCACCAGGGTACGCCTGTTGTTGGATTACCTACTTTATCTCATCTGTGGAGAACTCTTGCTCTTCCTTTCTGTGCCCCTCTGTATTAGAGTTTTTCCTCTGTATTCTTTGCACCATCCAAAATAATCGCTTTTGTAACTCATCAGGTTTTTGTATGACCTAAAAGAATTGCTTATAAGAATGTAAATTCTGCTTCATATTTTGACTTACCATATTATTCATGGTGATAACTTATGATTGCAGAAATAACCGTATATTCCTGATTCCTTTCAAAGCAATATTTTAATTTTAACAGTCAAAATTAAAATTTTAAGTCAATTGAGAACTAAAAACAATTTTATTAACCCAAAAGTGTAAAGCACTTTCCTGATACTCAGCACTAGAATTCTTCATTTATTTTGCTAATGTAATATATGTTATATTATATGTAGTACATATATTTCCCTCCTTTTGGTAATATAAAATCATTACTCATAATATATAGCACTTCTCAGCTCCATTACATCTAAATAAATAGTAATTTGTTTCTATGAGCTATACTTTTGTCAGTGGATAGATTTAGTATTAGATACTTGGAGAAATTCCAGAAGTTGTCTTTATAATAGAATAAACTCATGTACATTGTGTTTTACTTTGACAGGTGTCTGAGGCTGCTGGTAATGAATTAGCATATTGAGGAATTTTCACGTACCTCTATCAGTTGAAGAGTGCAATTTAAGGTATTCATTTCAAAATAAAGAAAAATCAACATATGTCATTGAGGTAATTTTCCCAAAATAATTTCTTACTAAATATCCTAAAGAAAAAAAATATCCCACAAAATATTAAAATGCAATCCTAATTATTGTTTCCAATCTCAGCAGATCTCAGGGAAGATGGTTAACGATGTTTATATTGCTATATTAGATATCACAATTTTCTTTTTTCAGAGAATGAGTCATTTTTCATCATTTTTCAGGAGTGAATCATCTTTCAATTCCTATGTATTTGTTCATCAGGAAATATCTTTAATGGGCTTATGGGTGCAGTCAATTGCTTCTGTAACATTGAAAATCAAGTAATCCAAACAAATCATTTTCATAAGTTGCAGGTGCTGTCTATTAGAAGAAAAGATGTACTTTGATGTTCTTTTAATTAAAGTTTCAATTAAATTAGTTAGCATTCTGCAAAGAGATAATTCAGTTTCCCCTGGTTATCAGCCTGTCAATTCCAGAAAGTACCAATTGCCAGTTAGTTCTGTGCTTCCAGTACTTTAACTTTGGCAAGTACAAAAGCAACTAGGGAGTGCTAGTTTATCTTTTAATTCAAACTTGCCTGCAATACTAGATTATACTTTATATGGCAAAATTTAGAGAACATGTAAACACTGCAGTTCTCAACCCTGGTAGTTCCAGAATCCAGCTAAACTAAGTTCCGATTTTGTGTTGTTTTATATTTCATAAGCACTAAATAATCTCTGTGTAATAAAAAGAAAACATTGCTGCTTTAGCATAGTAAGTATATTTGAATCTGTTCATATTTGTAGTAGAAAAATCATAATAAACTTTGTATAATATAATAATATAAAATAATAACATTTCAAAATCTAGGACTGCTTATGACTCTTTTTTTCACTGTTATTTATTATAAATAAATAAATAGCTTCTTTCTTTGGAACTCAATTTCCTCATTCAAAAATACAATACAGTGGCGATTTCTTGAACACCTAGAGCCAGGAACTGAACAGGCATTGCCTATCACATAATGATTAATAAAATTATAGACTTTAGTAGCTCAGATTGGTGGAATGATACTTATTGTTTCATTGAACTCTAAAATTGATTGATCTATTGAATACCACTCCTACTGAAAGATCAAATGAAAACAAGCTATTCTTGTATATTTACTTGAAAAAAGTGAGAATTTCCAGTAGTAAAACAGAAATATATCTTTTACCTAATCTGTAGAGGAAAATTTAATTAGATCTATAATCATAAGAGAACAAGGAAATGTCTCAAATATAAAAACCTATTTTCAACTTAGGAATATTGAAATAAATTTGTATATTTGAAATATTTTGAACATAAATGGTTATTTGAATTGAAGAAAATAATTGCCAGTGGCACTGAATATGTGCTATTGTTTTTTGTTGTTTTTTATTTCTAATATGGTGAACTCTAAAACAGGTTATCTTTATAATCACAATTATAATTATTTCTTTTCATATAATACTCTGAAGTCTATAATAACCCAAACTTAGATATTTTCCCATAAAGGGATTTTTTAAAATCTTTAAAATATGCATTCTCTGACATTATTTAAAATTACAGATGAAAATCTAAGGCATTCTGGGCTGCATTTTCCCCATTATGCCAAATCCCTTACAGAGAGTCTATCAGAATGATCATTTAACACCTGTATCACTGCCTCTTCATAGTGCAACCTGTAATCAAAGTGTGAAGCAATCACCATAGCAGTTATAATTTAGATTATGACATAATAGATTTGAGTATTTGGAATTTCCCTAACCATTGATTGCAGTAAGTGGCCACAATTGAATCAGGAGCCAAAAGCTTTCCATTCTCTCCTGAGACAGAAGTGATGGCGGAACTTATCTGAGCTGACGCTATAGAACTTATCTGAGCTGACGCTATATGCGAGATGCTTTGTACTCTGGAGTTAGAAGTTGCATAAAAATGAAATCTCAGAGAGCTTTTATTCTCAAAATTTCCATAAATTTATCTTTTATTAACTCTTTTGGTTAAGGGTCAGTTATATACACTTTCAGTCAATCTCAGCCATATTAAAAAAAATAAAAAAACAGTTTTAAACACAACAGAAGCAGTATTTTCCTACCTCTAAGGAAAAAAAAAAAAGCAGATAATTTTGGGTTAAATGCATATGGCTATTACTGTGACAACATTTACAGCTAAGACAATTATTGGAGATCTCAGTTAAAGTACTTTTTTTGATTTAACAAAAGTTCACAATAAAATTTAATAAAAGATCTTCAAATTTCTACTTCTAGTCTTTTACTGTTTTTGACTTAGCTGAGGGCCTCTAGGAAAGGAAATGAAGAATAAAAATAAAATACATAAAAAAAACTTGAGTGCAATGTTTAAGTGCATGTCAAATGATATTCAATAGGATATTCAAGTAATTGAAGCAAGAAAACTATTCTAATTAACTAACATTTTTCATACACAACACATACTCTCTCACACATATATATTCTCTTTATATTATAGATAATTTTATATTTATAGATAATGCTTGTACTCTAATGCATATCATTTCAAAATGAAATTAATTTCAGCATACATAAACATTGCAATTAATGATGACTTGTTATAGGGATTAAAAACATTTGTGTTGAAATAAGATACAGTACTTATTACATAATCTTGAATGATAATTGGCTTATCTCATCCTCAGTTATTCTATCTATGATAGAGGGACAATAGCATCCTCTGGGCTTTGTAAAGATTAAGGAGATAACCCATGTACTATATTTAGCATAGTGCATATAAACAGTATTAAGTGTCAAATAAATGTAGCTAATATATAAGCTATGATGTATATGTTGTTCTATGTGTATATAGAGAGAAAACTGGCTTTGTTTATGCTACTACTTTTTACATTTGTTATTTGTTTTCCTTCTTATTAGACTTTTCAGTTTTTGGACTACTAGTTATTCTAACATACTCAAACTTTTGGTGCTGCTCTAACTGGAATTTTTTTCCATATGACATTCTGTATCCACATGCTACTGAAAGTTATCAAAATTCAAGCCATTTGGCTTGTCTGTCTTAGAACATTAAAATGTGGAATGTGACATGTTGCTATATGCATATAGATGCATATATCTATGTATATACAGTTGTTTTACTCTTTACACTCATAGAGGTAGGAGAACAGTTTAAAAAGTTCAGTGTTCTTACTTTGACTTCCACCACTCAAAGAAACAACTCAGAGGTTTTTCATATTCATCATAAAATATCCACTATAGTGAATAAGCCTGTAGATCTTATTGAAAATATCTTAGGGGAGACAAATCATTGCCCACAACAAAGAGAACTATTTAATTAATCCCCAAAAGACATTTCTATTCTGCTGAAGGTCTCTATTGCCACCATCCTGGGGAGCTTACTTTAAGTCTGACCAGGTTTCTGTAGTATGCAAAATCACTTCCGGTGAACTATAACACTGGTCCAGCCTCAGGCCAACTTCTATTCCCAGAGGACATCTCAAAGCTTCTTTGCAGTAAAACTGATCTCACACTTCAAGGGAATTCAAGCACAAACTGCTAAGAAGATAAAATTTTCTTCATATTTTATATTTCCCAAGCCCTAGTAATATCAGCGATTTATATCAAAACAAGAAAAAGGGTTTATATTTGAGAAGTTTTTGGTGTGGCATGGGTGATAGACTTGAAAAAATACAAACTACAATCTAATTTGGTGAAAGATAAATGTGCATCCCACACTCGATCACAGCATAGGAAGGGGTCCATTAACTTTACATGATGTGGCAGGGGATGTGTTAGTATAGTTACCTCATGAAAGATGAGTAGGATATCTTTGAATTTAAAGAAGAAAGAGTTCAATTGCAATAAAGTAAACATGAACTGACTCTAGAATTCCACTGAAGGTCATAGAGAAAAAATAATTCAGGACAAGAGGTTGGAACATTGTTAAAGCATGTAAGCCGCTACAGAGACAGAGAGGAAACATAACAGAGGCAGGAGTATTAGTTAAGATGATCCCAAGCATCTGTGTAATAGATGGTAGTTGTCTTCTCTGAGACTTTGACAATGGGAATAAAGAAGATGGAGAAATGTTACTATAAATGTAAAATTGAATGATTTATTGATAGGGATAAGGGCAGGGATGAAACAGTGTAGAGGAGGATTCTAAATGTCCAAAGGTAGATAATGATGGCAAATTCTATGTGTTAACTTGACTTGGCTAAGCAATACCCAGATAATGATAAAATATTTCTCGGTGTATCTATGAGTGCATTTTAATGCATTTAGGAAATTATTAGAATTGACTGAGTAAAGACGATGACCCTCAACAACAGATGCACAGTTTGTGAAGATGTTGAGCTTAGTTTTGGAGATTCTGAGGTGTCATTTAGAGGTATCACATAAATAGTCGCATATGTTGCCAAAGATATTAGTTTATTAGTATCTGAATAACAGTTGAAATTTGAAAGTTAAGTGTATATAATATGTTAACTAGAGGATTATTTTTTATTATCTCTTTCTAGGAGTTCAAATGCTTCTCCATGTCTGTCTACTCTTACAGCCCACCCCAGAAGAATGTGAAACTCTGATGAGTATTATCTATTGGCAACTCTAAGTTGGCTAGGGTAAGAAAAGATAAGAAAACTTTAGTTAAATTTAACAGACATAGAATCCTAGGGCAAACTTTAATTACAAATGTAGTGTGTGACAGGTATATCTGAATAATCTATCATGCCTCAGTTTCCTCACTTGTTACATGGAGTAAAGTTCTTTACCTTAAAGAGTTGCCATATGGATGAAATAGGATAAATATAAATAGAAGACTTTAAACAGTGCATGTAAGTATTTCAAAGTATTGAATATCATTTTATTACCTAGGGAAGGCATCAAAGATTACTATCAGTACTGGTCAAACAGATTTGCAAAGAAAAGATAAAAAAAATGTGAATTTTTAAAAAGGTTTAAAGGGAACATTGCAAGTCAACAGCAGTAAGGAGGAAATAGTAAGAAAATTCCTCAATTTAAAAGAGAAGCCAAAAAGAGAAAAAAGAGAGAGATGTTTTCTATAGAAAATAAGAGCTAGCGATCCAGTAGTAGATGGCCTAAACTAATTTCTTTGAATAATTTATTTGATCACAGAGAAATTTTTCACTACCTATTTTTGGGGACTATTTACTTTTCCTTAAAGAATGTCTTGAAGGCACAGGAGTGACTGATTAAACTAGAAAAACAAGTGATTTGTGGGTGAATCCTTTTTGAATCCATAAACATAGTAGATTATAAATATTTAATTTAAAACAAATAACTCCATAGCAAATAACTTCTCAGAAATAACTCTTACCCAATATATTGAGTATTCCCCTAGAGAGTTTGTAAGTGACAAAGAATATTCCTTGAAGCTTTCAGATTTCTTTTTGTCCAAGAGTACAGACAAGAAGAATTAACTTTATTTATTCAGAACATTTCATATCTGTTCTTCCTACCATAGCTTAACTGGGTGGAATTTGCTAAAACAAGAAATATAATTTAAGCACAGATTTAATTGACAATAGAATTACCACTAGGACTCAAAATAAGAATAACTGTTTGATTCTTGGAAGTTCAAATGAAATAAAACAGAAATTTTAGAATCGAAAGTCAATGAGTGATAATCACTATCATCTTCGACTAAAACTGAAATTAAAATTGTCCTGTAATTTCTGCTTCCAAGGCTGATTTTCTTGAAGGCGAATGTCAGTTATTTTCCTCTCATAAAAGTTTATATAAAAAGTTCATGTATAAATATATATATATATTTTGAAAACAGCTTTTATGACTTTCTTCTTATTTAAAGAACAGTTAAAAAGTTAAAATCTAGATTTTTTTCTCTAATAAGAGAAAACAACATAAATTCCTCTAATAGAATATTTTATCATTTTTCTTGGCCTACCTGAAGTAATAAGGTACGTAATTATACTTTTTCAAATTTAAGTCCTCAATTTTATTGAGTACAAATTTTTAAAAAATTTCTGTAAGCTCATAGTCAAAAATAATGCAGTTAGCAAAACAGTGATTTCTAAAATTCCTAGATTTGTAAGGTTGGAAATATAAAGATATGCTTATGCTGTTTGTATTTCCAGATCACTCACCATTCAAGGAAACCAGTTCTCAATCTCCATATTGAGACGTCATTAGTGAATTATCAATGAATTTGATTTCTACTCTTAAGTTTGTCACTTATGAATTTCTTGAGCACTATTTAACCTTTTAAGGAGGAAAACTTGCTTTAAATATTAAAATTGTCATAAAATGATTTTTCCTTGAGTGTTGTGAATTACTTTGGCAAATAGTCTATGTGACAAAGACATGAAATGGATTCTGCCACTATTTACTGAATCAGACTTCTTATTTTTGACTTAAATAGAGTAAATACAGTCAAACTGTTTTAAACTTACTTTATATACTTAAAAATCTTGCTTTTAACTTTAATAATGTGTTCTGAAAATTTGCAGACATTTTATAAATTATAAAACTTAACAGTTACCTCATAAGTTAGAAAGCTATTACACATCATTACTACACTCACTACTCTAAACATTTGATAAGGATCTTGTTTTAAAGAAATGTGAAACTCTCTTGCAGACACAGTATTCTGACTTGACATCATCACAGACCCCTCCCAATGACTTTCAGATCCCTGAAATGAAAATCACTGTCTAGGAAACAAAGTAGCTAAAGCAGATTGCCCCATGTCTCTCAGAATTGATCTCCTCTAAATGCCCCACTCTGAAGATTATTTTAAGCTGAGGACAATGAAAGATAACTAGAAAGAGAAGCTTCTCCTTTCTCCTGAACCTTCAGACCTTCCCATATCCAAATAAAGCATCACCACCTTTTCCTTAATCTAGAAGAGGTCACTGTTCCTTTAGCCCCTAAAAGAATATTGTTTGGTTAGGTCTTTAGCCAGAAGTTAGTTCATCTGTAAACATCTTTACCTTCAGAGTAGAGATGAATCATCCTGTTGAGGTTGAGACACCCTGAGAGACATGGGGTCCAACCAGAAAGAATTCATGGAGAGAGAGCTGTTTGGCCAGGATCACAGTGCAAGTTTAGTAAAAGAAGTTAAGAGTAAGTTTAAGCTCTCTGTGGGCCAAGAAAGACATTCAGAAGGGAATGCACATGTGTGTGTACCAGCTGTGCTGCCTGCATCTCACACTGAGGCCAAACGGATTTTTGTCTCTATACCTGAGCAGTGGAACTCTTCCCTTCTTGGTTGTGTTCAGGGACTTGAACTCTCCTGCAAGCTGGTAAGGTTACCTGGAATAAAAACTGTGTGAATAACTGAGAGTCCCTGACCCAGGTTGCTAAGGTGGAGTCCTTTCCCTTAGCAGTCTCATGTTTTGTCATTTAGTTAATTTTTCACTCAAACATCTTCTATCTGAATAGCTGCTGAATAGATTTTAAGCTATGCTGCTTCCACATTAATCTCTGTTTGCCACCTCAAGACATGCTTCCTCTTGTGTCCTTGTCTCACGCCTCCTTTCCCATGTCCCAGCACAGGATATGTCTTTGGTCTTCCCCACTTGCATCAGAGTATACTCCCATATAAATTCTCAAATTAGGTTATTAAATTTGAATGTTTTGCTTATAAATCAAGTATGATATTAATTTGGTTGTTTGTACAGTCTGTGAAGAGATTCAGAGGGAAGGGGAAATTTTTGCTTCAGCAGGAAGAACCAAAGTACTAAAGTAAAAATGACCTGGAGCCTCTTCAGAAGGAAAGGGTCCCTCAACCAAGGTCAGATCCAGATGCCTGTTTTACAACACATGGAAAGACCGAAAGGCCAAACAGAAATTTCTTTGTTCTCTAGACTTTGGCTCTTTAAATTCTCACCCAACTCCATTTCAGGAAGGTAGAATTGAGCCCTGCTGTTCCTGTTTTCATGCTGGCTACGTTTGCAATAAAACTCTCCCATTTGCAAAAACCTGCTTAACCATGTTTGGACTGACAGTGAGCTTTGAACAAATGAACACACATTTTGGTAATAAATGTTTCCTTTTTAACATTCTTTTCTATCCCAAACCCCATTGTTTAAACATACACAGATACACATACATACACATAATCAATATTTACTGAAATATCTAAAATATCTAACAGAAATTGTTTTAATCTAAATTATACTAAAGCTAGTTTAATTGGGTATTGGAATTATGTGGAAATTCATGTGTAAGGGAAAAAGGCCTGCCTGACGCTTCCCAGCAGCCATGAAGATAACCATAAAGACTGCTCAAGCTAGCAGAACCATAAAACATCCTCTGATATAAGCTTACTGGAATGCTGTAGGCAACTGGTAAGTCACCAACAGATAAAGAACTTCCCTAATTATTTGCAAATGGAAACTTGTGTGTGTCTTGCAAATTGAATCTGGTGTATGTATAGCCCATGTGAGGAATTCACAAATAATTTACTTGGGTTCAAGCTTATAATCCATGCTCTAATTTATACCTCTCTTTCCACGCTTGCTGTAACCTATGTAAGTGTTCCCTCATATGCTATCTGAGCTCAGCCTCTGGTTGCCGAGCCCATCAACATAATAAGCTTGCCTAAAACATTTCCAAAAGAGTGTCTGGTTTGTTGCAGGACAGGAGAGCCGCAACACATAGAATACCTTTTGTTGTTTTGAAGAGATTGTAGAAAATCTAAGTCACTTCTTACAAATAAAATTTCGATAAAATAAAACATGACATTTGATGCATTCAGGAGAGTTAAGTTTTTTATTTTTTTTTCCACATCTGCCTCTAAATACTGGAAAATCTTCAATCTTTTCTTGGATTTTGGCTAACTGTCTACTGTGAGAACTGAATTCAGCATTTCTTCAAGTTGTTCTAATTGCTTACAATGGCATAGAGGAAAGAGGTTTAAATTTACATTTAATGAATTGCATTTCTCGCCCTAAAAATTCATGAGACAATTAAAAGTCAAACTGAATATATTTGGGATCAAAGAATCGTAGTAGGGAGTAAACTTATTTAGGTAGAAAACCTAGAATGTGCCCCCAAGAGGGACAAGTCAGGGGTTTATACGATAGTAAAAGAGGAGGATGAGGTAACTGGTTAGAGAAATGAGTTGAACAGTGTTAATGGGTTTAAACTATTCTTCGTTTTACATAATTAATTCTCAGTTCTATTCTCTGCCATAAAGTCCATAATCATCAGCTCTCATGATCCAGATGACTTCTCAAACAATTGTTTGCTTGATGGTTTCTTAAAACAATTGCTTTAGACTCTCTTTAATGGTCTTTGACCTGTTTCAAAGGAGGAGGTAATACAATTTCTCTATAATGACTGCCAGGCTCATTTTAAAAATATCTCCACAATGTCAGTTTTTCACATGTTCTTCAGCATATATTTTCCCCCTTTTTCTCCTGGCTCCTCCCTAATAAAATATAAAATATGAATGTCTTGAAGTAGAAAAATATGTCATGAGATATAAATTACTTCTAAAAATACTGTTTGACATTGATAGATCCCAAATAAGCTTTAACTATTTACTATTACTTAAGGATAATATTATATTAATCTAGACTAAGCAGGATAAATATAAAATTATTAATAAGAAAAATAACAAATCAGACATCTTAAAGTTCTGGATTCAATAAAAGAATAATATTGAGTGCTCATGCAGTTTATGTCTGTATCTGAAAATAGAACTAAAAAGGATTCAATAAATAAATATTTGGGGAATTTATGCTCAAATTTTATACGTCAGACTTCCCCAGGTTTTCTTATAATTATAGAATTTCATATAATAACCCATGATTATTAAAGAATAAATAAATAAAGCAACTAGAGTGGATTTGTCACAAAGTTAATTCGGTTTTGGTCTGTTTAGTGATGGTAGTACGAGACAGTCTTACTAAATTAAAATAATGTTGGTCTTTGTTATATAATTGAAAAAAATCTTTAAGTAGGGTGTAAAATGTGAAATAAAACTGGTTTACTAGTCTAGTTCTTTATTCTAAAGAAAAATTTAAAGAAAGTTTATTTTACATTTGAAAGTTTATCGAACATCATTCTTTGAATTGAAATAAGTAAAACCTTTACCACAGGTTATAAAGGATAACATTTGTTCTAGTTACTCCCAAGCTAGGACTTTAGCCATAGTATTCACATTTAATTTTACTGACAACTCTGCTTAGTCTTGTCAAGTTACACTGCCTTCTGCAAAGAAAGGCTATATCTGTATTCCCAAACTTTTAGAACATAATAAAGAAGCAAATATTTCTGAACGAAGTCTCTTTGAGCTGTTTAATTTACTTTGCCACAAAAGGAGAATGACACTGAGCACTCGACAACAAAAACAAAAAAACAAAAACAAAAGCACTTTTGATACTATTAAATGTATGACTTAATCATTGCTAGAAATAGCATAAATATATAGTCAGGAAAGTCTTATCCTGTCTTTATAGACATAGTGTGGCTTAAATATACGACATCTTAAAACAATGACTTTCCATTTCTCAAAATTTTAAAAGTTTTTATCTGAGATAGAAATCAAAGAAAGACCTATTAAAATTAAACCAGGAGTAAAGGTTAATCCTCTATCACCCTGGTGACTTTCTTCGTTATTATATATTACTGTTCATTCACTTAATTTTAGAAAGACATGAACATCTTTATTAAAGTAGATTTTTAATAATATTGCATTTATGTGTATATATATATTCAGTTTTTGAAATTATGATAGTAGGATGATTGAAATGATCACAGAAATATTGCACAGACAATATTAATTGCTAATCTGACAGTAATGATGAAGATAATGTTTTTATATAATATATTTAAAATAAATTTTGATTGGATAGCTGTATATTATAAAGAAATGATTATTTTATGTTTATGATAGTCTGCACTGCTTTTGTTAAAAACTGTACGTTTTTGGGATAATATTTCAATTAAACTCCCATAAAATATTAGGTGATGCCCTAGATAACAGAGAATAGAATTTTCATTGGCAAGAGTAAAGAAACCCTATGACTTTGGCATCAGGCTTACATTTTAAACCAGACTATTTTGTGCAATCTTAGAATAAAGACGTTATACGCTGTCAGGCTGATTCATGGAATAATGTACCTTTTCTTCCTCCATAACACTCATACTTGCTAAGGCAACAGTCTTTTTCCTTGACATGTTAAATACTTAGAATAATACTTGGAATTGCCTTATATCTCTTTTAACTTAGCTCTGTGATGAATGAAACAATGTGACTCTCAACCTAAAAATACTAGGGATAGGTAATTCCCCTAAATCCATCTTCTCCTTTTATTATTATCCCCTTCCACTCACCTGTCATGCAATATTCAGCATATTTAAAGCAGGGCTTATTGTCCTTTCCATTTAAGTTATGTCTTTGACTTGTCTAATTCTAATAATGGTGGTTATTATCTCCAGGGTTGGAAATGAGGAATCTGCTTTCTTCTGACCCCAGAATAAGCAGTTACCGAACCCTCCTTATCCTTCCTGCATTTTATATTTATTCTTTATTTATCCTCATGGTAGTAATCATTTTCAAAACTTCATAACTGAGGTAAGTTTTTGAAGCGTTCATCACCGCCCCATCTCACTCTCTAAAACATATCCTATAAGATATCACAAGCACACCTCTGGTTACAACCCAATCTTGAAATGCTTTAATCATTGGTCTACCCATGTCATTAAAATGTTCAGCGCTTCAAAATGAAGTTGTGCAAAATAACTTTTAGTGTTTTACATTATTATTCATTTACCTTTAGTTCCCTTATTATATTTAACTATTTTTGTTATTTTAATTTTTTTCATCTTTTAGAAAAAATGTATTTTACTAGTGATTCTGACAAACTACTTTTGTTTTCTTTCACAGAAATTTGGTTTATAATAAGTGATATAGTTTATGCTATAGCATAAGCTTTGTCAATGTATCTTTCTAATCATTACCAATATATACCTTATATGAAGCTATTTTATCTAAAAATTAACTTTAAAGGTATTTAAAATTAAAATAAAAACCTCAGAGATTTTCGGTAGACTACAGAATAAAATCTAAATACCTTAGAACTTTCAGAAATTCTTAGTTGGACCTCAAACTATTTTCTAACATTGATAACAACATGAGATTTAAAACATGACTTGCCCTTCTTTACATGATTGTTTCTTCTCTGATTCAAGGCATATTACTCACTCCTTCCCCTATTCAGCCTTCTAACTGACTTTCCCACGTACAGGTGGGTCTTTTTCTTTTTATTCTCAAAATAGTATCAACAATCCTGTTAACTTAAATCAGATGATTGCATTATTTGGCTCAAAACTTCCGAAGGCAGTCATTTCTTCACACAGAATAAAACCCACATCTTCATAAGCACCTACAAAAATGAGATGATGTGACTGCTATCTCTCTGATTTCATCTCCTATTAGTCTCACTTCTCATCATGAGCAAACTCCACAAATCTTGTTTCTCTATCAGGATATCTCTTTCGCCATTTGTGCTCTTACAGCATCTATCTTGCATTTCTCTCATAATGTACCTCTCTTGTACACTGTTATAATTACTTGTGTCTCTCTTTCTTTCCTGCTAATTTTTAAGCTTTTTCAAGGAGACATTTCTTTTCCACCTTGTATCCATCAAAATGCCCCTTCGAAATGTAAATGTTTAGATAAGTAGGTATCTAAGCAATTAGATGACAGTACATGCATGTTGACTCTATAAATGAAGTTAGAACACTCAATTTATGGTTCCCTGAAAAGTGGCATTATACTAGAATTCAACATAAGTTTACATTTTAAAAAGTACAAATAGGTGCTTTGTTGTGTGTGAAAAAAAATCACTTAATGTACGTAGGTTAATATCAAAGAGTGAGTATAACCTTAAACTAGCACATAATTCCACGTCTTCAGTCATTAATAATTTCCTGAAACTGTGATGCTGAGGATGCATTTATAGAGAGAATGCTAGAAAGCTACTAAGAACATTTGACTCAGATGTCATAGAGTTTGGAAATACAATGAACAGATATTTAGATCTGTCCTGCTTATACCTGGTGGATAAGCCTGGCATTGATCAGAGTGGCTAAAACATAAATTTGAGCTGGTTTATTACTCAAGAGAAAAGCTCAAGTGTGTGTCTCTACAAATCATTAGTTTCCGGAAGAATGTATCTCACAATTTCTGCAAATGAACATATTTCCGACTAAAAAGCAGATCTAGCTGTAGCAAATTGGTGCAAGCACAATAGTTTAACTGTGTTATTTTTAGCAAATTTGTCTGTAGAAAATGCAATAAGTTTTTTTTGTTTTAGGAAGTGTGGGAACACTCGGGAAAATTGACACTTCTGAAAGAGAAACATTGCAATAACAGATTCTGTGTAGCTTTCTTTGTTTGGTCTTTACTATGTTAACATTTCCCTATCGGAATCCAAAAGAACAGAGAGAAATCTATCTCTAGCTTTTGTGTTAATTTTCAGAGTTTTATCTCTTAATAATGATAAGTTCCTTGTAAAAAATCTGGAAAACTATTTTCTTCGGAATGTTTCTTGAAAACAAAAACAGTTTTCTATCAATGTGCCTTTTCCAAAGGTGAGAGAGAAAGCAAAATTCTTTCACATTTTGCAATTTTAGTTCTTGGACTGTTTTCAGTCACCAGATAGACATTGAATAATATTTGCTATCCAAATTCTGGAGCCAATAGTAGAAGATTTGTATTGCTTTCTAGCCAAATTTTCAAATTGTCAGCAAACTGTCAGTGAGAGGCATTTTGTGCAAATTAATTATAAAACTTCCATTTTCTCATAGTTAAAATAATGATAATAATATAGTAAATATATCATAATAGTACTGTGAGTATTAAGTGAAATGACCTTTTTAATGGGTTTGGCACAATACCTGGCATAAAGTAAAGAATTGATCATTTTGTTTTAAAATCTTCTGTTTTTCCTTTTTTAATTTCTGCTTTTCTACCACCCGCCACCAATTTCAGTAATGTTCAACCACAGACACCTTTGTCCTTACCCGACTCTCCCAGAAAATATTTAGCAATGTCAGGAGACATTTTTGTTGGAAGAGGCTTCTGGTGAATGTTAAACATCCTACACTGCACAGAACAGGCCCCCAAAGTAAGAATTATCTTACCCAAAATATCATTGTACCAAGGTGCAAAATATCAGTGTGTCAAGGTTGAGAAAACCTGCCTTAGTCTATGTCCTTCCCCATCGTTTACCTACCTTCGTTTGCTTTTTCCTTTTATTTATTCTTTTGGGTTTGTTTGTTTCAATTGCCTCAGGCAGCATTGAAGTAAGCATCAGCCTTGAATTCCATTTTACTTTTATGTCTTAAAAATGTTTCTATGAAAAATCACCCTCATCGTTCCCACAATGGTGTTGAGAGAAGCAATTCGCCATGGACCCAAGTAGCACATCAGGTATGATTGTCCTCTACAGAAACTTTTTTTTCAAATTTAGTCTTTGCTAATACCTACGCCCTGTTGTAAGAATTTTTAAATATATAAATTCCTCAGTGTCTTTACCAATCTTTGTCTTTGTGTGCTAAATTACCACAAATATAGTAGCCTCTATAGTTAGTAAAGTTGGGACAGCGACATGTATTTTGTTCTTTTCATGATTTTATAAATCCTGAAATTCTTTCACTATTGTGTTCAATTAAAGGAAAATGTGTAAAGTTATTTTACTGTATTTTGAATATATTTCAATAATTAATGTTTCCACGGGGCTCACAATTATCTAGTCTAAAGATCCCAGACTCAACCCCTGTGTCAGTAGGATTATTAGAACAGTGAAGATGCTTATAAATCTTAGAAGAACGCATGTGGTCTCCCAAAGATTGACCATGACACTTAGATCAGGTAAAAAAAAAAAAAAAAAAAAGCCACACTCCAATAATTAGCTCTTTCAGCTATTTTTTTGCAATTATTTTACTAGCTTTAGTCAATATTTTTTTTATCTCCTGTTTTCCCTTTTATTTCTCTTTTTTTCACTTTGTTATATAGTTATAGGGAAAGTATTTAATTCTATGTTTATGCATTTATTTCAACTCAGGCTTTTGAAAGTCACTTTAACATTCAATAGCTTTAGCAAAATCAGTGATATTGTGCCATAAACTGAAAGAAAATAAACGTTCCTACATAGACTAATAATAGAGCTATTAATTTCTTTCTTGATATTGAAATTCTTCTTTTTCTTTTCCTCAAGGTAACAAGGAAAAACAAAACATGACTCTAGACTTCATTTTGGGGTGGGAACAGTTGTAAAAGGTTGATCATACATAGATGAGCTTTAAGAATAAATGTTTTACACTGTTCAGAGGAAAAAGTTGGTTTGTTTTATCAGTGTGACTTTTTTAGCATTGTAGGGATAATTCTTCGGCAGTTATACTAAATCACACTCCTATCACAATTGCACACTCAGCAGCAGCAGTTCCTCTTCTGTAACAGGTCACATAGTTTAAGTAAATGTAATTTTTCCAAACTTATACTTAATTCTGAGGCAGTGAGTATGAAATGATGTTTTAAATAATGTTCCTATTGCAAACAAATACTTCTCAGTTTTAATGAACACTATATATACAATAATAAATGGAAAATAAAATGTGTACTGCATACTCTTCAAGGATTCTTTCAGGAGTCACTCACAGTAGAGAACTGGTTAACTTATATGTTGTACCCTTATGTTATGATAAGTTAAAAAAAGCTTCAAAACTGATTTGACATTTTCTGAAAATAATGTTTTCAGTAATACATTTAGACAGTAGTATAATATTTAATTTAAACATGAAAAACAAGCAAATAGCACAAGGAAGTAATTTTGTAGACTGCATCTCTGATTATAGAGCAGATTGCTATATTTCATCTATTTTAAGTTTTCTACAAATGATTTTGTGATACTGTTTCTGAATTGTTAAGCTCTATTGAAGCCCTATAACTATGAGGCATAGGGAAGAGTGGTGTTAGAAAAATGTGCTCTTGTCGTGCTTTGAGTTATGTGCGTTATACTTTCAAAATTCAGATATATAACTTCTTGTTACAGATATCTAACCATCACGGGAGAACTAGAGTTTAATTACAAACATTTTAAGAACACACTTTCCTTCCTTTGGTTGGTAGCTGGTTCCCAAATTTTATGTCTATCCTGTGTTTGTCTAAGTTCGACTTTGAGGCCATTGAAGAGACTCTGTGTGCTCTGCCATGTCTAGTATATTGTGGGATAAATGGGCTCTAATCAGCTGGAGTCTTCAGTGTGTAAATGACTTCCTGGGAATAAGCACATGGGGAACTGCATTCATTCTTTCTGGTCACTAGAGTACCATTTAGCAAATTACCGTTGCAACCAGCTCAATGATACCACAGTGCTCTGAGTAAGTTAATTGCAGATTTTAAGGCACCTAACTTACTCCCATGACCTAACTAGAAACAGGAATATGGGCAATTCTGTTTGCCTCTGAGCACTGACTCGATGATGTATTAAGTGCTCTGAACTTAGAACTTCTAAGCAAATGAACAAGATTTTTCAGTTTCCTTGACCTTTTATTCTTTGGAGTATTCTGGCTCTCCAAAGACAAAGAGAAATATGTTCCTTTGCTTGCCTCAGACTTTGGGGAATCTGTTTTTTGATGTTAGCAGCAAATCCCCCTGACCTTCCTGACAGGAGAAAATTGTGTCAAGTTTGAGAAAGTTATCACTGTGCATCTGAATTTTGAGGATAAAATTGGAATGCTATGTAATGCTTGGATTTTGTTTTTTCTTCAGATTTTTGGATTATTTTAAGAGCTTCAGCAAATTACTAATAAAGTTTACATTCTATTAAGGGGTAGAGGAAGTCGGTGACTCTGTACATTTTGCTTACATATTTCAATCAATAGACTATGCAATTGAAGACACAGGAGGGCCGAACTCTTCAATTAACCCCTGTAAAAGGTGAGATTTGGAAAAGGAGGTGGTCAAATGAGGACAGATTACATGAGGATTAATATCTTTCCTGAATGGCATCTTGGCCTCTGAGCAAAGTTAATCAACATTTTATTTTTTTATGTTAACATAAATTATTATTTTCTTCATTAGAAAACATTCTGACTGTGGAGTCAAACTAAATAATATGACTTTGAGATATGGAGGCCCCTGTGAGGAAAATGGGCAGACCTTTAAAACAACTCATTAGAGAAAGGAGGTAATCTCTGTACCTAGAGTGACTGACTATATCCCTAAAATTAGAGAGGCTGGAGGGGATAGGAATCTCCCCCAAGCCCTTTATGAAAAGTACCATCTTCCTTTTCACTTGTGATAAAAAATCTGCTTCATAAGAAGTTCTACGTAGAATGAATACAAATTTAGTTTTAAATTTTTAACAAAAAAGCATGCTAGGACATTGATCTGTTTGTATTAATATTTGCTGTGCTAGTGGGATGTGCAATTGGTTGAGCGAAAGTGCAAAGAAAGAGAATGTTTATATATCAAAGAATATGGAATACTGAAGTTGTCAATACCAAAATATTGAAAATCTCTATCCACTATTCCTGCTCATATTCAGAAATTGTATTCAATACATTTATATGTATGTGTATATGTACATCTGTTTGCACATATATATGTAGATATATATATACTTATGCGTGCATGTGAGTGAATGCATATATGTGCTATTATTGAAGCTTTCAAAAATGGGAAAAACTGTACCACATCAATAATATATGCTCTTCAAATAAATTCTTTAGCTCAGCTAAAGATAACTGTGGGATGATTACAATTTTTCAGAATGTATTCTTAGCTCTTATTCTTTAAATATGTATTCCTTTGAAAACTAACTTTTTATACCTTAGCTAAGAAAATACATTGGTTTGCATTTTGAAAAGAGAAAGATCCGTCATTGCAATTTTTGGTGACTGTCAAGAGCTTATACTTTCTTCTGTAAGACCAGTGTTTATAAATCACTTACTTTCTAAGCAAGCACTTAACCGACATCGTATCTCAAAACATCACAATATTCCTGTGAGTGTAAAAAGGAGCAAATAGCATTCTTCTCACTGATCAGAATTGGAGGCCCTTGGCTGAGTTACTGAGGCACAGTGATGTCTATCACCAATCACACAGCGAACTTAGAGCAACAATTATAAGGCAAGGACATTTTTTCCACTGCTATAGATGCAGCTGGTTTCTTGGTGCAGGTGAATGTCCTTTACCTTTTCCAAGGGACTCAGGGATATGGGACATTTATGATAAATACAGGCACATATTTCTTCTAGCAATACTCTTGTAAGTTAATGTGAATTTCACTTGTACATTCAAATTCCCCCAGTTAGATTTAAGTGGCTCACAGACTAAACAAAAAAATAACATTCACCACATTTCTGTTTGAATTTTATTTTTCAAAAGCCCTCTATTCTACCTGAGTCAACTCGACAACCAAGATGACAAATTATTTTCTTTTGTTTGGCCACCCTCAATATATATCCATAATCATGTACAGTTTTTTTCTGGGACGTTGTGACATTTCCATGTGATTTGTTTTCTGGGTAAAAGACTCTTTTATAATGAAAAGGGTTACTGCCAGGGTTAGCAATATTAATGCATAATGTCATACGCTGTTGTTTGGACATATAGTGGAGGCTGCTTACAGCTGCCCTAAGTGTTTATTGTTGGCTGTGAATTAATCTGCTGTTCTAATACAACATGTTCAGTAAAATGACATGGATCACTGACTGGTTCAAGGTCCCTGCTATAACAATATGAGGTGAATAAAAAGTAATTCTTCCCAGACTAAAATGTTCCTAAGCCTCGTCCATATCAAAATAAATAAAGTATTGACTAAAATTTCACTTACCTATAGACTATAAATGTATATTTAATACTCAGCTAATATTGACTACTAATGAGATGACCTCTCCCACACTGGGAAGAATTACCACGTTGTTGAGTTTCATAGAAGTCTGCTTTCCAGAGGAAACACTCATCTGGAATTTTCTATTAAGGCCAGTTTAATGTTTATATCTTTTCCACAGTTCCATTAGGTTGATAAGAATGCATGTGGGAGCACAAACTGGTTTCTATTTTTAACAACTACAAATTCATGTGGGATTTGACTTAAATCTTGAACAAAGACACTGGTTGTTAAATATGAAAATCAGTTAATGCATCGTTTTATAATTTGATTGTAAAGTGCTCCTTTAAAAACAAACATAAGGCTCAATGTGAAGCAACCAGACTGAACTTCAGGGATCCTACCCCTTCAGAGGAACAGTTCAGTTCCTTTTTGTTATTAAGCTTTTCCTTAAGATGTCATTAGAAGAAAAGGTTTGTGGATATGAGAATAAGACAGATAAATTTAGCTTTGTGAATCCATAATTTTTACCTTCCTTTAGGCATATTGAGTAAATTGAGCCTGGGTCAGAGATACCTTTTCGTCTCTATGCTTTCTTATACTATGGGGCTAATCATACCTCTCACTGAATGATGATAGGAGAACTTGATGAGAACATTTTGAAAGTCCTTTGCAAAAGATTAACTGATTTCTTAAATTTTTATCATACGTACATGATTGCTTACTAATAAAATCGGATTGAATGCCAATCACTCATGAGAATTTTGAAAGACAGAAATCTGAATTTACACAGTTGATGAAGCAAGGTGAATATAGCTATCACACTCAGTTTCTCAGAGCTTTTGTTCATGTGGGTTGTGAGCAAGTTACTCACCTTTTCTAAGTCTCTGGTTTCCCATCTCCGACAAAAGAAAAAAACATCAAAGGACAAACCTCAGGGGTGGTTTTGGTATGAAATGAGATGATCTTTGCAAAATAATTAGCACAATACCTGGCACAGCAAGTTAACCTAAGTGACAAATATATGCTTATAGCTGCAGTATTATTTACATTTCTTTTGTAAATTTGTCAATACAGTCAGCCTGGCTATTCATTGTTTGTGTAAAATGAGAAAATACTTTTAACAGGAAACAAATACAAATTTGACTTTGAAAGGACCCAATTTTACTGTCTGTCTCTTTTTTTTTTTTATTTCTTTAAACTCTGCTATGATCATAACAAACCCATATGAGTCATTATGATCTCATGAGAAGTATATGAGATGTTTCCATTGAAATTTCACTGCAATCTTAATGCAACCATTATGGCTCTTCCATTGAAATCATAATCATATGTTCGGAAGCCATCATGGTGTATTGTGTCAATGCATACTAAGGGAGTCCTCATGCACAGCCCATTGACATGATAGACTATAATGGCTCTTTCAGAGCTGCTATGGTCCACTGTGTCAATGCATACTGAGGGAGCCTTTAACGCACTGATCCGAGCCTGCAAAGTACTTCTCCATTATGGGATAGGGGTTAGTCTTATGAATATTTTGATGAAAATCTGGTTGCTTGATTTCATTCATTTTTAACCAGCTTTACTGTGATACAGTGATTAGTGTTCATCACGCTAGTGTAAGGTTCCAGCTTTATTTAATAAGAGGTAATAGTTGTCATTTTCCCAAGATGTCAGACAATTTACTTCCGAACACAGATGCCTGTACCTAGGACACTAGCACCTTGTAGCATTCGTTGGGACATGGTTCATTGTAGTCTTCCAACCTCACCAACCCAGAATCTTTGTCAACCACTAATGAAAGCTGCATAAAACAATTTCTTGTTATTTCCAAACTATGTATCTGTGCTTGAAGTTTCTAGTTGGGAATTCTGGATTACAAAGAAATTCAGGGTTTTCCTAAATTTGTTTCTAAATGGAGAAAATAAATTAAAATTTATTTTCGGGAAACATTAAAATTGTTAACTTTAAGGAATGTTAAGGAAGAAAATAATGTCATTTTTTTAGTCTTATTTATCTATCCATGACCAAATGAATCATTTTTCTTCACTGTGTAAGAAAACTGATAATACAGATAAGCTTTTCATATTGTCCTGATGGTCTTTTTTTGTTTGTTTTTGCTTACTTACCTTTTAAGTATTTTGTAATTATCTAAAATTATTAAACTGTTTGGGAACATAATTTAGAAGATAGTTCTAAGACAAAAAGGCCAATAAAACATAGAAAATGAGAGAAAATTTTAAGAATTTTAAAGCCTTGCTTCTTCCCAAGACCGGATCTTGCTTAAGTTTACCTTCACCTTTTTCCACCAACACATAATTCTGTAGCTCCTTTCCCTTGATGTTACTTTTTCATTAATGTGAACTATTTTCATCACCTATTTTTGTTCTCAACTGAATGCCAGATCATTATTTTTGATATGTTAGCTTGTAACTGCAGTCCTACATGTGACTCATTCTATTAGTTCTTCAAGGAACACATTACTCTCACATAAAATAAGTCTTATAATGGAGTGCCTTAAATACTCCCAAATAAATGAAAATCGAATGACATTTTTTTTTTGTTCAAGGAAGTTGCTTGGTATAACTCATGCAACAGAATTAGTTTTATTTTTGTTTGAAGGTTCTGGTAGTCCAGGCATAGTAGAAATAAGATTATAAACAGATTGCAAATAATAAAATAAAAATTATAGCAAACATGTATATGTGAGTCATTCTTATCTATGTAAACATACTCAGAAATCACGATCCCCACTTTTGTGCTCTGTTCTGTGTTATGATGTGTTGAGACACAAAGGTTTTATCACTTTGGCTTCCTCGTTCTTTGATATTTGGTTGGGTACAGTCAATGGGAGGCATAAGTAAGGTGTAAAAAGGATTGAAGAGGCAGTCATTTATTTCTTCTATTCCCTTCTGCTTCATCTCAGCAGTCTGGCAATGCTGAGTGTCAAGACTAATCTCAGGCCTATAAGCAGTAATGGCTTCCTGCCAATTAGTCTGTGGGGATCTCAACATGTATTGACAATTCCATAACACTGTGACGCTCATGTCTAAAAAATCCTATTATTAACTCTTTTCAATTAAACCCTTTCAATAAAATTATTTTTTCCCATTAAAACTATTATTGATAAAAAGAATGGCACAAAGACTGGTTACTAATAAAAAGACGATCAAGATGACTCTCGAATTGGCTATGCTCAACAAGGATATAGTTTTTATTGTAGCATTTATGATTGATGGCCACAGATTGACTAATAATTTGTCTTTTCATCCATTGATGCTTATACTCAATCGTATCCTAGTGTGAATAATGTTGAGATCAAAGAATAGTTTCGGCAGGCTACATAAGATGGAATATAGTCACTTTGATGAGAGGAGTTGGTACTGAGCATGTCATTATTAGGGTCAATGATCTCAGCCACTATGTAGTAGTATACTCAGTAGGTATTTCTATGCATCCCTACTGCCCCAAGACAGGGATACTCTTTTTCATTGGGAATTGAGAAATACAGTAGAGAGAAATACCAAAATTGTTTGAAATATTTTATCTTTGTTATTTTCTGTATGTCGGAGACGTTGGTGGGATATGTTCTTATAGCACTGTGCTCCTTAATTTCAATAATTATCTCCTGAGAGAGGGAAGCAAGGTAGCAGAATCTACACATCATATATGAGGAGGGAGTAATTGCCATAAGAAACCATAAAGATCAATAGGTAATCAGAGTGCTTTGATATCCAGGGATAGTTGGGAATGCCTAATTAAGATCAGGTTTCTTAGGAATTAAATAGCTGGACAACTCATAAAGATACCTCAACACAATTCCCTTTACCAGCCCCGATGTCACAGTTCCTATGAATTTAAGTTGCTAAGTGTTCACAAATGGTCCTTCTCCAGAGAAATATCCTCTGTTTAACGCATAACATTTTCTCCTCATGGGAGTGCTGACCTTATTAATTTAAGGTGATACCATGTCATGGATTTATAAAATCACAGCTTTCTTGCCTTAACAGTGACATAAATTTTGTTGGAAAATCATGATACAAAGCTGCCAGAGTCAGTCAAAAGATTGATTCAAGCTGAGATTAATCTTTGTATAACATCTTTTCCCACTTTATTCTGCTTACCTTACTCCTTTTTTCTAAAGAATATTCACTTATTTAATTACAAGCTATTGAACCTTTTTCTCCGGCTCTGTTTTTAGAGGACTTTTTTTTAAACAGTTTGTTTACTAGAGCAAACAAGAATGATACCACAAGGATTTTGGAAACTTGCTTCTGAGAAGATTTTGCCCCAGAGCGTAGGCAATTCTTCAGAAAAAGGAGAGTTAGAGCACAAGATTGATACAAAAGGTGTTTATTTACAAAGAAAGAGGAAAAATCAGTGCACCCTCAAATAGTCAGGGAGGTGGGTTCTTCTGAAAGGGACCTGACTAGGGGCCTTAGGGGACCTGAGGTTTTAGAGTATGATATCTTGCTCTCAACTCTTATCCCTGTCCAAGGCTGTTTTGAGGTGGGACAAGGTTTTAAAATTGTGTTAGTGGTTCTTTTAACTTGTTCAGACAACTTTAGATTGGCGCCATTTTACTATATTAACACTTTGTTTCATTTTCCTCTGCAATCTGTTTATGTTTAGCTCCTACCTAGTAAGAATAGCATCTACTTATAATCTTAATTTGAATAAAAATACAACTACAAACAGTTTTTCTAAGAAAATAAGTGCATCTTTTCTAACTTGTCTACTATTAGAGTTCAAAAGGGGACTCTGATAACCCAGTAAAGAATAAATTTGATCAACATTATTTTGTGTGTGAATGAACTGCATCAACAGACTCATATTTACAAAAATCACTGATCTTATGCTATGTGCCTTCACACAAAAGTAGCTAGCCTGATGCCATGATGACATGACTACTAAGTGCTTGGTTATAGTTCCAACTGGGGGATTACATTTTCTGAAATAGGGACAATGCCGTAAGATTCAAAATGAGTTTTAAATGCAAACTCACATCTAGTGGAAGATATGGAGATGAATGTTCCCTCTTACTCTCTGTCTTGCTTTCTGTCACTGCATCTCTCTGTTCTGTCACTCTCCATGTATACACATATACATGTAAACATAGCTTGTCTGTGATACAGATTTTTTTCTCTCTCCAAAATCTGTATCTGTACAACTGTTTGCGTGTCAGGAGGTTCGGAAATCTTTGACAAGAATACCTCCATGAAGAAGCATTTATTCTTCCAGTTATTTGGAAGTTAAGGCTATTTCAGATCATGTTAGACTTCTTATGTCACTATATCACAAGCAGAGAAAGGTGCTATTAATTTGGTAGGAGTGAATAATTTCAGTTATCAAGGAAAAATTGAATTCTTTTTTGTACAATGCATGAAAGAAGACTTGAAACAAGGAGACTTACTGAGGAATATTTTAATAATTCACATCTAATAATAATGACCAAAAGTAAACTGTAACAACTAAGTGAGGATATGAGCATTAAGGTCTTGAATCTTGCAGAATCAATGTCATGAGTGACTCCTCTGTAAAGACTCCAGACCATTTGAGGTCCCGATAGCAATTAAAAGTGATATGGAATAGATGATATAAGAAGGAAGCAGTAGCTATCAGTTAAGACTCTATGACCTGCTATTTATAGTATGCATTATTGTAGCTATATTTTATATTAAGTGCTTGTTTCTTTTTGTCCTTTTCCTGTCTTCATACATGACAATTTCTATGTTTCATCTTATAATTTATGCTCAAGTTGGCTATATGAAAGAATTGACATAATCCCATGATGACACGATGGCTGAATAGGACATCTCTGTGGATAAAGTATTGAATATGAATATATGAATATGAACATATTCAAGTAAAAAAAAATGGATACTGAATGAAAAAAAAGAGTAGAATGTTCTTGTTATAAAACTATTCCAACGTGTCCTTCCTCATACAATCGTTATATTCTGAGCTCTAGGCAGCTGTCTGCAAACAGCTATAAAATTTAGGTTCCTTTGTATTCCTTGGATTCAAGCAATAAGAGACATAGGAAGGAGATGATTGAAAGTAATAGAGAGAGATCTCCTTATCCATAGCTCTGGTCCTCAGCAGGCATTGACAATGTTAGTGCCTCTATTTTCCTGTCAAGACAAGGCATAGTAATAACTCTTTCTATTGTTGCTACTCCATGATTGGCTCATAATTCCTTATTAGCATCCTAACTTTCCACACACCTCTTTAAATAGTTTCTTTGTTAGCTTTCATACAGTGAAACACTTGTGGAAGGAATACTTTGTTTATTGGTACTGCAGTTAATTGTCCGTTGATATTCAAGGACTTTTCCATATTCATTACAGGTTTTATCCTACTCATTCTTTGAAACTCAACAATTAAACAATTATTCTTTTCCAGTTTAAACAATGAAAATGAGTTACACATGACAACTATCTTGCTATATATCACACAGATAGTATTGAATCAGGACTATCTGATTCAAGCCAGCAATTTGGGTGTCAAAATATTTTAGTGGCACACAGTTTTTATATAGGTAAAGTATCTGCCAGAAATAAGAAAGACTATTTGTAGAACAAATAAAAATAAAGAAACAGAGTTTCTCTGTATTTATTTCAACCAGCAAGTATAGAACTGATAACTCTATATATCCATAAACTATAAGCACCTTAGCAACTAATTTTTTTTGTAAGGATTGAATAATTATTTTCAGATAACTTTTCATGAATTCAGTCTTTAAGAGAATATTCAACATTGTTGTCATATTTTCTCTTCTGAAAACTAATTTTTATCCTGAATTGGGGTACATTTTTCTGCACACTATACTCTTGCTTTTCTGATGGTTCCTTTTGTTCCCAAATTGGTTCCTAAATCTACATCAAAGCACAAATCGTTGGAGTTCATGGCTGTATCCTGGAGGCTTTCCTATTCTTTTTATATTTTTTCTTTCTTCTTTTGTCCTCTCCATGTCATTTTAATTTTATATTTTTCTTGCAAAATATGTTTGATTGTATGTTTATCTGATAAAGTAGCTACTATGAATTTACCAGTGGATTTAACCTGTATGTAGTCTGATGGGTTAGCTCTGCCTAGTCACAGTCTAGAATTGTACAAATATTATTGAGTGAGAAATCTAACAACCAGTAGAAATAATTATATTTAAAAAAGAAAAAAAGAGATATCTTTAGAGCTATGATTAAGCACATTGAGATTTGCCATCTTCTACATAACACTTGCAATGCAGTTATTTTTTAAACTATTCTGTTGGCTCCCTCACCTGTAAAACCCTATTCATAGGCAAGTCCCATGTTTTTAAGGCCTTTTGATCCTGGATTTTTGTTTTTCTATTAATCAAATTAAATAATCCGTATCAACTTTTCATATGAATTCCCAGGAAGAGTATAAAATATTTTAATAAGTTTCAGAAACACTGCACAATGTATTGTTATTTATAGATTTATAATTGAGCAAATGAAGAGCTGGTAGACATTTTTAATTTGTGAAGACTCTCAAAGAATGTTTGTTTACACAAAGAAGAACTATGCTAAAAGACAGTATATTTTAAATTTGAAAAACTGGTTTTTGTTATAAAATCTCATATATATATATACATTACTGTAAGACTATATGAACAAAATGAACTTGGAAAGTTTTGGGAATCAGTCACTATCTGAATAGCCCTTTTACTATGTAGATTATACAGTACATTATTATATTTATTCTTGAATTAAATCCATATGAGGCAGAAAACTGGTCTCTGGGTAATGCAGAAAACCATAAAAGAAAATTGTTGCTTTTCTTAAATTAAAAAAACCATCATTCAGGAGGTCAGTTCTTTAGAATGAATAAAAACTCTATTTTAAAAGCACCTGAAAATGACTGTCTATGTAGGGTTAGGGAGAGACTGAAACTATTTCAGAGAAAATGAATGAGATACCATAATGCGTCTTCCCTTACTGTAGAGATGAAAATAGGCTGCTCAAATTCTTTCCTGGGTGAAGCAACAATTATTGATTCTGAATCTCTGCTAAATAATAGCTCACATCTAACATTTCTGATATATTGCACATAAATTCATCATTAGCAATAGAGATGCATACTTGGCTGTAATTATAAGCAAAGGTTTCTGATAAGTAAAAAGTTTCAGGCATGACATGATGCTTCCCATATGAATGATTTTTTCTCAAAACAAAGTAACTCATTTAAGATGATCCCAGAATGGGCAACAGATTATGAGAATTAGACGAGAAGGTAAAAGTATGCGAATCCCTTTAACCAATCCCAGAACATCTTTTTTATTCTCTAACTTTCCATTCATTTCTTTTTTTCTCCAGTTTTGCCTTTATCATCATTTTTCCTCATCTCGCTCTCTGCTTTTTTCTCTTATTTCTTCCCCCAAATCATTTATCTTTCTTATCCTCTCTTTTTGACTTTCCTTTCTAGTGTATTTCTTTTGGTTTCTTTTGTCTCAATTCCTTTCTTAGTCTCCAATTTTATTTTGATTATATTTTGAAAAAGGAATAAAGGCTATATGTTGTGATGCTACTATAATTGGGAAATACATTTCGATTACATATTTAGGTCATAGACATTCATGTTTTCCTTTGGTTCAAATGTTCTAGGTACAATAATTATTAGAGTAAAATCATTTTGAGAATTTTAACTTGAGTTTTATCTTCTGAAAGAATTACTTGTTGGCTTGGCCAAGAATGGAATTGAGTTTATGATGAGAAAGGAAATGCCAAAGATCAAGTTGGCATGCTTCTCAGTGATGGCCTGCCTGAGCAAATTGGCAACTCATAAATGCTTTGGTTGATGATGCACACAAAAATATGTGCATGGGAGGATGGTCTGCCTGCTGCTGTGTGTGGCCAAAGAGTTACTCTTGCCAGCTGCTAAGTCTAGTCACAGAGCTGCTCCTGGCAGACAGAGGCTTCCCTGGAGCAGGAGTTTCTGAAACATTTGCCTGTGCATATGGAAGGGCATGTTGCTAGCTAGATTCCGAGAAATAGAGATTTTTTTCTAACAAACTTCTTCAGAAACAGTGATTCCTTCCACCCTAGAATAATTCCTGCAGTCCTAGAGCTACCCCAATGTCTTCCTAACTATGGACCACATATCGGTGGTCCAAACCTGGCTCCATGCAAAGGATTAATCAGAAAACTTCCAAATCTTAGCTGTATCCTGAGGAGAGAAGGAAAGACGAAAACCCAAACCAAACATCCAATGCTCTGATTTTTCTGGGGGCTGCCAACCCATGTTACTGGTTTATGTCTCACCTGTTGCAGAACACTGCTATGATCCATTATATTTGATACACCTGAGGGGTGGGTTATTTAGAGCAAAAATGGCATTTTGAACTAGTATGAAGGTTTAGGAAGCTCCCAGATTCTCTGGTCAGGCTGATTGGTATGTGTCTTCTTCTGTACTTGACTGTGATGATTGTGAGTATATATAATGTGAAGACACTAATACAAAGAGTGAAGAAAAACAAATGATTCAAATAAAGGAACAAGATAAATTCTAGAAACCCACCCTGATGACATAAATAGAGGCATATGATATATAGCCATAATAAAGTTCTTCATAGGGATAAGAAAGCATGCAAGAACAAAGTAAGAATCTCAGCAAAGAGATAGGACTATAAAATGGAAAATTATTCAGCTATGAAGAAGAATGTAATATTGCCATTCATGACAATATTAAAGGACATTGTGGGAATTAGGCTAATTGAAATAAATACCAAATGATTTACAGAAATCAAATCAAACCCAATAAAAAAAATCAAGCTGATAGATAGTTGTCAGAGATAAGGGGTGAGGGGCAAGCAAATGGCTACAAGGAGTCAAAAAGTATACATTTCTAGTTATAAAATGATTAACTGATGGGGATTGAAAGGTGCAGTAAGGTAATCCTAGCCATGTTCTTGATTCTGGTTAGTTTAATCAATTGATTTGTTGTTTTCCACCATGCATTTCCTATTCATGAAAATAAAAAAATGTGATTTTCAACTAAAATTTTCTTTAGATAACTTTCTAACAGACCATTCTTGGAAGGAAGGAAGAGGAGGAGTTATAAACTACTTCATTGCATATTTGGAAGTTACTAAGAGAGTGTATCTTAAAAGGTATGATAAGAAAAATGTTATAACAATGCATACCCATAATGACGGATGTTAACTGGATGTTGTGATTGTCTGCAAAATATACAAGTATTGAATATTTAAGTTTTACACCTGACATATATATGTCAATATAATGTTATTTGTCAATTATACTGTAATAGCTCTCTCTTAACTGACAAATCCAAACGATGCTGTTTTAGAAGTAGTGAAGATAGCTTTATTATGAGTGGGCCAGATATAGAATCTGAGCCCTGAAATACTTTTGGGATACACTTTTATTGGTGAGGGAGAGGGGAAGGTGTGAATTAAAACAGGAATTACAAAAGTAATTCAGTTATTCATTTGTGAATTCTTCACGTGGATAACACACAGGAGTCACATAATTGTAAAATACACATAGGGTTTCATTCTCAGAAAGGGGTCCTTTTTATCTAGTCGGTAGCTTCCAGCCAGTCTAGACTGTCAAGTTCCTGGTGGTCACTGTTGGTCCTCAGCGGCTAGAAACTGGGGTGTGGCTTCCTCTCTTCTACAATACCTCAAGAGCAAGAAAAAAGATTATTTGAGATTTTATGGCATTTCTAGATAGAAGTATGATCTACATTTCTCAATTTACATAGGTGATTTCCTAACTCTTCACATTTAGTGTGTTGATACTATATCTTTCCCCTTTAAAATAACTGAGGATGACTAGCGAGGCAAGGAGTTAGTCAGATTTATTTTTAGTTTATTACATCAAACTCTTTTATTGTTCGGTTGATTGATTTTTGATTGAATGGTCAATAGTATCTTTAGGTCAGTGATATTTGTTTCTCAAGTTCCCTGACATAATAAATAGCTAATTTTAAGAATTTTCCTTGCTGCATTGAACCTTGACTTGTAGGGAAAGGAATGCAACAATAAAGAACTCTATAGCATGTCCTATCCTCTCTTTTCATCCAGTTAGGACTGACAATATTGCAGTTTCTCAAATCAGAAATATTGAGTGAGCAAACTCTGACTGATGATGCTGAGGTCAGGAATGGAGAGAAGCAAACTTAGCGGAGATCTAGGGACCTAAGGATATAGGAATATTCCCTGCCCCTTAATGTACACATTCCAGCTCTATGACCTTTACAATCTATCATAAGAAGGATCCCAAGTAGAAAATGTTACTTTCTTAGCAGGCTTATTGTCTTCATTAACATGAATAAAGGCACAAGACAGAGAGTGACACCTACACACATTCAGTCAGGTATATGACCCACTAAAAAAGGTTGTAATAAGTAGAAATGACAGCCATTGACCATCGTGATTATTGTGTTCCCCCATTTCTCGCAAAGTCAATTAAACATACCCATCAAGCTTGTTACAAATGAATGGATAATGTTGAACTATAAAAAACAAACAAAAAAAACCCTTCAGATTCCTAAATAACCCACCCTTCTAAAACTCAGATTTTAACTTTGTCATTTAAAATACAAATTAGAAGGTATTCTTTTATTTTAAAAATATTTAGAAAACTACCTATGCTAGAGGATCAAAATTTTTTTCTGTTATAATTCTACATAATTCAAAAATCAGTTCCTGGAAATATTCATGATGTGCTTGAAGAGTAAAACAATTTCCTCACACTATTTGGAACATTTAATGCATTGCTAGAGTTGGGGAGAGGGGAACTCAATTTTTTTATAAACAAGTTCCACCTACAATATGTGTTTTTTGTTTGTCTCATAACACCAATAATGAGTTAAGAGAGTTCTTATATAATAGGATGAATGACTGTTGTATTATAATTGCAAACAATGTTGCTGATACTATACAAAATTCTCTTATTTTTGCGAATATGTTGTGCATTGTTCTTTGTTTTAGAATCAAACAATTTTCACTGAGAATTCTGTTAGCGTCTTATTTTCATAAACTATGTATTTTTCTAACATAAGTATATTTTTTCCAATTGGTTAATACTTTTCCAGGGAAAGTGTTTTCTAAAGTCCTGAGACCAGCACTATTCCTGCTGCTATGATTAAAGCACAGTGCTTGTACCTTAGCCATAAAAATATTCACGCCAGGGTCTTAGCTTACGGGCAAATTTTTCAGTTTATAGCTTTCCAAAAAAGCTTTTGCACATATTTTATTTATATATCCATGTATCTATCTATACAAAAATATGTTCAACATATTTTTTTAAAACTTCATGGGAGTCATTTCAGACAAATATTTAAATGAGTTATATACAATAATTTATTCATGTACTTTTTGATAGATTAATAAAAGCAGTCTTTCCATATAAATTTTCATATATCTGTATGAACGAAATTTATAAATGAAATGATAAACTATAGTCAGAGAGAATGAAGGGAATTTTGGCTAGCTTCTTATGTACATCCCTCTGTACAGTAGAGCATTTTTCTATATTTTCCAAAATATACTAGAGATATGCATGTCATTAAAGAATGTAATATTAGTTATAGTATTCAAATTATTTGATCTTTTGATATTTCTAGACATCTTTCATGTCACTTTAACAGTGTTACCAGATATATTTGTCATTAATAACTCTATATTATAGGAATTGTTATTATTTGCATCTTACAGATGAGAAAAGTGAGGCACAAAATTTTACTTACTTATCCGATGTCATATATTTAGTGAGTTATAGAATTAGCACTGACTCCTAGAAACTGCATTTCAATAACAATTCCTAGTTAGGACTCTGGTCAATCTAATTAATTGGCTTGTTGTTTTCTACTAAAACTTTATTATTCTTGGAAAAGACTATATTTTAGCTATAGAATTTTCCTTTAGATTGCTTTCCAATGGATCATGTATGATTAATTCATATTTTTCCAATATATGTATAGCTTTTTTCTGTAACATTGCCAAGATTAACTTAAATAATTCATTCAAGTCTTCTATTATACCCATTGTAGATGCCAGCACAATTTCAATAAATAGATATGAATGCATTCTTTAGGGGAATCATATCTGTAAAATTATTTTAATTTGTCCCTGGGGAGAGGATATTAGAGATGATGAATAGTTCTAAAGAAAATTATTAATTATTTTATAAAACTTTTTCTTAATAACTAAAATCAGTGTTTCATGTATTATGACTATTTATAATTACTTCACTGTTCTGTGACAGTGACGAAAGTAGTTGGAAATAACAATCAGTGAGAAATAGTAAAACAAAACCCAGCAAGAGCCTACTGGACACAAGATGGCAACTTCCAGAGTGGTGGGAAGTGGGAGGGAAGGAGAAGAAACAAGATGGTGTTAAAGGACACTAGAACTTTGGTGGTGGGCGTGGTGTAATACCCATAGACTGAGAAATGAGTTCAATATCTTACAATGAGTATGGTTTTGTTAACAAAAGAAATAATAATAAAATAATTAATTACATTAAAGAAAAAGAAATAGTGAAACATTCTAGGAATAATAACCTGAGAGCTCCCTTTGTGTTTGTAGTTTGAAAATTTTCAGTTTATTTTTATTGTATAGGCTTTATTAAATAATGTTTATTAGGAATTTGTTTAAGTCATCTGTTGGACTCATATTGCTCACCCCTGATGTATAATTGAATACTTTGAGATGGTCTTCAAATCCAGAATCTTCTTTTCTTGGAACTAGCCTTCCTGATTCCTGCTGCATGAACTTGTAAAGAGAACAGGAGACAGCAATATCCTAGTTTTCTTGGAAATCTGTATGAGGCAAGTATGGATATTCACCATGAGCATAGTTCATGGAGTGATGAGGACAATATGAGACTCAGAGGGAATGATTGTTTCATAACAAGGAACTCATACATTTCAAATTGCTGAACACCTGCACTTGAAATAAGTCCATCTTGTTGGTTTATGCTTCTGCTACAGTACTGGCAAGACCAACAGTTTGAAAGGGTATTCACAAAGTCATACACCCTGTTAATTCTGGTAGTACATTCTTTTTTTCATGATTGGCATGATTACAAGAAAAAAAACAAAAACAAAAACAAAAACAAAAACTTGGCCATATCTTCCTGAGTCTGCATCTGGTTGCCTAGCACAATGAGAGAAGAGACTCTACATTGAGTTTATATGTTTTAATTCTTATTATATCTTTTTATAAGTTATTTTAATGAATGTATAAATTACTGGATATTATCTAGAAAAGGATCTCTTTCATAACTTCATCAAATTATCACATTATGTATATCTTTAAGTTTTCTATTGGATTTTCTTTACAAGATTGGGCCTTTGCCTTTCGTAATGTTACATTCTTTTATAGAAAGGAAAATATCTGATGACTCGTTGCTCTGTGTCCAAGCATGTTTTTCAATTTTATATTGAGTATAAACTACTTTAAAAATGCATTAAGCCTTCCTTTACTTTCTCACACATCTTGGTTCACACAGATGCACCTGAAATATGTAAGTTCAAGGTTCTTAGCAACTATTTCCATCCCAATTATCCTTCTTAACTTATGCCCCTGCATTGTGTATCTAAGGTTTATTTTGGACCTTTTCAACTTCAGCTATACATATTATCTTAGCAGTTACTGGGAAAAATGGAATTCAATCAGCTAATCACAGGTCAGGGAGTATAAAAACAACAATGATTATTCATCTGAAAACTTAGAGAAAATCTGACAGAACACTCTGCAGCTATTCATATAACTTTTTTGAAAACAAGCCCTATCTTTAATCTGTTATTTGGTTTCAAACCTGCTTTTGATCCATTATTCACTTTGAAATGCAACCTTTGTTGAGACATTCACTTTAGCCATATTTTCTAAGATTGCACACACAGTTCAGAAAGATGGAGCCTTGTAACAGCTCCATTTTCTTTATTTCCCAGATCTTAGAAACACAGCAGCTACCAGACTGCCAAACTCTTCTGAGCTGGCTCCAGCTCCAGAAGCACAAGAACTGGGATTCAAGCAATTAGAAAATAATTTATTTTTGAATTGTTAGCTAAATACAGTAATAATGTAAACTGATAATGAGCCAAATATTGAAATGTTTCCCAGTACTTCTTTCAGTGAGCGAGCAGTACAATTCTGGAAGATGAGTATTTATCTTTATGTTTTGGCTTGTCCTACTCACTAAGAAATAAGTAGCAGTTTTATTTACTGACTGGAAATTGTTTAATTTGAGAACTAATATAAAACAATGAAGAAAGCCATAAAAATATCACTATTATTACTTACAATGGGAAGGTTGGATATAGCACAGCAGGGCAGTCAAATGGAGCTGCTTACTGAATGCCAGAATTCCTCAGTTTTGCTGCAGGTGCTGGATGACAGTGGGCCTTCTATTGTTGAGATGAGGCCCTGGAGCAATGGAAACTGAGGTCATCTTGGGGCCTGACTTGCACTGAGACATTATATGATAAAGGGACAAAGTGAGAACAAAAGTACTGCTAGGAGAATTATCCCTCATGGAAACCAGGAGTGAGAAAAATGTATTCATTTCTAATAGTATGATTGAAAACTCAATACTTTCTTAAGCAAATGTAATACCTCCTATTAATCTTGTGTAGATGATTAATTTCATTATTAAATTCTCATTTTATGAAACTTTGAAAAACTCAACTTTGATTTTTAAAGTCATAAGAATTCCTAAAAATTATGAATAAATGTGTTCCAAATAATGTGAGGTTGCTGAATTAATATTCATACTTTTCTTTCCCCCGTTGCTGTGTGGAGTCTCTTACTATTTTAATTGTTCAGCACATTAATGCTGTTATTGTGTTGCTTTTAAATTTACTTATCTAAATGATGCAAAATTTGTTTTCATAATTCAGTTCAACTGCTGTTTCCTTTTTGTCTATTTACTTGTGTTCTGAAGTTTTTCACTAATATGAGTTACTTTACTAAATCTGAGGTTTCTTTGGATTTTGGTCAAATATGTGTTTGAATTTAATATTTTTACTTCAGTTTTGGGAATTTCAATTTATTCATTTTTATTCCTTTATCACTGCTTCTATGTCTTACTGTTTTCCTTGCCTACTAAATATTTATAATTTGACAGACCTTCTTGCTTTATCTTCTGTATTTGAAACTCCTAGTTTTCTATCTAATCACCTCTGCTACATTCTGAATAATTGCTTCTATTTTGTTAATTCTTTAGTCATCAGTGTCCTATCTGCAGCCAAATCAATTCATTGAGTTTTAACTATTAGTTGTCTTTTCTTCCTTTACTACATGTATTTTTGATTGTTTTTCAATCAAATAGATAATTTTTATATTTATCAATCATTCTAGTAGCTATTGCTGTAGGGATCAAATAGTCCCTTCAATGTTGATATTTGCAACCTAATGAAATGAGCTGGTGTCCTTCATTCACTCATTCAGTGTTCTATTCTGAATCCTCATCTCTAATCTGCATGTTCTACTAGGCCAACCCAATATATTCATGCTTCTGCAATCATCTGATTATGCCTTATAAATCTAACTCTGTAGACTTCCAAATCATGTTTCCTATTGTTTACCTCTTCATGAAGTTCCTATTAGCTCCTATAAACATAAAAATAAATTATGAATAAATTGTTTTTCCTCCCAACTGCTTTTTCTTGCCTATTTTTATGAATGATCCCATAGTCCAAGCAGATTTTAAAACTGAGTGTTATAAATTATCTAATCCATTTGTGTATTAATACGGTATGTTGTGTTAATATCTCTTAGGTATACAGCTCATTTTATATCCTTTGCTGTGGTCTCATATAAGCTCTAAATACTTATCCCCTTACTGGGTCCTCTGATTCTTCTTTGCTTCTTTCTGACTTGTTTCTACCATAATTCTGGAGTAATCTTTCTGAAATGGAAGTATCTTCAGGAATCTATTACCTTAGTCATTTTTAATAGTTTTTCCATTACCTTAAAGATAAATTCCAAATTTCTTTTCATACAATATAGATCATATAGACTTTGGCTCATCTTTTTTGATTCTATTGCGTGTTCTATCCATTTTCTTTGACATTTCCACCACACACACAGCTTATGGTAAACGCACGTTAATATTTTTCTTTTTGTTCAGGAAAGCATATCATTTTTATATTTATCTAGGAATTTCTGTCTCCCTTGAATTCCTTATTTTTTTTTAAATCCAGTTCAATCTCCCTGAGGATTCTGTTGTCACACTTGAATTTAGTTGCAAGTTTTCCTTTTTGTTTCTCCATATCTCATACATAGTTTCATAATTTCGCTTAGCATCCCACATGAAATATATAGGGTCTTACTGATAAATTTTGTGGGAGAGTGTCCATCTTTAATTTCCCTGTTTCCAGAACTTATTGTATTACCTGCTATATTTTATGTTTTGCATCCTTGAATGATTCCATGCTATTTTATGTACTTCCTTTGCTATGAAAACTATCTCTAGGTGATAATGCTGCAATCTAAATATCTCACCTTTTATGGTTCACCTTTACCATCTCCTTCGTAGAATATTTGTTAACCACAGCTCTCCATTTTTTCACATTAATGAATTGCATCAAATTTAATGGCATATATTTATCTGTCTTTTGTTGGGATACAAACAGATTAAATTAATTTTCTCTCTAGTTTGTTCATGTCTGTGTATCTCTAATCTCTGGGAAAAATCTAAGGTAGAGAGGGGACACAGTTCAAATAATTCCAACGTTGTTATCATGCACTAAACTTTCACTTTATGATTTCCAACTTAGTTCTCTCATTGATTAACATATACAATCCCCAGGGTATAGATCAGCTTGTTTATCATAGATTTTAATGCATTTAAAAAGTAGGGTTTTTTTTTAAATTCTGTATTTTAAATGGCATAATTGAAATTACTGCATTTTTCATTCTCAAACTTCCTTAATATTCTACAAAATATTCCTTTGTGTATTTTTGTGATGTTTTCTATGACCTAATGTTATATCATTAATTTTGTAAAAATGTAGAATCACAATACCATGAGACACGTCTTTCTGTTCTCCAGCTATATTACTGTACTGCATTTACTAATGTCTGCACTTTAATGGTGAAGAGGATTAAATAAGAAATGTATAATGAAAAATGTGTTTACTAAGTCTATCAAAATTATACTCCATGAGTAATTTTATAGATAAATGGCTTGACTAAATTACCTGTATGACCATAACTTTCTATAGAGAACTAATATAGATGTCATAAATAAGGAATATGTGATATCAATAAGTTAGAAAATGGTATCTCAACACTTTATTCTTTACCCATATGGAAAGTAGTCTAGAAAATGGTCACTTTTGTTCAATTTAGAGTTCAATAAACTGAATTCAACTCCCATCTTTTTTTTTCCTGTATGAGTAATCTAGGACAGTTTACAGGCCTCTAAATCTCACTGGATCTCATATTTTGTGTTTATGCAATTATTTCATACAGCTATTTAAAGTTCTCTCTAATTTTCATTGTTTCAATTTTGACCCTTCTTTTATATAGAAGTATATCTTGCTATTACCAAATATATAAAATTGTTACCCTGCTTTTTATAATAGAACTGTAATTTAATTCATTGTAGCCAGATATAATAGGTTAAATACTGTTGTTCCTTTGAAACATTATTTTTGAAAATTGTATATTTTAATGTGATCATTAAAAACAATTCCTTGGTACAATTTAAAATAATGTGTAATATTCGGATTTTAGATATGCTATTATAGAAGTATTTTTCAGACTAAATTAGCTCATGATGTTGTACCTATGCATTAGATCTTTAATGATATTCTTTTTGTCTGCTTGGTATTTCAGTTAAAGGGAGAGAAACGCTAAAATCATCTCCAAATATGAGTAGCTTCTATTTCTTCATATAGTTTAGTAATTCATATTTTATGTAAGATTTAAGTTATTAAGTACACACAAAAGTGAAATATTTCTATCTTACTGATGAAAAGTAGCCAATTATCATGAAGGAGTAATTTAATTCTCCTTCTTCAACAGTTCCTTTTAATTTGAAGTTGACTTTTCTGGATAATAATTTCTCTATATTCACTTTTAAATGTAATCTTCATGAAATATTTCCATCACTTTACTTTCATAGTTTTATCTTCATAATAAAATGTAGATTTCTGGAAAAATCATAATGCTGGATTCTGAATATGGTTTCTTTTAGGGGAGAAAATAATCCATTTAATAGCTAATGTATTTTTTTAGTTATTTGGTTTTAAATCTATCATCTCCCTTTATGTTATCTACTTGTCTAAAAAATGAAGATAAATGAAATAAAAATATAGGAAAATTAAAATATTTTGAAATCTATTTTGAAAATGTGTATGATGTTAAAGAAAAACAAGATAAATTACTGTTATGCATTTTGAATTGATCTTACTTTCTTTAACTCCATATAATATTAATTATATGAGCATGCAATTTTCTTTTTTATTTTCCTATGCATTTATTACTTTCTTTACTCTATTTTTCTTCTCAGACTTTATATTTATGATCAATTTCCTTAGACTTAATAGATTATTTTAAATTTTTTTTAGTGTGACTATGAATCATACTTCTTTTAGTTTTTTTTTGTGTGTGTGTGTGAGGGAAGTCAATTTTTTTATCTTCAGATTGTAATTAGCTTTTAAAATAGATTTTCATTGGGCATGTAATTCTATGTTGACAGTTATTTTCTTTTAGTCCAGCGATGAGATGCTTTCACTGCTTTCTGGTTCTTATTTTTGCTATTGAAAGTTAGCTATCTCTCTGTTCCTCCCTAAAATATATCATCCATATTTTTTTGTAGTATTGAGACTTTATCTTTCACAGCCTAGTTTTAAATTATAATGTATCTGTGAAATATTTGGAGAAATAATTCGTTTTTCATTATTTATAAATAGTTTTTAGTCATGTTCTAAAATAATGGCTCTGCCACATTTGCGCTATCCTTTCTTTATACAACTAATTAAATATATGAAATAATTACTTTCATACATATATATATATATATCTTCTAGATAGTTTCTTTTGTATCTTATAAGTGTTATGCATGATTTCTTCTCATATATTTTTTAGCTATTTTCTGTTTAACTTTTATTATCTTTCAGTTATCAAATGTTTTAGTCTCATAATATCTTCATTACTTTTCCAAATTCGTCACTGACTTTTTGTATAGTTTTATTTTCTTTGCAGAAATTTTCAAAATCGTTGTTCTAAATTTCTTTGAACATCATGATTTGCCCCCTCCACCAACCCTGCCATACTTCTCATTCATTGTCGCTTATTCTTTTTTCATTTGGGTCTGGCTATCATTGACTATGTGATGGACATCGACCTTGAAATGCTACCTAAAGCAATAAATGAGGTCTGCATTGAAGAATCTTTCCTTCAGAATGCATAGTCACTTGTAAATGTGTTAAACTGTAAATAATACTGACCTAGAACGAGCTTAAACCAATTTCATGACAAATTAGACTATCCAATCAAAAATTTTTGACTGACTAGTTCTCTATTTCTTAATCTTGTTCTAAGAATGATGTTTGTTAAAATCTCAGTACATTGTGGGAAAGTTAAGTTTTGTTTTTGTTTTTGTTTTGTTTTAACTCATTGTTTTTATTTATCCCATGCTTAAAATTCAATCTGCCTCACTCATTGAAATGTTCAGTTTTCTAAAACCTGTATATGTCCTCAGGGAAAAGAAAGATTTAGAATCACTTTTACCCTGAATTTCCTTTTCCATGTGATATTTTTTCAGTTTTATAGTTATTAATACTCTCACAAAAATTTTAATGATATATTTCATCTTGGCATTATTCTTCTCAGAGAGAGATGTAGTGCAAATATTCTGACCTGCTGTTATGAGGAACAGGAAATCTAAAGTGAACCTTCAATGTAAAGACTTTATAAATCCTATTGAATTAAAAATATTTCGTGAGCCTGAGTAGAGTGATGGTTTTTTCTGCTGCCTTAAGCCAAGAGTGCAGTCCACATCTCACAGACCGGGATTCATGTCCCAGAACCCGGATGAACAGTCAGGATTAAAATACTCAATACAATAGGCGACGGGGTGTTTCTTCCTTCTCTCTCTTCGTGACTACCTCTTCTTGCCTTCATTCCTGCTAGTTGTCCAGAACTTATTCATCTTATAAATAAACATTTGCATCCTTTGACCAATATCTCCTATCTCTTCTAATCCTCAGATCCTGACAAACACCATTCTACTCATTATTCTGCGCTTGACATTTTTAGAATACACATGTAAGCGAGATCACACATTATTTGTCTTTCTTTGTCTACTTTGTTTCACTTAGAATAATACATTACAAATATAAGCTTTGCAAGTTATTCTTAATAACAGAGTTATTCTTAAATAATGGCTACCTTTGACATAATTACAAGAACACAAAATAAGTAAATATGTCAGGAAAAAAATGTGTTTTTTTTCTCCCTTCTCTTCATTAATGCCTTACATATTTAGGCTTGAAGCTGAAAATACATTGGCAAGCATACCATCTACAAAAAAAACTTAAATAAAGAAAGCATTTTTTTATTCTAAAAAGGATCACAAAAATGGAAGTGTGATTACTTAGTCAGCTTTTTTACTGATAAAATCTAAACAGTTGCCTGGATTCTTGACAGCTTAGGGAGTTTTAAGGAAGAGAGAAAAAGACTCCTTTTTTTTTTAAAGAAAACATGATGGCTCTTTGTGTTCTTTTAGAATCAAGATTAAATGAAAAAGCTTCTACCTTTTACTTTTACTCAGAAGGTTTGACAGTCAGATATTATGAGTTCCAGAGTGTATGTATGAGTTCCATAAACAAGAATGCTTGCTCTTACACATGACAACTTGTCAGAAGAAGGCAGTTTACTACATAGTTGTCCCATGGAAGATCATTGTTGAAATGCCTTCCTTTGCTCCATTTTGCAAGCATTCTATAGGGTGTTTTATCCTTTTCTTCACTGTAACAGAATAGTTAGGCAGACATTATAAGGTGGCATACAATCACTTGCCAATTAAATACTATCTTTTATTTAATAATGAATACTTGGTTATGCTGCTTCGTATTTTCTAAGTGCCTATAAAAAGCATTTCTTTATGTTTTCAGCGACAAAGAAAAGTTAGTCTCAAAATATATTGTACATGCTAGTCATATAAAAGTATCTGAGTTTTGGACACCTTTAAGTTGATCAACGAATACTCTTTGTGCCTGAGGCCAAAGTATGTCTTAGTCTTTTAGAAGAGAAAAGAGAAGGCAAGAGAAAGAATAATAGCTATATGGATTATTAAGTTTAGTTTCGAAGATAGTATCTAAGTTCTATTCCTAAAAATATAATAATAATTTACTATCATTTATTATTTATGCTTTTATAAGTATTTGTATTATAAATTATAAATTATATATAATAATATAACAGCATTATCAACTATAGTCGTCATAATATCACATTGTATCTTCTGACCTTATTCATCTTGTAGTCGAAAGTTTTATACTTTTCAACACAACTGTTTTTTTAATAAAAGTAAAGGTATAGGCATTAAGCAAGGTGAGTAGACAGGCAGGCAAAAAGAGAGGAGGAAGAAGCATTTTGTTTTTATGTTTTATCTAGTTGTTCATCTTGATTGTTTCTCCTGGTCCTCAGACACAAACACTACATGTATCAAGTCCTGACACAGACGACCAAACCACCACTCTGTCAGGGTAAGCCAGATTCTTAAGTGACAAGTATTATAAAAAATATTTAGAGTGATTTATTTTATTTACACTTGTCCTTTAGAGTCATTTATTCTATTTACATTTTTCATTGGTGTTTTTCAGTAAGTCACTAAGCATTACATCACTTGGTAATTTGGTAGACACAATTTTAAGATTTCTACTCTGTGGTGCCTATGACTTGAATAATATTTTCCCCTAGATTGTTGTAAAATGTGTGAATACAATTGGATATATCCTCTATAATATATAAGATTTTATGTCATAAGAACTTTTGAAATTGTGTATGATACTGAGTTATTAATTTTTTGGTAGTTTGATATAACACAATAGGAAAGGAATACAGAAAGTCGTAAGAATGGTTAGAGATACAATTTCATAATTTTGACAGTTTATTATTTACCTGTGGCAAGTACATTAAAATGATCTTGGGAAACATTCAGCATCAACATTATTTACCAAAGTTAACTTGAAGTTATAAAATCAAAATCTCTGTCTTTTTCTTTCTTTGAATCACATAATATTGTTTTCAGTGTACAAGTCTCTCACCTCCTTTGTAAAATTATTCCCTCATACTTTACCTTTTTTGATGCAGTTGTTAATGGAATTGCTTTATTAATATCCCTTTCCTCTATTTTACTGCATAAAAAACTCATCAGATATTTCAATATTGATTTTTTCATACTGATACTTTACTGAATTCATTTGCTTCCAATAGTATTTTACTGGTGTCTTTAGGATTTTTTAGGTATCATGTCATGCAATATGCAAACAGTGATAGTTTCATTTCTTCTTCTAAATTGAATTCACTTTAATGTCTTTTTGTTGACTATTTGATCTGGGTAGGATTTCTAAAACTATGTTTAACACTATTGGTAAAATACATCCACTACCTTTTTAAAAACTAGGTGTTTCTCTCCACGACAATTTTCCAAAAAACTATCATTGATCCAGATGACTTTCAAATAGGAAAATAGTCAAAATCTTCCTTTTGGTATTTTCCAGGATTTTGATTGTATGATTTCAGTGCCATGGACTAAACAAAGTTACTAAGCTTTTCATTCCTCACTTTTACCACTATAAAATTTAGTTTATATTCCTCCAAAGGATTTTTTATATCAAAAGCTGTATCATATTTTGATACCTTTGTGAAAATGCTGCTCATGCATTTTGAGAAAAAAATCAGGTTTTTTTTCTATTAACCAAACAAATGAAAATCAGTAGCTTGCTTCTTCCTAGGAGTGGAAAATAAAATTTACTAGTGGGAATCAAGAGCTGAATCTTGTCATTCTTTTTTAAGAAAAAAATGTATGTAGACTGATGAGAGGTATAAAAAGCATTTGTGTGAACATTGAAGAAAGTTAAAAGAGTACTTAGATCTTTCCTTTTAATATTGGATTTCTTTTTTCTCTGTTACATGAGCTATGAAAGCTCAGGGAACAAAGTAGAAATGAAAATGAATTCTATTCCAATTCATTTCTTAAATATTCTATAATATATAGATGAATGTGAACATGAAAGTCGAATGAAGTCAATACCATTAACTCATGGAAAGCATAATTCTAAGCAGGTTGATGCTCGCACAGGGGCATCATTTGCTTTACCATATAAAAGAAATGTAAGACAATTAACAGTTTCCAAATTAGCTTGATGGGAGAAAGCCTACAATAGAGCAATCCATTACTTACTAATGAAGTTACATTCTATAAAGGAGTTCCTCCTAGGAATTTCCTTTTGAAATAATATTTATGTACAGTTTAGCAGAGGTGAGCATTGATTGCTTATCTCAATTGCAAATTTAGCAAGTTCCCCAGAGGAAAAAGCACACAGATTGTTTGAATTGTTGTGGTTGGTTTAAAATTACCATGAAAGGCAATGTAAAAATAGAAACCATGTGTGTTTCTTTATTTTGCTTGAAGGGAATGTTACTAATTTATTTTTCCTATAAAAATTCAATGAAATTAGAATTTACATTTTGCTTCCAAATTGGCAACAACAAAGGGGGAATTAAATTAACCAATTTGCAATATTTATTAGTTTTATATGTTCATTTTAGCCAAGCCTCTGAACATGGATGCTAATAACAGGATAGAAAATACCAGATAAAGAGAAATATATGAGAAAATTTAATATGAAATAGTGGGTTGTTTACAATATGTAGGAACTTGAATTTTAAAAAGTCAATAAAGATTTAATTCCAATGTATATAGCGCAGTTGGATGTATATGAAATTGTCTCACATATGGGTTGTTATATCAAACCTATAATAATAGTTCATCACCCATTAATATGTACACTGAATTAATTCTAGTAGATACTTGGTGCTGAGAAAAAGAATTTCTGACATCGTAAAACATGTTGCCTGATGAAGAAGACAGAAATAAACAAACAAGTAAACAACTTTGAAATTACTAAGGTCTTCTCTGAATAACTGAAGAGTTCAGTGAGAGGAAAAAATAGATGAGGTTGGCAGCTGATTGATGTGAGGAAGGGTTATATATATTCATTTTGGAATAGATGCCATTTAAAATGAGACATGAAGTTTAAGGGACAACTCTGTAATGAAACCAAACAATGCCCTTCAGGCAGTATTAGTCGTTTGTGCCGTAATGGAAAGGGCTTGATATATTTGAAGGATGCACAGTGTCCAGTGTGATTGGAGCATAGAGAAACAGAAAAATGTTATTTATAACATGGTTGTAAAGGTACATAAGGTACTCATCTTTCTTTGTATGACTTATTTCACAAAGTTTAATACCCTATAGGTTCATACATGTTGCTGCAGATAACAGGATTTTATCTTGTTGATAGCTGAGTAACAGTCCATTGTATGCCACATGATTAGACAAAAACTGTATGTGACTTTTATACGTGACATATAAAGAAACCAATTAAATAAATGATACAGATTCAACAAAAATTGACTTTTAGTCTATAAAACAAAATTATTACTTGCAGACAAAGAGCGGGTAGGTTTGTGGGAAGATTAGGTAGAGGGAGTCAACTGAAAGGTAAAGATTACAACTGAACTACTGGCACACCCTGGTGAAGTAGGGGTGGTCGCAATTCACATACATCCCAAAGTCCCAGGTTCATGACCCTAGAGAAACCAAGTTGAATAACTGAAAAAAAACAAAAATGCTTCTTCTGCCTCTTTCTTCCTTCCAACTGTTTGTTCACCATCATCCATCCTGCACCATCTCTTTAAAAAGAAAAAGAAAAGAACTGTTGGTGGTCAAGTTAATGTGTCATATACAGATGTTGATTCACAATGATGCACACCTTAAAGTTCTATAATGATGTTATGCAATGTTACATCAACAAAAATTTAAAAAACAAAAATGTACATAAAACTGGGGTTTCTAGGTCATGGGAAGTGTTTTATATTCAAAGTTCTATGAGAAATCAGTAGAAGGATTTTATGAAATGACTAATTTTTTTTTTTTTTTAATAAAAAGATGACCCAGGCGGCCTTGTGTGTTAAAGATTATTGCCAGTAGAAAGCATGAAGAGATCAAGAGATCAGTGAGAGACTATGGCATTAGCTCACCCAAGATATGGCCTAAATTAGTGTTGGACAGGAAGACAAAGAGACACATTAGATTCGTTTTGATGGTGGCATTAACACCATTTAACAATATTTCATGTACTGGTAGGTAAAGAAGAGGGACAAATAAAGACCTAGAAGTTTGTTTGTTTGTTTTTTTTCTTAGAAGCCATATTGTGTCACTTCTGAGATATGAAATATATTCAGGTTTTATAAGGATAAATGATCATGCTCATTGTCATTATGTTACTTTTGAGATGAGAAAAATAAAACAGTAAAAGTGGTATTAAAATAGTAAAGATTCAATAAAAAATTAAGAATCATTAGCACCATGGGAATAAAGTGTAGACAGAACAGAGCGAAAAACTGAGGAATGAGCCCTGGAGACTCCAACATGGAGTTGTCAGGAAGGTTATTGGAAAGGTTATTAGAAAAACCAAGATAAGATTTATGTCCTTAAAAGTAAGAGGAGATAACTTTTAGAAGAACGGAACACTCAGCTGTGATAAAGACTGCAGAGAACTTGAATTAGGACAAAAATGATCACTGAATTTGGCAAAGTGAAGTTTCTAGAGATCTTGATACAAGATATTTCAGTGTAATAATGAACAAAGAAACTAAATTTGGACCAGTCAGAAGTGAATTGATGTGAGAAGATGGAGCCTGTTTTGTGTATCTAGTTTTTTTCTAAAAATTTAGCACAGAAATTAATTAGTAGTTGAAAAGAATAGTGAGAAAAATGTATATTTTCTAATAATATGGAATAGTAAGACAAGAATATATGTTGATATGAATATTCTACTAGAAAGGGAGAGAATGGTGATTAAAGAGACTATGAATGACAAATGGGGAAAATTTCTTAAGATTATTAAAGAGACGGGATCCAGAAAAATGCAATGGAATAAAAAGGAGGGGAAAACTGAGTTCAACATAAGGGAAGATAAATAAAACGAATGCATGAGCAAGTAGTTTAGAAGTAAATTGGAATCTAGAATTTTGATCTGGTAATTTTTGGTTTCTCAATTAATTGGAAGCAAAGTCAGAATCTGTAAGTGATTAGGCGTATGAGATAGTTGAGGGGGTGTTTAAGGAGAAATGATAATAATATATCAAAATACTGTTTTGCACTAGAAATGCATGCTTTCCAGGAAAGTGTGTTTGGATTTCAAAAGATAGTAAGAGTGCACTTGAAATTTGATATCATGCATTTAATTTAAAACGTCACTTGAAGTCACCGCACCTAATAGTGTTACTTCCATTGTTAACTTTCCACATTTGCTTTGGAATACAACTTAAGTACTTACAATTTTGAGGTTGTTTCTGCTAAACAGGTGGGAAATGTGATGGGAAAGAAAGTTAAACGCTTTGACAAAGAAGCAGTTATTTTTAAGAATTTTGAAATCTAAGATGGACATACCATAAGAGAAGATTAAAGACAGGTGATGATGGTAAAAGAATGATGACTTTAACATTAGAAAGGGTGATGAGGGTCAAGTTGGAAAGGTGAACTGAAGGTGAAAAAGATTGGGAATTGGGACTTAAAATCTTATTATTAGATATATGTGAACTGATAAATTTTCGAGTCTATTGTCAAGCAGATGAGGAAATGAAGAAATGAAAACAAGGATAAACAAACATTTACAACAATCTACTTTGGTTTAATGATAGGATGTAGTGAAACTACAGGAAGCTTCAGTTAGCAACGGACAATGACTAGGAAGTTGATAAGTAATAGTAATACTGGACATTTCTAATTTTATATCTCAAGAAAGCAACTATTTCTACTATCAAGCTTAAACTGTTACCTAGTCTATTGATTTTAGAAGTGGCTATTTGTCTTCCCACTATCATGGAAGGGGATTTTATTTTCTCAGTAACCATAAACATTGCTTAGATCTTCCCTTTAATCTTCAGACACAGTATTATCCAGACTTTGGTTCAGAGGTACACACCAATATAATCCTGAATTATTAAATATCACAATATATCTGAAATTAATCTAATAGCAGCTTCCCTGTTCTGCCTCACCCCAGACTTCTCCAAGGACACAGGGGTTTTCAGACCCCTCCCTTAACATGAAAGATGGTAGTTAGATGGTTAGGTGCACTCTGATTATTCTCACTAGCTGCAAAAATGGGCATATTATATAAATATCAGCCCTGGTTATATTACTAAGTTCCTTGAAAAGTTGCTGTCTCAATATCAAGTAATATATTTAAACTTATTTTTGGAGTACCAACTACAATAAAAAAATATTCCATGATTGTTTACACTTAAATTTAGACTTTAGTGCCCTCCTTCTCTGTTCACCTTTTCTCCATTGCCTCATGTTGTGTCGTATGTATAGATTTCACTTTATTAAGATTAATAGTGTTATTAAGTTGATAATATATATGTTCTATCTCCATATACAATTAAATTATGCTAATAGAAAACCATTATCTTAATAATTCTATGTACCACACAATCTCTTATCACAAGACTGATTGGAAAATTACTTGTAATTGCTTTTTTTCTTTTGGTTAAACAAGAAAAGAGAATTTATCTGACCGATGAGTTTTCCATAACATGTTATTCTCTAGGTGGTATTTGCAAATAGCTTGGTGAGTTATTATTGCAAATTAGTGATTCACAGTTTTTGAAATTTTACAGATAGTAATTGAGTGGTAAACAAATTCAACAATTGGTGAAAAAAATATTTCAATTTTCTTGAAGTCCTTTGTTTCCTAATCAAACGTAGCCCTTTCATGGTGTTAGCTGTGTTCTGTTCTCAGAGAATGACTTTTTGGTGCAGCTTCACTTTTTTTAAATTAAATCATTGCATTCTTTTTTTTCTGCACTTCTGAAAATACTATATGTCCTTTGGGTCTATTTCTTTCTAAAAAATTTATCTGGAAGCATTAATTAAAATAGTATGCGCAATTATATAGAGAATAATATGTTTCACAAGCCAGCTAAAAAATAAAACATATGTAGAGAAAGAGCTGTATACTTTTGAATCTCATTTGCTCATTAACAAACCCCACACTCCTACTGTTAGAGGTCTGAACTAATTACCACTGAATTTGTGGTTTGGTATTTCTCTGAATTTTTTATTAGATATATTAATATCCATCTATGTAACACTAAACACCACACAGCATATTTTTATGTAATATTACAGTATTGATGTCACCATATGGTGTATACATTTGACCAGTTTCTTTTTATGCATAGTATGTTTTCACAGTATCCATGTTACTACATTTAGTTTTAGCTCATTCACTTCCACAGTGTATAATAACACTACTCCATGAAATTATAGTTATTTATCTGTTCTGAAGTTAGTGAATCTTTAAGATTTTTCTGTTTTTTTCTCATAAATTATATAATTAACATGTTTATTCTTGTATTATTATATATATTCTTAGTCTCAAGAAGTGTTCTCTCAGGAATACACACACACACACACACACACACACACACACACATCCCATGTATACATACATATATTTATACATGCATATAGATCAAATATAGGTTATGAACATATGAACACATTTTATATTTTACCAGATACTGCCGTTACCAAAAATTGCTTTCAATAGTTTAAACTGTTACCAACTGACTTATCATTGCTCCAAAATCTTGCTAGTAGCTAAAGTTGTCAGACATAAAAAATCTTTTAAAATTACAGTTTAAAGTATTTTCTTATTGTTTCATAATTTGCATATCATTGGTTACCAGTATTATTTGGGCTTCTTCTATAAGTGTCTTCTTTATAAATTTGCTCATTATTTTGAGCAAGTATAATAATTTTTTTGTTGCTTTACTGTGAAATAAATGCAAACCTATTTATTCAGTGTTATACATTTTTAGTGCATGGCTTGTATTTTTACTTATTTAAAAAGTACATTGGACTAACAGATTATTTTAAACATAATTTTAAACATCGAATGCCATTTTCCTGCAAAATATGAGCTCTTGTTTCTTTTTTAAGAAATCTGTCCTTATTTGGAGAATATAAAAATAATATTTGCTCTAATTGTTTTTCTAACATTTTCTTAAGTTTCATCTCGCACTGAACCTATCCAAATAGACTTTTGTGCAACAGTAAAGACACCATTTGTTTGTCCTCAGGAGAATAATGACTTAATTCTGCAGCACTATTTCCTGGTGTCCCCCTGTCCTTCATTCCTCTAGGCCAAACTGGACTTGTGGCTCTTGGGCACCTCTATCTTTCTGAACATTGTTCAGGGTTATATCAATATTTTCCTAGATAGAGTCCACTAACTTCCTTAGAAAGCTGGTGTGGGAAGTAAATAATTAAATTTACTGTATTTTCAATACATCTTATTGAAGTTAAATTGCTTTATAGCATTATATAAGTTTTAGGTGTGTCTCATTGTAAAACAACATCTGCGTAGTCTACAGTAAACTTACGAATAAAATCAAATTCCTAGTATGACCAAGTGATATCTTACAGGCATTCCTTAAAATCTATACCTCCGACAGTAGAGTCAGAAAGCAACTTCAATTCTTAAGACAGATTCAGATCGCCAGGATTTATATTCTGCGTATTCTACTTACTACTTACGTGAATATCATATCAATTTTCAGACTAGGTATGCACACTTCTTGGTGTTGCTTGAACACCTTAATATGGGTGAAAAAACATAGATCAAAGAAATGTATCACCATGTTCCCAAACTATATGTACCTGCATTATATTTATATATATGTATATATAACCCATTTATTTATGAAGAGCTTTTAATCTACTTTAATTGAATCATGATATCAAATATTTCTGGTTTTCTGAGCTAATTGAGCACATATGAATGAATAATGGGAGAGTAATACTTAAAAATTATCTGTTTGCAATGCTTAAAAATGATATCCCTTGCAGTTTTATTGAACATTGGATAATATTTTAAATGTCAGGTAAATGATATGTCTTGAGATAAATTGCTTTGGTAAATTATTTTAAGTTTATGTGATCAAAAATAAATGATGGTCACTTATGTAAAGATCATAAGTTTTATTGACACAGGTGGAACTACATGGAAAACTTCCATCTCAATAGTCAGATACAGCCTCTGTTAGAAAAAAAAGTCTTCACAAAATATATGTCTCTTGCACAGATATCCAGGAAAGGTTGCAAAATCATATTAAGGACCTAAAGCAAAAATTAGACATAAAACTTCCTAGGTCCTCTTATATACCTCTAAGAGCCAAAGTCCAAACTACAACACTTTAGAAGATAAATCCTTCAGGACTCATCCCTAAATGCACTGAGGCTTTAAAAGAGTTCACCATAAAATAATGGATAGAGCATTGACTCTGTGTCAATCAAGGTTCTGGCAGGAAACAGATGGTGTATTTAAATGGGTGATTGAAGAGAATTTAATCAGTGACTGTATACGGAGGTGTAGCCAAGGTTAAGGGAGATAAAGATTGATGAAGCATTAACACAGATGGTAAGCTTTTGCCAGTCACAAGCTTTACTAGATACCATTGAGAAGACCATAGATATAAAAGAGGGGTTGCTTTTCAGTCTCTGGTCTTAGGCAGAGAAACACGTACAGGATCAAACTGAGCATGGTAGTGAATAAAACAGGAAAATAAATACCTAGAACTGCTTTCCTTTTATATATGCTCTCTGTTGGTCAAACCAAACTCCAAGTCAAAAGCTACAGGATCCTGGTGATCCAAACTGTAGACATAAGGCTCCCCTGGAGCAGGATGAAGAATCAAACAGTGGAGAGGAAATCCAACACGTTTCCAAAACATTGATGACTCTGCTTTGTAGTACATTTGAAATTTATCAAAATCTCTAAATCCCCATAGACAAACTCTAAATTACAAAAGCTAGCACAATAGAGATGTTGCTTATAAGGGGTTTATAATAAATCATTTTGATTCAAATTTTATTGAAGGGACTTATATCAGAGCATTATATAGGTTTGAGGTATACATCAACTTTTGTATTACATTATTGAAGGAGATGATGGGTAAATAATCATTTTTAAATACAGCGTAACTGTTAAGTACCTCCATTTTAATATACGAGGAATTCTCTGTTTTATAGTTAAGTGTATTCGTTCACTCTAAAAGTGATTGGAGTGCTGGAGTCAAACAAACATTTAAAAGTGTTCCTGGATTCATAGTGGTAGTGACATCTCAGGTCTCAAGGTTAGTTGTCTGTGTGAGAGGATGTTCTAACAAGAGCTGATCTGAGCCACATCGATAATTTTCTAAAGGCCACAATTAAGAAAAGTTAAATTAACATTCATAAAGTTGTATTTTACAAAATACAACAGAACAATTATCAATTAAATATATTACCTTAAAATTATGAGTGAGCTATTTTACCTTCCATTTTACTTGATACCACAATCCAAAAGTCAGTGTGTATTTTAAACATGAGCCACATTTCAAGTGCTGAAGAGCAGCAAGTGGTGAACTTCCTGGTCAGTGCTGTTCTGAAAGCAATTAAGGGGCACTTGACAGAAGTGAAGGAGCATTTGCTAGTAAAAGTATAAAGAAAGAATGTGTGTTTAAATATTCTTAGTGAATGTGTTTTTATATTTCTTTCCAAAAAGACAGGTAGATTATGATTTTAATGAAACTAAAAATTGTGTGAATTAACTCAATTTAAACCCTATAATTCTTCCTATCTCTTTTAGTCTTTCCTGCTCTTGCACTTTTTCTGGTATAATTTTGAGGTTAACTACAAAAGTTCACCTTAGACTGATAAGATCAATTCACAGCAGAGGTAGCAAAATAAAAAATTCAGGATTGAAACTACAGAGCTTAAAACGAAAGCTGAAAAGGAAAAAAAGCAAAACAAAACAAAACTTTTGTTTAAATTGTCCTTTAAGGAAATGTAATTCATGTACCAAAAAATGCAACATTAAAGAATATATACCTCTGGTTTTAGCACTATTCAGAAAACAGCATAACTATCACTACTATTGAATTCTTGAACATTTTAATTATCTCCCTCCTACAATAAAGCCTGTAACAACTGGCAGTTATTCTCCATTCCCCTTTCAGCTCAGCCCCTGAGAACTACTAATCATTTTTATGTCTATAGATTTACATATTATGGACATTTTATATTTAAGTAATTACATAGCATGTGTTTGGCTTTTTCATTTACCATAATGTTCTCAAAATTCACACTTGTAGCATGTATAAGTACTTTAATCATCTTCATGAATGGATAATTTTTTCAGGATATGGATGATATTAAATTTGCTTATCTATTCATCAGTTGAAGAACATTTACATTATTTTCACTTTTGGTTACTGCAATTAATACTATTATACACACAAATGTTCAAATTTTTGTTTGAAGCATTCTCTATTCTTTTTGATACCATATAAGGAGTAGAATTGCCGGATCTTATGGTAACAGTATTTTTAACATTTTTGATTAGATATTAACCTGTTTTCCAAAGTAGCTGCATCATTTTACATTTTTATCAGTGTTGTATATCTTCATCACATCCTCGCCAACATCTAATTTTTAAAATAGTCCTTCTATTAAGTTTGTAGTGGTCTTTCATCTTGGTTTTGATTTGTATTTCACTAAAGATTACTGGTTTTAATAGACTTACAGCCATTTTCATATTTTCCTTAAAGAAATATTTCTTCAAATGCTTTGTCTATTTTATTTTTAATGTTGAGTTGTTACAGATTTTATATAATCTATTGTGGTATCTTATTTATCTTCATTCTGAATATTGTCTTTCACTTTCTTTTTTTTAATTTTAATTGATTTTATTGAAGGAATATTTCATTTTAGCATTAACTTGGTTTGAGGTATACATAATAACACAACTGATTCACCACAATTTCCTTTTATTCTCCCCTTCACTTTACAATTAATCCCCTTTACCCTGTTCTCTCCCACCCCTCCCCCATCTTTTTGGTACCCTTAGATTTTCCTTTTTTTTTTCACTTTCACTTTCATGATGGAATGCTTTAAATCACAAAAGTTTTCAAATATGCTGCAGTCTAACTTACCTATTTTTTCTTCTGTTACTTTTGCCTTTGTTGTCATATGAAACTGCTGCTTATTCCATATCATGAAGATTTTTATATTATTGCCCTTACATTCGGGTCTTTGATAAATTTTGTGTGAATTTTTAATGTATGATATGAATTAAGGGTTCAAATTCAGTTGTCCCAGAAAAATTTGTTGAAAACTACTCTTTCCCTGTTTGGTTATTTAGGTACACTTATTGAAAAGTAATTAACCATAAACAACAGGTTATGTATTTAGATTATCAACTCAAAGATATATTTTAGGTCCAATTGTTTTTACTGTGTTATCTGTATCTTGGATTTCTATGATCTTCTGCTTAACTATGTTATCTGTTACTAACATGATATTGAAGTCCTCAGTTGTTACTATTACATTTTCTATTTCTATTTTATTTCTCCCTCAGTTTTGCCAGTTTATAGATTTTGGAGCTGTTTTTAAAAACACATATGTGTAAAATATAAGTTTTTATATCTTCCGGATAGATTAAACTTTTTATCATATATTATATCCTCTTTTTTCTTTAGCAGTATTTTTATCTTAAACTACATTTTCTGATGTTAGACTAGCCATTGTTGATCTTTTTTTGTTTCTGTTGTCCTGGTATATTTCTTTCATCATTTTGCATTCATTTATTTGCTTCTTTGAATCTCAAGATTATATCCTGCAGAGAGCATATGATTGGATCATGTTTATTTTCTTATACCATCTGCCAATGTATATTTTCATCTAAAAATCATTAGTCCATTAGTATTTGGTATAGTTACTGATAATACATTATTTATGTGTGCAATTTTATGTTTTTCTGTATTATGTCTTTGTTCCTCTAAGTTTACATTTCTGCCTTTTTTGTGCCTAATGTATTATTTTAATATTCTTGTTTCATTTACTTTATTTTCAGTGGTTTTCTTAGGGGTTACAATGACTATTTATGTCTAGTTATAATTTATAAATCCAGTTTGATTAATACCAACTTTGTACAAAAACTTTGCTTCTATAGAGCTACATTTTTCTCTTCTTTGTGTTATTATTGTCATGCAAATAGTGTCCTTGTACATTGTACACCCATCAAACAGATTTAAGTATATTGAATTATATAGTAGTATTTATAATGATCTGGAGGGGAAAAAAGATTACAAATAAAAGAGTTCCATTTAGTGTTTTTTGTATTTACACACATAGTATCTTACCAGAACTCCCTACTTATTCATGTGGATTTGAGTTACTTTTTTGGTGCATCTGTAGTATACTAGGCATAACACAACTTCTTGTCTATTCATATTACCTCTTCCTCCTTTATTAATGTTATAAATGGAATTATTCCCATTGACCTATTTTCAAGCTTGCTGATCCTTTATTTATTCATTTATTTTTGCCTGATCATGTTTGCTCTAGAGTTACTTCAGGGTATATATATATAGTTTTAGTGTTTTCCTACTCCAAAATTTCAATTCAGTTATTTTTATAATAACTCTTCATTAATATTTTGTGAGTCATTATTCCCATAATTTCCTTTAGTTAATTAGACTTGCTTTTATTTAGTTCTTCGAATTTATTTAAGAGAACTAATTGAAAATCTTTGACTAGTAAGTCCTGTAGACTTACTATACAAGATGTTTCCTAGAAAATTTGACTCTTAAGGAACAGTTTATTTTCGTTTTCTTTGCATATGGGGTATTCTTTTGTGACATTTTATGCATGTTGGTTTATACACATCCTTAAGCAGGCAGTCTGCAATTCTACATTGACTTCAACTATCTTTTTGCAAAGTCTCATGATCACCCAGATGTGAGATTTCAGGACCTTCTCAACTCTTTCTAGTGTATGTGTATAGCTGTACATATGTGCATCACATTTTGTATTTTCACAGGTATGTTAAAGAGTCTCCAACCCCTTCAGGATATCTTATTTTCCAGGTCTTTTACGTTTTTAGCAGATCCTTAGTTTGTCTCAATTGTCATTAAGACAGAGATCTCCAGGTTAGGCAATCGCTATTGATTGTTCTTTACAAATGCCCAAAAGAAAAAATTTTTTTCATGGAACTATTTCAAAGTCAGTTCAAATAAATACAATTTCTGGAAATAGGGATTTCCAGGGAACAGCCATACTGTTTGAAAAATGACGATTCTTTGGGAGGGGAATTTTAAACCCATCTGCTCTACTGGGTTGCTACTGCTGGCTATCACTGTCTCTGAAAATCTTGATTTGCTATGGAACTCGGGAAAGAGGAATAGGAACAGACTAAATTAAAATGTCACAAAACTCATGGATATTTGTCATTTTTTCTTCAATGAGCACTAAAGAATTTTAAAGAGTTTGGCTATTTGGTTATTTCAAGAATTCTGAAATTGTAGTGTTCACAGCACTTTAGTGGAGAAACAGATATTTGGAAGTCCTTACTCCATCACTCCACTACTGTTACTCCAATAGAAGTATGATTAAGTTTTATTCAACAACAAAAATCACAGAACAATGACAAATCTATTTCTGGAAATATGAACATAAAATATGCCAATGCATTTTTGGTAAAAGAATGATAATTGTATTGTTTATCAGAATCATAATTCATAAATCTCATTGTTTATCAGAATACTTGTTTATATCTTTGGGATATATATTGGGGTAACTTCAGTATATAATTCAAATGCATGATTACATTAGAAAACTTGAATTTTTATTTAATTAAAACATCAGTAATTTCAATTTTTGTGTGGCATTATCATATATATTGAGAAATAATTTGAAATTGAGAGACATACAATATTTTACCATTTAGAAACTTGAATCCTTAAACTTAATAACTAAAGTGTTGTATGATATAAATATCTCAATTTTAAACAGAGTATGTCAATAAAAATATATAATGGAATGTAACTGTATTATTATAGTTAAAAGCATTGATATTTTATAATGTATAACTAAAAAGATTCAAATAGCTTGAAAAATTGTATTAGGTATGTAATATGTGTCATTTTATTCCAAATATTATTTATTAGTTTTGCTTTATTTTTAAATACTGTTTTTATCACTCCTACTTGATTTTGAGACTGTCTCTGTATATCAGTGGACTATGAACACAGCATTTGTTTACATCTCTGGACATTGGATTACTATTCTAAATTTGCCCATAATTAAAGATGATTAAATTGCTGATTTAAGAGCTAAATGATTTTTAAACAAAACTTCAAAAGATTTTATTTACATGTATTAATTGTGTCAGTTATGTATTATTTTATGATATCGAGCTATATTCTTGATCTCTGGAGTTGAAATGAGTCTATAATTGGTGTTGACTCAATATATGGCAACCAGGAGAAGCAGTTAGGTTTACACAGCACAAACTCAAGTTAAGTCTGCAGAGTTAAGTGTTTAAACCTAAAGCGCAATAAGAATTTGAAACTCAAGGGTTACACTTTCAAGGTTCAAGATTGAATAAAATTAAGCTATAATTGTATATGTGATGATGTGTGGATTTAATATAATTTATAATTAAATATTTAGAGGCAGAAAATATTTGTCCAATCAGTTTCTCAATAGAGTTTCCTTCAGTTACAGCTATGCATTAGGTGATAAAAGATGGATGACTTGTTGGTAAAATACAACTGAAACATTAAGTTGGAGAATGAACAGAAAATGTTTATCACCTAAAGCAAAACTTAGCATCCTGCATTTTACTGTTGGTACGTTTCTTTACCTTTTTTTTTTTTTAAGAGAAAAAGGAAAGGAGAAGAAGAAGCTTTTTTACAGAAGGAAGGAAGGCAAAGGAGAAGGAAGCACTTTTTCTCATTTGTTCATTTGTTTGGGTTGCTCCACCTAGCCTTGGGTCCAGAAGCCATGTCCTTGGGCTCTAGATGGTCTACTCTTCAGCCACCAGCTTAGCAGGGGAACCACCAGGGTGCACCACATTTCTTAATCTTAAAAAGATACAAATAAAAACTGGTTAACTATTGGAATGCCAGTGTGTTCAATTTGAAAGTGAATATATTATGTAAGCATCTCTATAGCAACTCACAATAAGGAATTATTATTGATCATAGAATAGACAATCACATGGCATCTAAAAAGGCAGATGCAGTCTAAGAATAAAATGATAGAATAAGCAATAGAGTTAAATAAGCTACATTAGTAGGTTTATTTGTTATTTTAGAAATATCTTCTCATATTTCTATTTATATCAGGTAGGCAATCATGCTTATCTTATAAGTAGAATGGCAGTATTTCATCAAAAAGGAATGTGCAATCATTATAATTATAGAATCAAAATGCTGAAGTAAAAACTCTATTACTGTGCTGTTAGAATTGAATTGGACAAGATCGCCTCTTTTCTTCTACAGTGATACATGGGAAATTTTTAGGATCAATGATAATCTAGATGTCTAAACCTAAATACAATCTAAATGAGTAATCAGATTGTGCTACTAGTGTTATTTCCAATAAAGTTTCAAGAAAGAATAATTGATTCTATGCCTGCAGAAGAGGGGTTCAAGAGAAGGCTGAAAGTTCCTGTTATTCCATAAAAGGATGCTTTCAAAGATTAATGAGATTTTTCCAAAAAGGACCTAGAAACCAAGTTAAAAGAACTTCTTCAGTCTTAAGTATAGTAGTTTGAACATGAAAAATAAAATAATGACAATAAATTACAATTTATAAAGTATTTAATACCACTAAAATAAAAATTTTATATAATGCTAATATGTAATTAATTCTAAAAGAAGTCACATAGCATGAAATATAATAATTTTAAACCATGCTACATAATTATGTTGGTCTTTTGATATATTTACTTTAATAGTGAAAAATATAGAAACCAATAAATATTGTATGTTTCTATTAAAATAAATTTTCTAACTTAGGACTTGATAAATTTAGGTTAGATATCAGACTTCAATTAGTTATATGCTTAAATATCAAATAAAACAGCATGATGGTAAAATGATAAAATAATGCAAGTGTTCAATTAATGCAAATACTCTACTCTTAGAATGAACGACATATATAAATATCTTAAAAATTTAGATTCCTAACTATAGACTCCATGGGAGCAGCAGATTTTTATGAAAAGACAGAATAATGGAGTACTGAGCATAATTTGAAATCTCATAAAAGGGTAAATAATTACTCATATTTTTAATAAAAGTATGAAATGATTGGCATACACACCAGAAGATTAACTTAGTTTTCAGAAATCTCAGTTAGTAAATAGGCTCCTTAAATGGTGGCAAATATCTATAAAACCGTGGACAATTAAGTATAAAATGTTTTGAAAATCATAGTATTCATATTAAGAAGTGCTCTTTCCACACTTTAGACATTATGTAGTTGTAATCAAAGAGTTTTCTATTAAAAAGATTGCTTTATGATTCACTGAGTAAGTAATAGAATAATTCATATACCTTTATGATTTTAAATCATGCTAAGTATACCCTTAGTTTTGAAAGAGAGAAGTGTTTATTTACTATATTTTATTGTTTTCTGGAATTGTAATAATTATATATTTGTGAGGGAAGTTTATGATGCTTTTAGGCAATTGCATGTATAATAGGCAAATTTAATTTGTCTACATAATAGTATAATGTTGTTTAAATCTTTTAAAGGGATATATTGATTACTTTACATGCAGGTTCAAATATTTCTTTCTTCAAAAGCTTCTTGAAAGTGATTGTAGAATATGACAGAAGTTGAAAATAGAATACCAAAGGTTGCAGCTGCACTTTAAAAAAAGTATAATTGGGAATCACTAGATTTTTACAACTTGGTAGGAGCTTTAACCTAGAAAGTAAATGGTTATCCTACAGCACCCATGGTGGACTATGAAGAACCTTGAAGAACTCCATGGTCACCCAGGACAGATAGCGATTTCAATCTGTGGAATATATAGCCTACAGAATGTTAGGTATAAATATATAGATGGAAAGGTGATAATGGAAGTAAAATGATGGAACATGTATATACTTTATTTTCTATGGGATATAATTTGAACATTTCTACAGCACTAATTTTATATAACTAAGAAACTGGCAGGCAGAAAGGTAAACATTTGAAGATAATGTAAACTAATTTCCCCTCACAGTAATGCATATATATTTATATATCTGAAGGGTTTTCTAGAAATTATTTTCTTTTCATAGATGTTGAATCTCTATTTTTATACTTTAATGATAATTCAAGAATTCCCTAGCCTACTGAACTGTTGAAGACTTGGCCAATAAAATTACATGATGTGGGAATGATTTGTGATGTGATACAGGAGTAAAGACTCCTCGTCTCAACAGCTCCAAGTGACCTGAGAACATAGCTGGAAAGTACAACTTTCTAACAGCAGAAGCATCATTGGTTGTGCTCTGGTTTGACTTGCATCACTAACCTAGTTGTTTTAAAATTTACATGAGTCTCGTGCCTATTGTTAAAAATAGATACAATTCAAGATAAGAGTGCACAAAAATAATCCAAATTCTCTACAAAGAATATCATTTAAATATCAGCAGTAGACCTTGATGAGTTAGACGATTCAGTTTGAATCCCGACTCTACCACTTTTCATTTGAGACTGACAAATCTCCTACTGGTTCAGTAAAATGATAATATGACCATTTCCAAAAAGGCTTTGGCAATATTTAAAACACAATATATACAAAAATCACAAAAAAATCCATAAATATGTCTTTTAAGGCCAGGAATGTTATTTATATAAGGGAATCAAAAAGTCATATGATATGCAAAATTTGGGAATTATCTATTTCATTCAACATAATTATCTGGAGATTAGATTTCATTTCTTTTCATTGCTGAGTAATAATCCATTACAGTTTATTCAGCTGTTTTCTAACATATGAATTATTTTATGCTTTTAGTTATCAGAAATAAAATTGTTGTGAATATTTATATATAATCTTTTTTAGTTTTTGTGGACCTAAGTCTTCATTTCTCTGAGATGAGATCTCAGGAGTGCAATGGCTTGGCTATATATTAGTTCAATTTTTGGTTTTTATAAGAGATTCTTAAATTGTTTCCTAGAATAGTTGTACCATTTTAAGTTCTTCCCAGCCATGTATCAGTGATCCAGTTTCTTGCCATCTTCACCAGCAATTTTCTTAGCCATTTGATAGGTATGCATCAATATTTCATGCTGACTTTAATTTTATTTTCCCTACTCACTAGCGATGTTGAAAATCTGTTCTTTTTTCTTGAGACATCCTCTGTGACCTATGAATTGCAAGTGTGCTACAAACTGACAAAATGTTCGGGTATATTGCCATTTTCTCTTATTTATTTCTAGTTTTATTCCATTATAGTCAAAGAATATGTGCTCCAAGATTTTAAATTTGCTGAGTTTTCTTTTATGGATACAATCTACCTTGTTATATATTCAATGGCACTTAAATAGAGTGTATATTCTGGTGTTTAGGGTGTGGCTTCTAGAAATTTTGTTTAGATCCTGTTGCTTGATGATGTTTTAAATTATTCTGTATCTTTTTTGAATTTCTCTACTGTATCAATTGCTAGAGAAACTTGCTAAAATCTTTAAGGTTCAGATTTGTCTAGTCTCCCTTCAATTTCACCAGTTTTTACTTTACGTATTTATCAGCTACTTAGCATTGTGCCTAACCATAGGGTTACTATGTTTGCCCAATTTACACTTCTATTATAGACTTTTTCTGTCTCCAGTAATTTTATTTACTCCAAAGTCTCTTTTATGTGATATTATTTTAATAATTCCTTTGATAAATTAATATTTGTATGATATATCCTTTTATGTACCTTAAATTTCAGTCTGCTTAATATTGTTATATTGAAAATGAGTTTTGTAGACAATACAGTGTTTGGCCTTGTTTTTTTAATCCATGTCACAGTTATCTTCACCTACAAGTTTGGGAGCAAGTGAAAACAAAAATAAACAATAAATTCATCAGCATGGTCTACTTTATTTCTCAAAGACCTAAGTCAGTGTCTAACATCTCTTAATCTGTTAGAGTTCTACTTTACTTGTTTCATAAAGCATACTAGATTTTTAATTCTATTTAGCCATGTGGATTAGAGAGAAGTGTTTCTACTCCATCCTTCCATTAGCAGAAGAAAATTTGGATATTTAAGAATCACTTATAGTTATGATGGTGGTTGAAAAATAAGCTTTTTATATACTTTTGTTCAATAATTTTTCTATACACATTTGTATCTTAATGTGACATAAAGTTAGAAACTAGACAAGAAAGAGAAGATGATCATATAGAATGCAAACGTTAGAGATACAAGATTAAAAAATACTCTGTTGTCCCAAACTCCCTCTCTGTGCATATACAAAGGATCCCATCTATAGAATATATTTCTATAGGATAGGAGATATTGGACTATTGATGATAGAAACTGAAGTTAACTCATTTAAATACCATGATAAGTGATTTTCAGTAGTAAGAAGTCAAAGATTAACGTGCTGGGGTTCTTTTTTTTTGTTTGTTTGTTTTTGTTGCTAGCTAAATGATGACAAATACCCAGGCTTTTCTCTCCTGAACTTCTACTCTCAATTCCTAGTTTGTCCTCATTACTTCATAACTGCAAGTTGACTGCTTTGTCCAAAATATCAAATCCAAGCGCTATGTTCAAAGGAAGGAAACAAGAACAAAGGTGGTTGTGAAATAAAATGATGCATCTCACGTGTATTTCTCCTGTCTGGGGCAAACACCCGCAGCAAAACATCCCTAGCCACATTACATAATGTCTAATTAGCCAGAGCTAAACTGAATTCCAGCTGCAAAGAAACAAAAGGGAAAAATGTATCTGAGAGAAAAATACTAGGAAATAGGGATGAAGAGTATGTTTGAATTAGTCATTACTCTGAACTCACAAACCTTCATAATCAAGTCTAATACAGGATTAGGATGTGACATATCCAAAATATTATTTTACAGCACTTTAAGCTTTTCTCATTTATACTTCTAAGTAACAAAAAAGTAACAGGAATTCAAGCTTTTCCTAAGTACTATAATAATATTTTAAAATTTATCCCTATACTAATATTAATACACACAGCAAGTTTAAAATCATGCTTCATAATCAGATGTGCAAAATGCATACTATAAATTTCTTAGTTTCATAATAATTGCTAATAAAATAATATTCTGTACTTAAATAAATTTGTTAACTTTTTAGACTATTGTTCCTCAGAGATTCATTGAATACATATTAAAAACTCTGACATGTCCTAAAATTTAAAAACACACAGAAAATTTTGTTTCATTCAATATTTTCCAAATATGAGACAATTTTCCCACAACTGCACCAATTCATAATGTGTAGAAATCATAGCCTAGAAAATTTATTATGAAAGACATTTTCTTCTATAAATAAACTATTCTAGAAATATAAAATTAATCTGGCTGAATTCACCTAATTTCATTATATTTGACATTAAATAATTTGAATTCCTAGAATATCATCTGTTTGCATTAGTAATAGTTATTCTGCACATTCTATAAGACTTTTAAAATCTTTTATTTGACAGAAATAAACTTGGGATTTAGGTTTTTTTGTAATTGCCTATTTATAGATGGAGAGAATCAATGAGTCCAAATAATTCATTTCTTAACATGCAGTGTTGGAGCTTTAAATAAAACTGGGTTTAACTGTTTCTGCAACCTACTACCAGCTATGGAGAACATTACCTAACTTCTTTGATTTGATGTGTTTTCAACTCAAAATGGAAGATGATGTAAATTTAAATAGCTAACGGTAATCATATAATGAAAAATGACAGAGATGATCATTATTCTTACTATTACCCATTCGTGAAGTCACTGCAACTATAAATTAAAGGGAATGCAAATAATTTGGTTCTATTGAAAGATTTGACTTCTATTTTCATATCCCTATTAATACCTGGCTCCTTTGAAATCCACATGGATATTAATTAGAACCATAAAAGCCTGCACGGATTTCATCATGTCTTTTATTTTGACACATTGCTTTTTGTATTCTTTTCCCTCACCTAGAATTTCATTCCATTTCTTAGTGGCCTCACGAACCAGTACTCATCTTTCACAATACATCTCACATGGTATTTCCATTGTGAAATTTTAATTTTATTTTCTAGTGATGACCAGTTACTTTCCTCTCTGAGTTCTCACCAATATTTTAGCATGAATATTATATTGTGCATTCTATTGACTTCAACAGTTTCCTGACTCTATTGCAAACTTTTTGAAAGCATAGTCCTTATTCATGTGTTTATTTTTACTTTTTTTTGCAACATACTGGGCACATAATATGTTTGTTACATGATGTGCTATTTTGTCTATGATAAAATGGATATCAATTCATTCTCAAAATGTTTCCAGTTTCTTTCAGCTATACTCTATTCTAAAAGCACATAATTAAAATGTAAATATTCATCACTAATTCAAAAAAAGTGACTTGTTTTTAAACTATATCAGGTTATTCATCAAATCAATTGAAAATTGTCTATCTTAAATGAGGGGTGCACTGCTAAAATATCTACCCAGTTATTTCATCACTTGCAACTGTGTTAGCAGTTTTGGTAGATTAGTTTGTTTCTTTGTTTCATTTTTTGGTAGATGTGAATATTTCTAGTCTCTTCTATTTCCCATGAAAATAATCTCATTGTCACTTCATCTATTTCTTTCACAACAGATGTGAATCTCCATTTTTTTAAATTTAACAGTCAAGTACAGATTAATTTTAGAATAATGAGGCAAAAAGATTAATTCCTGCTCTTTATGGCCAGCACTTAAGTGTTCTTCATTTTTTAGAAATGCTTATGTAGAATGCCATCTTTTTGTCCTTTAAAGACTGTCTGAAATTCCATAAGCATTAACAGGTAGCACTGCATATATTTCTGAAAATGTACTTACTGGAGGCATTCTAGCTTCCAAGATATCGTTACAGTTTCAGTATATAGTGTCTAAAATATGAGCATTTTGAACACACCTAGAAATTTGTGATTCCGGATCACAGTAGCTTTCCTGGTCGCCTCTGAATTTGGAAAAATATTCAAATTGAACTTGATGCATAGATGTTTGGAGGCTGTTTCCTACTATTCTCTCTGATCTTGGACTTGGGAAGAAACTGTTAATTTATTCACTTAAGACCTGCACATTATTATATGATCTGCATCATCGTTATAATGATCCTGTTTTTTAATACAAAGGTGTTCATCTGAAATTCTTTTGAGAGTTGATATCGCATCTGCTTTGTATTCCACACAGTGCTTAATATAGTTTTTTTTTTTTTTTTTCATGCAGTTGCATACTAGGAACACAGTTTCACTTCAGGAGAATAACAGTGACAATGACAGTCTTAATTTATATTAAACACACACATATATATATATATTTGTATATTAATCTAAAAATTGAAAGTGTCCCTAGTCTTTACAAGAAAATTCTAATTCAGGATAAAATAATATTCTCTAGTCTCTACTGTGTTCTTTTATATGAAAGTCTTTTTGCTTTAAGATGAGGAAGAAATTGCTTCCCTGTCATGAAACTCATTCAGGCCACAGTTTCTATTTCCATTTTTTAAATTCGCTGATTTCAAAAAATGCTTAGGAAATTTTCTGGATAAACTCAAATCAAAATTGAACAATTTTTGTATTCTTAATGCTCATTTATCATTTTTAAAATCGACTTTATATTTTGCACTTAAAATTCTTTAAGTTGTAGAAGTACTCTGTATGTTTTGCTAGCTCCTCTCTGTCTTAATCTGAGATATATGTATTATATCAGATATATGTATTACGTATATCCATGTTCCATTTCTAGCAGTATCTTTGATGTGAAAAGTTATTTCTGCTTTATCAAAATTCAACTTTTCAATTTTATGCTGTTTTAGCATTTTTCTAGAACATAAGTGGAAATAAATTACATTTTCAAAATCTTGAAAATTTTGGAAAATCCTATTTTCATCCTTGTATGTGTATATTTTAACTTTTTTATTGATACTTGGAATTTATCTTGAAATATTATTGTTGTTTTTATGTGCATACGTGTGTGTGTTTACATGTTTTTGGATAGTGGAATTAAAGTCTACATGTTGCCGATATAATTATAAAATTATTCTAGAGCTATTTGTTGAAAATCCCTTCATCTGTTCTTTGAAAGCAAATAATTGGACTTCTGATTCCGTCATGAGAGAATAAATTGTTCTAGATTTTCCCCAGAAACATGGTGAAACCATCAGAAAAACATTTTTGCAGACACAGAAATACATACAATGCAAGATTCTGACAATTAAAGCAGGGGGAGGAAGAAAGGTGTATGTCATGATTGCTCGGGCTTCTTGATTTTTGACAGTTTTTGAATAACGATAGTACTGGAACGATAGTACTAGGATTGCAGAGTGGACTTAACTGATTTGAGGAGACACCAAGCAGAATTGAAGAGGGTGAGGTGGTTAGAATTTTTTGGGACAGAGGGAAAAGAGAAGAGAGCTAAACAAATAAAATATCCTTGAAATATCCATAAAATTCTCTTTAATCATTGACTGAATGCCAGTCCTTGGATGGACAGGGTGAAATTCTGCAAGGCAGATAAAGTTTAACTGAAGACCTGTAGGATCAGGAATTTCAAGAGCTCATTGCTATATCATGGGAAAAAATTTTTTTTCTCACCAGACTGGGCAGCATCCTCAGTAATAACCTAAAGCATTTTGCAGACATGTTAAAAGGAGATTATCTTAGAGATAGCTATTCATAAATTCGAGAGTAAAGGATACTTTAAAACTACCTAAGCAATGTTTAAAAATAAAACTTTAAAGGATAAAACTAGCTTAAAAGTAACTTGATTATCTGCCAACTCCTCAAATATCATTTAAAAAGATAACAAATGGATGAACAAATTATATAGATATTGGTGGACTGGGGAGCAAGAAGGATTTATTGAGATAAAAACCATTTCTAAATTTCATCACTGATGAATGACAAAAATTAATAGTCAATTATGAATCATAAAGAATGTCTTTAACCTGAACAAAATCATTTAAGAAACCAAAGTATCTCCATTTCTTAATGTGCTGAGAGTCAGTAAAACCAACTAGAAATGTGTATGATATTTAAAGGAACCCTTGTCAGCATAGCTATGAAATACATGAACTCATTTTATAAAGATTATAGTGTCACAAGGGTATCAAAGAGACACAAAGAGCTGGTGGACAGAAAATATTAGATAGCTCTAGAAATGTTCAGACAGATGACCAGAAACTAGGAGTTTTACACAAGTCTTTTGAAGCAATTTAATAAAGTCCTGTAAGCGTGACATAAGTATGATGGGATAGATAAACCAGAAAAAGTTTGAGATTAATTTTCCTACCAGCTCAGTGTATGGGGACTTGATACAGAAAAAAAGATCAAATTATAGGTAAGAGAAGATTAATTTATTGCGGGCAAATGTTGCAATGTTCTTTGAATAAGCAGCAAGATTGATGGACATGCTCTCTTCATGTGAACCCACCAAAAGCGGACTACTTTCAAAGAGTGCGAGTGTTTCTTCTTGTGTCTTGAGAGACTATATTCAGTTGCCTTATGTTTTGGAACTCAGAAGAGCAAACTGAATTTCTTTGTATTTACAATCTAGTATGTATGTGTCATTAGTCTATTAAATTAGATTTGAAATCTCTCCTTGAGATACTATAGTGAAAAAATGAGACATAAATATTTTCAATGTAAAATCTTTCTAATGTCAGCCAATATCCTAAGCATCAGGTTGAAGGGGTTAAGCACTAGCAGTTTATATGAATTATCCTGGAAAATGGATTTCAATAGTAATATAGTTCATCTAAGTATCAGAAAGTATAACCCACACAAACTGAGAAATAAGATTGCCATGCTGTTTTCCCATCTCAGAGTCACTGTTGAAATACTGGCTTAGCTTAGTAACAATTATTTTGGAAATTGTTAGAGTTGATGAGATGAAGAGGCACTGGCTTAAAATGATATGATCACTGAGTAACAGAAGCTATTTGGCAACTGTGATGAACAAGTAGAACTTGTAACTGAGATCTAATTAGTAAATAGCCTTGGGACATTGCAGTCAGATCTAAACGGTAAAAATGAGCTAACATTACTATAAAATGTTTTTATTGCTATTCAAAATTTGCTTGAAGTCTGTCTTCTTAAATGTCAGGTACAGATTCAATGTGATAACTAGAGCAGTATTCGCAAATTTCTTATACTAGCAGATCCAAAAGCCAAAAGGATTGTGAAAAAGTTTTCTATAAGTAAATGTTCGTAGAGTCAGGTAACTTACCTTATGCTTTACAGAAACACTAGAAAGAAAATTTTCTGTCACAGGAATATCTGTATCTTTTAAAACCACAGCAATCTATGAAAGCTATAGTTGAACTGATACAAACTCTTCTAATTAGAGAAGAATGTTTAAAGAATGGAAAATAGCTTTTTCAGGCATAGACTTTGGTTCATCTTTGATTAACCAAGAAGACTGATTATTGACAGAGAATGGTAATATACAATGAGAATGACCTGGAGAATGAAGGTTATAGTCATGTGACTATAATTAGGAAAATTCTTATTGAATTAAAACATGTGCAGAAATTTAAGTCCCAAGTGAATTACTTTCTAGCATCATTATTAGCCAAGAGATCTACCAGGCTCCAAGTTTAATGACTCTAGGAAATTGCTTTTGAGATTTAATGTACATATATATATATATATATATATATATATATATTATTTGAACCAACAACAATGTCAACTAAGTAATAAGAGAACACCACATTTACTGCATCTAGGTAAAGCTGCATCTGTTCATGCCCATTTTGCTGGACTTTCTGCCTCCTTCACAAGTCCTGCTGTTTGAACAATATGTTCTCTTTTGTGTGTAGCCAAATTCATTTGGCAAGCAGTGTCTCTGACCATCTGCAACTAATGCCTAGCTAGTTTTGTTAATCACTCTCAATGGCATTTACTACATTTTTTCTAAAAAAATCAATTAATTGGTCCCAGGTTATTTCATTATTTCATATGCAGGGAGCTGCATTTATAGGTAGCAAATACAACTAAGATGACTGATGAAAATTATTGGATACCTAGGTAATGAGTACATCACCAGAACAAACATGGTCCACTAAAAACTTTAAGGTGAGCTAAAATGAAGTTGAAATACTGAACACGTCTTATATTATCCGCAGAATATATATTAAGCAGCAACAACAACAAAAACTTAACTATGCTAAGTATATTAAGAGGTACCTATGTTTTTTGCCTGGGTGAACTTCATTGTCAATAGTCTAATAATAATCAAATACAAGAAGCAGTACTCATAGAAATATGATAGAAGAGAAAGATATTTGTCAAGTATTGATATCACACAGAAAGCTCACTTCTAGTTCCATTTGGGATTTTTGTTTTTGCTCTTTTAAAATTCACAATGACATGATCTTTGAGGGCCCAGTTCTGTTTGTTTCCTCATAAACCTTATAGATATTTTAGTGTACCGGTGATCAAACGACTGAAAACACTGGTGAAGCAAGAAATGACCAGAAAGATATGAAGATATAAGAATAATATAAGATAAATACTTCATGTTTTAAGTGATATAAAGAAAGGTATAACTCTTTTAAGAGTCATGGACATAATGGTTGACTGGCTGCAGCAATGCTTTATAAAAGTGTAGAAGTTAGTGTTAAAAATGTCCCTAAAGTATACTACCAAATGGTATCTGTACAAGAATTAAGTGGACAGTATTAATATTTTGTAAACTAAAAGACTGAAGTTAGAAAAGAATAACTGCTTTTCCAAATTCTTTGGGCATGACATAAAAGCAGAAGACAAGACTTTGTCATCAGATCTCATATTCTGACCTATGTGCCTTCTGTTTACACACAAACCATGGATGTTTTACTGTTAGAATCTACCAAAGGCTTCCATCAAGAGTGATAAATACCTATGAATGCAGAATATTTCTAACTGCCTTAGAACCAAAATAAGTGCCATCTTACTACTCTGTGTCTATCTTATTTATTTCACCAAATTCTCCAGTAGTTGTGAATTATAAGTTTAACATTTTTTTCATTTACTATGTGAGGCATGTTATAGTAGAAACGTTGGGAATTTATGGATAACCAGCTAAATTAATTTCATTTTAATGCAGCATAAAGCTCTTTAGCGGACTGTGCTGTTCTAGTAATGGGCACATTATCACCTATGTAGTAAGCAGCTGAGATAGAATTCAAACAAAAGATATGTTTTTAAAAATATGCAACAATTTATTTTTGTTTTAATTTTTAGAATCCAGGCAAATAATTTATGGTCATTTTTAATTAGGTTAAAATAGTGAGTAGCATAAATGTATTTTTGGCAATAAGGTGCAATGTCTTATAATTCGACATTGAATTATTGATACGAATTAAAGAAATATCCAATTCCAACGTATTTCATATTCTTTATTGTTTAAAAGAAAATGATAATGAAGGAAACCTCAGGCAAAGTATTTTCTTCACTTAAATGAAAATGGAAATGCATCTTAGTTATTTCCTTTGTTCTGGTTTTCTTTGATCTATTGAAGTTGTGTCACTAGTAGAATGTGAGACATTATGTTTAACATTAATGACTTCACAAAGAATCTGAATTAAGTTAATTTCTTAATATTTAGAGTCTGTGATCAATACAGGGTTTTAGATAAAGCAGCGAAGAGAATATATAATTTCAAAGAAACAGTTGAATATCTTTTTGGAATAAAAGAAAATATGACACTTTAAGAATTCCAAAAGCTTTTGACTGATCTTTTTTTCTCTTTAGACTAAGATATAAGACTAAGATATCTGGCAAACTTTCCTAATCAAAAGCAAGAACAATCAAAACAAAATACAAGTAGACAGAGAAATACAAACACTATGATTTCACTCTTGCAGTATATAAACCAAAAAATGAACAAACTAAATACAACAAAAATCCACTGTTAAAAACATACCCCAATGGAGCAGTGTTGGTAAATTGCCCCCAGCTGGAGTGCGGTTCACAGACATCTCAGGACCCAGGTTCATGTACCGAGCCAGGGGGAACAATCAAGATCAATGAAATAAAAATGAGTAAATAAAAAATGCTTCTTCTGTCTCTCTTTTCCTGCCTGCCTGTCTACTCACCTTCAATCTTATATATCGCTTCCGTTTAAAAAATAAAAAAATAAATAAAAATAAAAAGAACACACTTTTTGTTCATAAAACAAAATTAGTGGTAAACAGAAGAGAAGGAGAATGGGGTGGGAAAATTATATTAAAAAGTCAGTTATATAGAGGATAGGATGAAGGGTTTAGTGGTGAAATTAGTGCAGTATATACAAGTGTTGATATGTAAAGATACGTACCTGAAACTTATATAATGTTAAAATGTAATGATGTTTCAATAGAAAATTATCAAAAATAACAAATAGCTTTAGCAGATACGGTAGAAGTTTGTGTATTCATTCATCAAGTATTTATTTAGTGCATGTTTTGTGACAGACACTATTTTAGCTGCTCGGATGTATGGTAATGCGTCATTGTAATGTGCTTACTTTGAGCACTGTACATTCTAAGTCCCATGACAGTGATATTGAGTTGGGAGACTGAATTATGTACTTCATGCTAGATAAAACACTGCAATTTCTTTTTTATGCATCTCACTCTTCTTCATTAGTACATTCTGTGAGAAAATCTGCAATAGCGTTATCAACGGTATTCACAAATCTGTTTGCAAACCCATCTTAAATTCTTCCTTGCTTTCCTCCTGGAGACCTTTCCAAAACAGCACTTATTTGCAGAACTGTGCTAATTTATGCATTCTAACATCCATGTCAAAAATAACTTGGTTCTCTCGGGTGAAAAGACAACCTCACCAGGAGTAACTTGCCTCTTTATCTTCATCATGGGGGACTCTGAAACAACTTGAGATCTTTTACTGCCAGTCGACACTTGTACTAATGTAACATTTCACAGGAATTTTGCGATAACTATCTTTGGGTCTTCTCATAAGAGCCCTGTAATAGCCGTAAATATTCCTCAAGAGAGCAAGATAGAAGCTGAAAGGACTATAATAGCTATCATAAATGAATAATAAAATGCAGAAAGGACAAGCCACCATGAAAATGGCAAATGAACATGATGACGTGTCTACTGTACTTGAAGTAATTATTTGAGTGCTATATTTACAGAAATTCTCCACAATTTTTTGTGGTGTCTGAGAAATTTAGCAAGGGTTGCATATACTACAAAATTGCTAACAAGGAAAGAGGTGGTTCAGTACAAAAAAAACTTAGAAAACTCTTCATGTATCATTTAGAATTAAATCAAATACCACCATCTCACTAAATTGACTTCTGAAATTTATTAATCTTAACAACAAATTCAATGCACACTGAGCATCTAAATAAACTCTGTCTATGTGCATCAAAAAAGAAACAATATGCTAACAAGAGACTTTTTGAACTATCATCAGAACTCATCAAGCAACTGGCAATTAATTTTAGCAATTAAAATAAAACATGATTTATATGGGTGTGAGAGATAGGAAGACATATGCATCAAAGAAGGAAACTTAAAAACTGAATAATCACCTCATGAGTCTTGGTTTAAAAAGGAAAAAGGGAAAAATGTATACATCGATGTATTGTGATTAGTAAGAAAAACAGTTCCCCAAATTCTGGTGAAAATAGACAAGTAAGATGTATATTTCATGCAGAATAAGCGTATGTTGGTTAGCAGAGGAAATTTATCCTACCTCTCTGGGTTCTTCTTCAATTGGTGGAATAAACAAATCATTTTTGAAAATCAGACATATTAGCAGGAGAAATAAATGCAATATATACATATGAAGAGTTTACATAGCGATGTGGATTACAAGGCCTATGAGCAAAATATATATATATTAATAACACAGGGAAGCCTATTCTACAGTTAAAATGTCTCCTAACTAAAAGGTTTTTAACCCTGAAAAGAAAAAAAAGAGCCTATAAGTGAAAAAGTAAGACTTCAAGAGGAATCATTCAAGAGACAAAATAATCCCTTTGAAATGAGTGAAAACAGTCTATTAATTCTTACTAACCCGCTGTATACTATGTTGAAGTTATATCTTTCTTTCTTGCTTGCTCTCTTTTTTTTCATTTTTTTAATAATTGTAGAGGTTTACATGTGGGAAATTTCCTTTCAAATAAGCAACTGATCATGAAGCAATGTGTGGGGAAAACCTGATCTGCGATTTTCTTTCCATGCTGTCAAGAGTTCTTAATTCCAAAAAGACCTTTGGAAATACCTTTAAAAGATAGGTGTTCTAAGAAGAGATGCTGTCTTTGACTGCGTATTCATTCCTGGTTTAACATATTCTTTAGCATCTGGTCTTAATTTCCATGTTGTAAACCCATTATGTGGACACTTTTGTGTGAATGCTTCCAAGGATTGTCTTGTTTCCAGTTCTTTTTGTCCATAAAAACTAGGTCAGCATTCCTTAGCTACAAATTTAATCAAAGAAAGTTGCTTTCCTCAATCCTCCTTCCATCTCAGCAAAACCGATTTTTAGCCTCATAAATATTTCATACTAATCAAAAGTTATTTACTCTTTGGTCTTATCATAAATTTGCTTGTATGTAATCTTTCTTGCACAATTGTCTTATCTATCAAATAGCATAAGACTGACTCAAATTTTTTACCAAATATAAATACTTGATTGAAAGAGCTACTGAAAGCAACTCCTATGACTGAACGTTCTTTCCTCAGACTTTAGTGTTGACTATCTTACATTGCTTTTATTTCTTTATAGCTTCTCTCCAAAAATATCTGGTTAATTTCTAGAATTTATTGTACTAGCAAAACACAATATTTTGCACATAATTGATCAAAGTGAAGAAGTTTAAAACGTCTTAGATATTTTTAATTGCTTCATGGAAGAAAAAACAAATGAAGACATGCTGGTATATATCAGATCTCTATCTGGTTATAATGGAAACAAAAACTCAACTGACAATGTTCTTTTTAATTTGAGACTTGATTATACAGATTTCTCTACTTAGTTTGCTTATGCTGATGTACCTGACATATGTAAAGACTACACATTTCTGGGCTTCTCATTAATGAGGCAAACATCTTTGTCTTTTAGTAACTATCATCTAATTTATATAATAAACATAAAGTTTCCTTCTCAAGCTACTGTAAAAGACTGTTGAGAGAAACAAATGCAAAATCTAGTATTAAATTAATTTTGCAAAGAGTATAGAAATATGAGCTATTTTTATATGATTGCATAGGCTTTGGATTCTTTAATGTGCTCTGATGTTAATGAATTTATGTGCCATTCAATATTTTTGCTATATGGTACATTCAAAGGCACATTTCTGATTTTTTTCTTTTTTTTTTTTCTGCCTATTGATTTATGAAGATATATTCGATACACTGGGTTTAAAACAAGTACTCTTAAAATATTGTACAAAGTTTCAACAGAATAGTTTTGACAATTTGAATTAATTAATTTCATATACTGTCCTATCTTTAATATCTTTCGAAGAGAGCAGATCCAGGCACGTGTCTTTTCTTTGAAGCGTCTCTTTTTAACTGTTCCTTAGAATTACCAAAAGTCTAAAGGCAAAGATAAAAAATAATTTCATTATATTTTGCAATAAAATAGCAATAAATCTTTTGCTCTGTATTGACCTCAGCTATCATACTTGGTTACCATCTTATATTTGTGTTCCGATTGTACCCAATAATGAGAACTGCTTTTTATATAATACTTCTAAATTATATTTTAGTGCTCAAAAGACATATGAATGGGTCTAACAAAGAGAATTTAAGAGTTTATGTTTTATTATTTCAGTCAAATTTTCCATTTTTCCTGATAGTCAACATATTTTGCATTGTAAAAACAGTAGTATGTATAACTTCTTTGCTTCAACAAATATTTATATTGCCTAATTCTCTGATCATCACTAGCAGATCTCAGCAATTCTTTGAGACTTTGCCTAATCTCCAGCAAAATTAACAATTTTCACCTATTTAGATATTTTCCTTTAAACTACAGCATATGCATTGCATCATAGTAATATAAACAATAGTGTAACTGTCGTCCACATTAGTGAGTTTCCTGAGTCAGCAACTTTCTCCTATCCATTGTTATGTCTCCAAAGTCTAGTACATAATTTGGGCAAATGGTTAGCCTACAGAATATATTTATTAAATGAAAAAGAATTCTTAGATTGTTTGTAAGTAGATGGAAGTAATATTTACTTTATTAAAAACACAAATATTTTAAGAAATAATTAAAATTGAACATGGCTATAAAAGCTGTATCATAATCCACCTTTTCTCTCCTCAGAATGTCTCTCAGTTAATCAAACCAAAGAAGTATGTCTGTTGTGATCCTCCTTGCTCTCTTTCAAATATTAGTTGCCATGACAATATGAATCATGATGCCATAGCAGAGGCTAAGTGTAGATGACAATTCAGTTTAATTTACTGAGACCATTTCCTGTGTCTGTTCATTCTCTTTTGCATACTGACAGAATTGACTATGGTCATTTAAACAAAGATTAGTTGATGCCTGGGGGTGAATATTTTTAGATATTAGACTAGCACTAATAACGCACTTGACAGTACTTGGCAATTCATAGATTTCAAAGTGTCACCATTTTACTCACTGCCTCAACAAGAAATGATTATGGAGAAAACTACTTCATAGATAAAATATGTCACTTATTACCACTCGTCTCACATTCTCATATTTTCATGTTATTCTCCTCTCCTGTAGTCAGAGTCCTCCTCTGTTATACCAGGTGGCTTGTTTACTCATTATTGTCATCTGTTGCAAACAAAATTTATTCTAAAGAATCTTTTAACTCTATACTAAAATGGTTTAAAACATTATGCTGTACTGTCAATTTTGATGGTAATAGATTCTTAATCAAATAAATAAAGGATTAATGTCAGGATCTCAGGTATCAACTAGAAAATAACAGATATCTTGGAGAGCCTAAGAGCCTTAGATGTGATTCTGAATTTGCAATACATACACAAGCACAATTCTACATGTAAATTTAAGAATTATCTAGCTGATATAGAGTTTGTGTTTATTTTACTTTGTAACTACTTATATAGATATCTATATATCACATGAATTCAGCTGGATTCAACCACTTTTGGTGAACATATGCATAAAAAAGCCTTGTGAAATATATTCTTTCTACATTCTAAGTTCATGAAGTATGTGAGAAAATATCTAACTTGGAGGAGCTTTTGTTAATGGGACTGTTTAGCTTTATTGTAATAAAATATATGGAATAACTTAGTGGCTCAGTAATCAAATATTTCAGGAAGTTATTCCATAATAAAGATATCAGTATATTTTCCCTTTAGGGATATATTGAAATCAAACAACATTTTTGTTGTGCTTATATTATTTTGAAAGTAATATCAGCAACTAATATTCAGAAATACTGCCTTATTTCCCTTATATATTTATTTTAGGGGGTGTGAGATTCTTGTAGAGCATTTCATAATCTTGCTCACAAATTTTTATATGTAGACTTTGGATAGTATAAAATAAAATGACCACGAGAATATTTGATACCTGAAAGTAACAAATAATAAGATTACAAATTTTCATCAAGCGCCAGAGTAAATCATCCTCAACCGATTCAATGTTAAGAAGACAACAGGAGACGATATTATTACTGCTACTATGATTAACAAACTTTCAGTTTCCAAGCATTTCAAGAAATCTGACATCAGCACTACAAATGCCAATGATATTTGCCCCTATAATCTGTACAAGTCTTAGAATGGTTTTGGACAATTTAGTATCATTTTGACAAAAACTTGAACTATCACTCTGCTACCTTTTTTAATTTCAACTTGTCCTCTGGGGGCAAAGACAGCTTCGCTATGGGAGAAAGACTGACTACACAAATAGACTAGATTCTGAATAATACAATAAGGGCTATATATTATAGATATTCAGTCATCTCTATATTTGAATATATCTGGTCTTCAATCATGGTGATGATACAAAGAAACAACTACATCAAAACTGCGTCAAATTTTCAAATTGCAGGAAAATTTGTTTTCTATTGACAATATAAATCGGTCTGAAAATATGAAATTTAGAATTGATAAATACTGGATGAAAAGCCAAAGTCTCTTCATTACTTCTCAATGACCTCCAATAGATGGGGCCTATCTCACTGTTCTTGAACTTCTCAGAGAAATTCCTGCTCACATTGAAAGACTAGTTTGAAGAAAAAAGAGAATGCAACAAAAGTACTTAGTACAGTTGCCTGGAAAGAGTGTTTTTAGGACACAGTCTTTAAGAATTTGGATATCTTCTTTGAAATTTGACCTTCTTATTATTTTGTAATGCTCTTTTTCATACTTGATGACCCTATTTGTTTTGAAAATTGTCCTATGAGATTAATATATCTACTTCAGTTTGATTAGAGTTAGCAGGACATAGTTTGATCTATCCAATTACTTTTAATAAAAATGTATCTTTATCTAAAAAAATGTGTTTCTTACAGAATATATATAGATGGGTTATGTGTTTTTTTTCAATCCATTCTAATAATCCTATTTCGTTGCTGCATTTAGATCATAATCATTATGTCTATTTGCTAAAACTGGATTCACATCTAACATACCTGTTACTGTTTTCTATTTGCTACACTTATTCTTTCTTTTTCACTTTTTTTGTCTTTTGTGGTTTTTAACTGACCACTTTATGTAATTCTACGTTTTTTTTGTTTTTAACTATATCAGGTTTCTTGTATTTTTTTTAACTTTTCTTGATCTTTACCCTCTAGTATTCAGTTTACATTTATAACTAATTTAAGTCAATTTTCAAACAACACAAACCAACTCACAGATAGAGTAGCTACCTTATAGTAACAAAACAATTCTATCTAGTCACTCCTAGCTCTGGTATTGTTGCTGTCATTCATTTCATATATATGCTAACATGATTAAATGCATTTTTGATGCTATTATATTGAAGAACTATTGTGTTAGAGCAATTAAGCATAAGACAACCTGTTTTCGTTTTATAGCACATATTCCTTTTTCAATGCTCTTTCTTATTTTAAGTAGATCCTATTTTATTACATTATTGTGCTTCTTTTCTCCAAAAATTTTTTGAACATTTTTTGTATAAGAAATATTGTAGCATACAGCCAGAAGTCCATAGGGCCAGGCTTGCGAGTTGTTCTCAGACATCAAGAGCAGTGCACCCATCTTCTGAAATTTACTAATCTGTTCAACAGAGACCTTTGTTAGGACAATGTGAGATAACGTGAGAAGGCTCTCACTCCTGGGACTCACTGCCTTTGGGCCAAGTGTAGGTGTACAGACACAAGTAACTACAGACTAATTAAATTACCCCATGTGAGTAGCAGATGCTGGATCAATCACAGAAGCTTGGGACGCTTTTCTGAGGTGTGGACTGGCATTGAGTCCAGCCTTGAGGAAGGAGGATGAATTTATCAGGGATCTTCAAACCAAAGGAACTAGTGTCTGGAAAGCATGGACACATGGACCACATTCCAAATTATGTAGTTTCTTCCACACTCTGGCTTCTGACATTTTCATTTAGTAAGTAATCTGAAACCAGTCATAACATGGTTTCTCACATGCTTGTTGAGAGCAAGCAGCTTCTCTGCTCTGGCTCCCCTCCACACACAGATTTTGAAAACGTCTTCTACAACTCATGTTGCACTGTTGGCAGATCAGAATCTAGATCCCTGGTGTTGGAAGTCTTTTAAATTCAGTTTTGCTTTCTTTGGCCACTATTCAAAAAAAAAAAAAAAAAAAGAAAGAAAGAAAAAAAAATGTAGCAAGCTTATAGGCAACAAATTCCCTCATAATTTTGTCTGAAAAGGTGTTTGTCTCCCCTTCATTTTTGAAAAATAATTTCACAGAAACAGAGTTAGATTGATGGGGGTTTGCTTTGTTTTTCTAACACACTGTTTCATTCATTCTATTATCTTTTCTTTTCTTTTCTTTTCTTTTTTTTTTTCAGGGAAAGGGAAGAAAGAAATGTCTGTGAGTAGACAGGCAGGCATGGCACAAAGAGAAGGAAGAAGCACTTTACTTATTTTCATTTAGTTGTTCACATCGGTGGTTCCCCTCCCACATTCCAACCCTACTCAGGTCCAGGACTGGAACCGGGGTGTTTGTGGTGTGTGCTCCTTTGGAGGCAGTTGACCTAATCACTACATCACCAGGCTTCGCCACTCATTCTATTCTTACTTGTATGGTTTCTGAGGAAAATCTTACCTTTGTGCTTTTACAGATAAGATTTTTATTCTTGACTTCTTTCAGGATTTTTTTCTGCGTCTCTGTTGTTCTGTAGTTTGAAATGATATAATAAAGTATAGCACAGTTGACATTTATCTGGTTAGTGTTCTTTGAGATTCCTGTATCTGTGTTTTGGGGTTTGACATTAATTTTGGGGAAAATTCTCAGCCATTGTTATGTTGATGTACATGTTATACATTGTGCATATGCTATGTTTTTTGTTATTGTCTCCTAGTTCTCTATGACTCTGTTCTGTGTTCTTCAGTACTTTTTCTCTTTACTTTTACATTCTTGAAAATTACATCATATATCCTTTAGCTCAGAGGTTCTCTCCTCAGCTATGCCATATATTAATAAGTTCATGGAAGACATTCTTCATTTCTGTCTCTCTCTCTCTCTCTCTCTCTCTCTCTCTTTCTCTATCCCTCTCTCCCTGTGTGTGTGTACTTATCACTAACATTTTCTTTTCAGTTCTTTCTTAGGATTCTCTCTCTGCCTATATTGCTGACGTATTCTTGCATACTGTTCACTTTACCTACGAGACTCTTTACATTAATCATAGTTGCTAATTTAATTCCCATTCTTATCATTGCCACTCCCCTGCCATGTCTGGTTCCAGTGCTCCTTGTACTCAAATATTTTTGTCTTTTGGTATATCTTGTAATCCGTTCGAGCTCCCAGAAGTAAACTCAAAATATGTGGGTGTTCCCTTATGTCTGGAGCTTGTATGCTCTGTAACATTTGACGCTTAGAATTCTGCACACAGAAGCTCCAACAATTTTTCAATTACAGCTCAGATTATCCTATTGTGGCACAGGATCTTTTGACGACTTCTGGTGTGAATCTCTGCTGTGGTAATCTTTATTTGACTGTTTGTTTCTTCAGTATAGAAGACAGTGGGCTGTCCTGAGCCTTCTCTTTTATAGTTAAAAAAAAAATTGTTTACTTTTTAGCCTATTCAGCTTTTTACTTGTAGTTGTGACAGAAGGAAGACATTTAAGCTGTTTACATATGAAACCTGAAACTGCAAGAGCTCCCCTTAAAACTTACTGCTAGGTAAGTACGTATTCTCTTACCAAATAAATTTGGGGAAACAAGCAATTACTTCAAAAGAAGTAAGTCCTGCTGAAAAACAAGGGTATATACTTTCTCATATTATAAAAACATACATAAAATGCTTTATACAGTGTGATCTTAAAATTACTCAATAAATTATAATTTAATTGTAATTAAATCAGATAAGAATAGTGAAAAAACAATTCAAGAATAAAATTACTAGAAACTTCAGAAAATAAGACCTACTGAAAATTTTATAGTAAAGTGAATTCTGCTAGAAGAAAAAAACATTACAGAAATAATGAAATTTCTGAGGAGCGCATACATTTGAATATTTACAACAAAATGATCAATGGGTTTCCAAGCGAGAGTAATAAAAAACAAAACAAACAAAAAAAGCCCACAAATACTTATTGATGATTTTGATGGATAAAGGGAAAAACCCTCTATAATTATATAGAAGGAAAATTTAATTTCGTGTAAAGTAATTGCATTTTATATTAGCTTACATTTTTTTGCTTTTCATCAGATTAAGGGCTATAATCCTGTATTTATCAGTCTATCTAATTTTGAGCAGAAAAGATTGCCATTTAATATTTTAGTCAATTATTTATAATCAACAACTCATGAGGTATAGCCTAAAGTAGTTAAAAATATATCTATTCAAATACATTCCAGTAATCTGAGAGAGAAGTCAAAATAAATGAATCAAATGTTAGCAAGTGATAGTCTTAAAGACAATATAAGAAAAAAATTTACAGATTTATATCTAATTAAGTTTGTTAACATAATTTAGATAGCATATTTAAAATGTAAAAATAGCTCCTAATATTAAAAGGCTTTTTGCTGATTAAAAAAAAAAAATCAGCAAAAAAACAATGAACTAAAGGAGAATCCTAAAATAAATCCTGTATTGTTAAATTGGAATCTCCAGTGCAAATATGAATTTTGTGCTTTTAAAATGCATTTGTAGATACATAAATCTAGACGTGTGTATGCATGTATGTGTATGTATATATACACATATATGTTTATCTCTTATTCTTCTTTTAAGAAAATCTGCAAGCAATGACACTCCAGCAGTAACAAACACACATGAAGCCAGAACTTGATTTGTAAATATCATTTTTCCACAAATAAAACTAGAACTCCCTAAAGAAGTGGCTACAGCCTGAAAATCAAAGATAAAAGTGAAGTTTTTTTTTTTTTTTTTTTTTTAAGGCTATATGCAGTTGGAATGAAGATAAGACGAGCAGCAGTCAGGAAGAGAGAAGAAAAAGAGCTGTCATATTTAGTTCTGCATCTTGGTTGTTCCCCAGTCCTGGGTCACAAACCCAGGTACTCAGGGGACTTACCTGTTAAGCTACCTGGACACACTAAAATGAAAGCATTCTTAACAACTTGTACAACAGAGATAATGAAAAATATTATATTGTACCTCAAAAAATATCTATTACATGTCTATAAATTTAGATCTAAAATATATGGTCTGAATTTTGGGAGCTGTAAGGTTGATCATTAACTACAATATTTATAGTTTGTTTTCTGTTTATTTTTTTTATAGTTTCAGTGTTTTAAATTTCTAGATGACTACTCCAAAAACGAAGAGTTCTAGCATTTATGAAGTAAAATTATAGAATTTATAGCAAGGAAATATATGTTTGAATGAAAAAAAACCTAAAAACTCACTTTAGCAAATCTGAAATAAATTCGATAAGCTTACAGAGTACTTAAAAATGTAACATTCTGTACAATTTAAATGAACTGTCTCATAATTATTTAAATTTAGCAAGTCGATTATTACAGGTTAATTAAAGGGTACTTTATGATTAAAATATTTATTTATATTAACAACTATTAGAAGATCATTTCACACTTTAGGGTTAATTTTATATTAACTGTATTTTTCATTATTTAAATTTACATTTAAATTATTTTTTCTTGGGCCTACTTCTGTTTGAAATATGCACTTAAACTTTAAGGGTAAATATTCATTTTTTAAACCTAATTAATCATTCAAAAACTAATTTATTTTAATTAAGTAAAAAGCATTTATGATGCAAAATTGAGCGGAGACATTTAAATAGATTAAGAAACAAGTAAAGTAAGGTGAAATAGAAGTAAACAGATTAATTTTTCAGGGGTGCGTGCTCACCTTTAATTAACACTTTTTAATTACAAGATTTTTCTCATAAATCTGGCATACTAATTTCATTGTTAAGAATAACAGCAAGCTTTTATTAAACACATTGCATCAGATAAGTGTGCTTTAAAATAATTTAATCTTCAAAACAATCCAGTGTGGTAGATGTTACTATTATTATTGCCTCGTTGTTTATAAGCAAATTCAGAAATCTAGAGAGTGAAATTTTTAATGAGATCCCCTAGTGAGAATTAGCTAGAATATGACAAATTCAAGACACCCTGGCTCCAAATTCCATGCTTTCAATCACTTCTGTTGCTGGGACACCTTGGGGTCCAGTGTTGATCCAATTGAAGAGAGAATTCTTGAGATTAAGAGGTATAGTTCATGGGTTTATTACAGGAAAGAAAGCCAAATCAAAAACATGAGCTTGAGTTCTCCTAGGCAAAAAGTAGCACTGATGACTGATGAGGTTGCTAGATATATATCAGCTTGGGCATGAGGTTGGGGGCTTTTGGGGCAGGCTATCAGGATATTATAGAATAAGAAAGGGGTACTTTAATCATCAAAAATCAAACAGCTGCTGTGGGCAGTCTCGGGTGAAATACAGGAGTTTGTGAAATGATTGACCCTGGTTATAGTGTGATGTTGAACAGATCCCATGCTTTGTTCTGTCATTGGGGCTGGATTTATTCCATCCTTTCAGCTCCCCTGTTGATTTTGGAAGTTTGCAGAAAAGCTGAGGAGATTACAGATATCCCATTCTAGTATTTCCCCAACACTCCTACTTTATGGTTAAAACACTGTTGCTGCAATTCTTTGATTGTAAGAAGGTTCCAACTACTAATAGGCAGGAGCAGCCAAGAATTACTGGGGACATTTCAACTTCAGTAGCTCAGAATTTAAGATTATCTCCCCATAGAAGAAAGTATTCTTGATGGAGATTGGTTAGGAAAAAGCAACTTCATTCATTCTTTTGTTTGCAATACATTAGAGAATACCAAAAATGTTTCCAAAAAAAGAAATTCCTTGCTTCCCTCTCTACCTTAGGGGCTGAAAAAAGCTGTGGTTCTGAATTCAAAACATGAGGTTGTAGGTGGAAAAAAAAAAACAAACCAACCAAAAAAATCCCCAAACAACTCCAGGAGTTCTTAGTTTCTTTAATAACTGGGAAAATACTTCCTGAATGCTAAAATAATTCAGCCTGACTTGCATAAAAACCTCAATGAGAAGCAACAAATTACTAGGAAATAACCTATGATAAAAGGGGAGAAGTGAATGAACTAATTTCTGTGGATCATGAAAAGGAAAAGTGTTTAATTAATTTTTTCCCCCCTCTGTGTACACTAGATTTGTGGCTCTAAAGTTTGTTGCTTCCATTTTGTGAAATGTGTCCTTACCTAGAAGCAAAGGATACTTTCCTGACTTATCTAGATAATTATTTCTAATTCAATTCACATGGTAACAGTTTGGATCCTGTCAAATTGCCTGCATATAATTATAGCTGTTCCATTAACCAAATGCATGACTTTTTGCAATTTACATTCTTTGGTCTCATATTCCTTATCTGCAAGTTGGGATACAATAGTACTTTCCTCAAAGACATCTTATAGGGAAAAATAGTGAAAAAATGTAAAGTACATTAAGCAATTTAAAATTGTTATATATTTTATATTTCAAAGTTACATAATTTGCTGTTTTTATGTATAACTGCTTGTCTATTGTTTATAAAATTAAATCAGCTTTTTTGCACATTTTTATTGGCAGAATTATTACTGCCCATCACCTCATGTAAATAATTCACTAGTATCAAAAGTGCTATACTAATTTCATCAAATTCAATTCATATTTCTTTGATGATATTGAGTTCCAGGTCACACTACCCCAAGATGTGATCAAATAGCACATCGATTATTTTAAATTAAAGATCCATTTGATGAATGAATTATACCCTAAACCTCTCTTTCTCTAAGCAAAAATTTTCTCTCATTCTATTTTTGTTGTTGTTGTTCTCTATGAAAGTAGGAAATAAATCTCTATATGAAAATGACCCTCTCTTCGCAGAGATAAAGACATGGTTATGGTCAGAGACAGGGACAAAGTTGTGAAAACAAGCTCTGACGAGTTCACCAACAAGCTAAAATTAGCAAATCAGAAGTTTCAAGAATTTCTTTATCTTATCTGTTCTTTATCTAATAATTATATAAAATGATTTATTTAGCCATTCACTAGTTTCATAATTTATGAAACTGTGCATTTGAAATTAAAATTTGTCTCTTCTCTTGCTAACTTCTCATGTTCATTTATTATTGGCCTATTAAAAGAAATCAAAGGAGATGAGGGAGATATCCCACAAGAAATCCCTGTACATGCAATATGGCTTATGCTGTTACAAATATAAGTGGAAAATTCATAGCAATACATTTCTACCTCAGAAAGCAAGTTATAAGCAAATTAAAAAAGAATCTAAACCTTCACTTAAAAGAACTAGAAAATAAGAACAAAAAATTGAGTCAGTAAAAGGAAGAAAATAATAAAACTTAGAGCAGATAAACAAAATAAAGATCAAAAAGCCTTCAAACAACTGATGAAACCAAGCACTAGCTCTTTGAAAAGATAAACAAAGTAGACAAACCATTAGCCAGACTCACAAAGAAAATGAGAGGGAAAACACAAACAAAACAGAAATGAAAGAGAAGAAATTATACTAGCTACAGCAGAAATAAGAGAATCATAAGAGTATTAAGGATATCTATTTATTTAGCAACAAATTGGATAATCTGAAAGAAAGTGATATAGTGTGAACACATGTGCATATCTCTGTTTCCTCCTGAGAGTGTGTGTCTCTGGAAAGGATTTTTCCAGGACACAATGCAGACAGTGTGTAAAAGAAAGGAAAATTAAAGCACAAGGGTGAAGTAAGAGAGGTTTTATTCAGAGACGTAAAAAAGCATTCCCAAACAGAGAATGGGCTTCTGGAGGGGGAGCAACCCTGATGTGGGGAATGGGAATTTCAGTATTAAGGGTCTAGCAGTTATCTTTCCATCCCTAACCTGTTGCTAAGCATTCTGAGGTGAACAAATTTTCTTAGTGGCTCATCAGTGGTTTCTTCTTGAATTGATTGGAAGAATTCACGTTGGCTTTCTATGAACAATTTCCTTTTAGTAGCCTTGAGCCTCGGCATGGAGGTTTGGAGTTGGTGGTTTACCTTTCTGGCTTTTCGTAGGTTGAACTGGTTTAGTTCCACTATGTTATGGTACATTTCTATATGCAAATATTGAACCAGAGGTAAGAAAACAATCCAGCTCCAATTACATTAGATAGAATTAAATACCCTTGAATAACCAAAGAAGTTAATGTCCTATATTTAAAAAAACTAGAAAACATTGTTAAAAAGAGATAGAAGGCATAAAGTAAGATGTTCAATACTTATGAATTGGAAGAATTGGCATTGCTAATTTGGCCTTATTACCTAGTGCAATATATAGACCCATGAAAAGATTTCTACTTCTCTTGTTGTTAGAAAAATGCAAATCAAAATGGTATACTACCTCATACCTGTGAAAATGACCAGTTATCCCACTACTGTATCATTCACCCTAAAAATAAAGCAACATTTATTCACAGAAATACAATCTATCCCTATGCTCAATGCAACAATTTTTACAATAACCAAGAGATGAAAACATCCTAAGAGCCCACCGACAAGTAAGTAAAGAAGATGTGAGATATCTATATATCTATATATCTATATATATATATAATGGAATACTACTTAGCTATAAAAAATATGAAATTATACTATTTTCAACAACATGGATTTACTTAGAGGTAATCATGCCTAGTGAGATAAACCAGAAGAAAAAGCAGATATCTTATGATTTCACTCTCATGCGGTAAATAGAGAAACCAAGCAAAAAAAAAAAAACTAAACTAAATCAAACAAAAATATATTTTTCATTAATAAAATAAAATTTGTAGCTACAGGAAGCAAAGGGCAATTTGTGTAGTGGGGATCAAATTTATGTTAAATGAAGAACTGGAATGATAGTGGTCAATTGACAAAGAATACATGAGTACTGACTTAAAATTGTGTACATTTTAAACTTATATATTGCTTTTTTTTGTTTGGTCTTTGTTTTTAGGTTTTTTCAGGAAGGAGGGAGGGAGCCAAAGAGGGAGGAAGAAAGGAAGGGAAAGGAAAAAAGAACATTTTTTATTTAGTTAGTTATTTATTTGGATCCCCTTGTCCCCACACTCAGGTCATAAACCCTAGTCCTTGGGCTTTAGATGTTCCATACTCCAATTGACCCAATTGCTTAAGCCACAAGGACACACCCTATGCTGTTGTTATGCAATGTTTCTTTAATGAAATTAACTTAAAAAGCAAATTTAACCCTTGCCTAAATGAGTAAAAATAATTTACTACTTGTATAAATTAATAACACTTTAAAGGATAAGCATTTATTAGTTTTGATAAACTAAAATAAAAGTATGCTATTTAAACATATATTCTTTTTGGAAAGACCTGATAATAATAAATTTGTATTAATAACAGCCTAATGCAAACTTTAATTTTTATTAAGGTTTTTTCAGAAGTCAGAAATTAGTTAGTTCAGAGAAACCTAATATCTTGAATTATACTACGCCTTCCCTGCACTACTCTCTATCCCCTGCCCCCACTTCCATCTGAACTTTCTCATTGTATCCTGTGTATGTGCTGATATTTGCTTCTGTGCTATAAAGTTTTGTTTTTTAAAAAAGGCAAAAATAATTGTTTGCCATATTTGACTTATTATTTAATTAATTTTTAAATTTTATGGCTGAATTATTTGACTTCTATAGCATCTAAGTTAACAAATTCAGTGTAAGGAACGCTTTGTCTCCTGAATTTAATCTTACTTCTTAATATTTCCTCCTTTCTCTCTCATTTTTTAAAATCTAAATGGACAGTATTGTTTAGCCCAAACATGTTTTTCTACTTTCATATAATTGATGAATGGTATTGATAGAAGGGTATTAAAGATAAGGCTGTGTGGGAACTTAATCTGTTGGTGAATTATCAGTAGACTTGCTCATGTGAACCTGACTTGGAATGAATAACAGGAGCCATTTCAACATAGATATGATAGAAATAATTATTTTGAAATAGTGGGGAAACAAAGCGAAATTTGTTCCCATGTTAAACCACTAAAACCCACACCACACCCATGTGACATTTTATCCTGGTCAATTTTTGCTTTTGGAGGTGCTAAAGCCAGCTTTTTATATAATAGTTCTTCATATATTGGTTATATAATAGTTCTTTACGTAGTATAAAATAGATATGAAAGAAGCCAGGATTAATGGAGCAGTTCTCTATCTTTGAATGGGAATTTCAACAATTTGAAAGCATTTCAATTATGAATAGATGATATTTAAATTGTGCCTCTCTGGTGAAAATAATTTTCCCAACTTATATATAGAACATATATTTAAATGATGCTCCCCTGGTAAAAATAAAATTTTCCCAACTTATATACAGGCCATGGTATCCAAAACAGTTTAGGGATTTGTTTTAAAGTAAGCATGAATTTTTTAACCATACATAGAATTACCTAGAATGTTCCAGAAATCTTCTATAAATGTGATTCAACATTATTTCTTAAAGACTTAATCATGGTTTTAACTTACTTTTGTATCTTCTGTTTGAGAAGAGAGACATCACTGAATATTGATTGATTATTATTGGGTTTAGTAAAAAGAATTTATCAAAAAAGAAACTCTTGATGAGTATTGTCATATTAAGTATTATCACTGAATCCCAGTGGACCTTCAAGAACGCTTTATCTGAATATAATTATAGCATATTAAGGTCTGATATAGATAGGAACTGAAAGGAAATATACTAAAAAAGCATTCAATTATAGTATCAAAATTTATGGAATATAAAAAAATTATATACAAAATATAATGAGGTCTAAGAATGTTAAATCCAGCATAATTTGTGCAGACGTTTATTTGATTGTAATATCTGCGTCTAAAATTGGGAGTGGGTGGATAAGAAAAACAAAAGTAATCAAAAGAAAATTATATTGAACCATCTTAAGTAATAGAGAGGGTGTTCATAAATCAAGCATATGGACCCGAGTAGCAAAAGAAAAACAGGAAAAATGCAATATGCAAAGCAGTACCATTTATACATAAAGAAGATTAGACATTTTACAATGATATATGCAAACAAAATGATGAGTTAAATATATACGAACGTTTTCTCTCCTTAGGGAGTAGAACGTGAAATGGAACTAAAAGGAACAAACGATAAATTGTTATGAAATGAACTCCAACACAGAAAACGAAACTCATAAAAATTGCTGAGAAATAAAAGAAGATGTAATTAAAAAGAAACATCAATGGGAAGATTATTTATTGATGCTGATTCACCCAGTAGAAATCTACTGGAGTAAGGAATAAAATATGAAAGGATAATAAAGTTCAAAAGAATAAGAAAACTCATAAGAATAGCAAGTAACCTTTCTAAAATAAAAACTGAGTTTTATTCTAAAATAAATACATTCAACAATTATTTTTAAATATCTATTTTTCTAAGCACAGGAAAGAAAAATTAATCTAAAAGAAAAAAGAAAATTCCTGCTTTCCTGGGACTCATTCTAGCAAAGTTCCAAATGGTTTTGTATATTACACTAATGAAAAAGAAAAATTCTACAGCATAAAATGCTACAAAAAAAACACAAAACAACATCTAATAGTTAAATTTTGGTAAAGCTAATTTTAGTTTTAAGAGATTTTTATTATATTGGAAAAATAAATATTACCTTGTAATCCAGAAGATGAATAATACATTCATAAAGCACATATGTAAAAAACAAAATTACAAAAATAAAGTGGAAAAATTGGAAATAGGAAAATCAAATTAACTTTACTTTAAAGTCTATTGCAGAAATTTAATAAAAAGTTTTAAGATAGCATTTTAAATGTGTATAATGATTTATCATTTTAAGAGTGATTTTAAGTGCATTAGAAAGGTGGATTAACAAAGCTTACTACATTTCAATACAGGTTTTGTCACTAACTAGCTGTTTAAATTTGAGAAAACCATTTACCCATTCTGCTTCTCAATTTGATCACTTGTAAAGCTGTGATTATACTGGAATCTAATCTATAAGGTGATCAAAATATTAGGTAATATTTATATTAAATAATGTATTTTAAATGACAATTCACATTAGTGAGATCTCAGTGAGTATTACTATCTTGTGGAATCATATATAGGAAGAGATTGAATTTATCTGGTTACTTTACAAAATCAATTTGGGAATATGAAATATATTCTACACATAATTCTAAATCTCATCTATTCTAAAACTAACAGAAATATTTACCTTATGATCTAATTTTAGCATAAACATTTTACTTTATTTCATTATGTAATTCACATTTAAATCAAGGAACATTTGTTATTGTGTCTAGTGGGGTACTCAAATCACAGAATATAATTTTTGTTTGCATTTTTTTAAAGTACATGTTTCTCCTTGCAAGGATGCTAGAAAATCTGCAATCAGATTTGTAATGTGACTTATTTGTTTTGGTTTTGCTTAATTTGGTGAAGATGTTAGTATTTTTCTAAGACTGAATTATATGAGTGTGGATGATCTCAGCACATGAAACAATATTACTCTAAGAGGTGAAATCTGGGTGTGCCTTCCTGGTGGCCTAGATGTCTGATACACCCTGATGGCAGTCCACATAACATCCCAAGGTCCAAGGTTCAAGACTTCGGATTAGGGTTGGGGTCTTTGGTGAAAGACCAACGTGGGTGGGGGGGCGCTTTAATGGGACTTTAACTTCATATTCCGGATGTGGGTTTCAGAGATGATTAAGTTTGAATAAATCCTTCCTACAGGAATCCTTATATTTTCTGCAGTATAATTTGTCTCTATTTTGATATTTCAGAAATATTTAAAAGCACCATTAGAAGTATTAAAAGGCCTTTTTGTTTTTCTTTTCTTTCTTTTTTTTTTAACTTGATAAAGAATTTTTTGAGGAAATTAAATACAATTAAAATATTTCTCAAATATTTAGATGCCATAAAGTTGTAACTTCTAAGGCTAAATTAATACAGAAATATGTGAAACTGAGAGAATGCCTTTTTTCTTAACCTATTTATTGTGACCCCTAAACTGAATATCTGGATGTGGGAATGTGTTGTCTAAAGTCAGTCACTGGTTTTTGGATCTGAGACATTTTAGATAATAGATCAGTTAACTTTTTGATAAATATGGGTCATTCATTGTATCTGCCTCAAAAAGAAAGCACAACTTCTTGAAGCAGAAATTCTGATTCTTAAATAGCACTTAGAAAAGTTCTGCTACATAGGACATGCCAGTTGTGGGTATTCTATTGCTATTCTTATTGTAATGCATATGGAGATAGATAATTCTTTTGGATTATGTGATCCTTTGAGAGTTGGGCCCCATCGCTGGAGTACTATTGTTTTTCTTTTTTATCAGACTTCCAAACTAATATGCTCTTCCTGATGTTATTCATGAAGATCATATGTGCACGACTTCTGTGACGATTCTAAAGAGGATTTTCAAATATGGAAGTCATGGGATAGTTATGAAGGTTTTGATATAAAATCTGTTTTACTTTTGGAGTGCTGTTTTTTGTCTTCAGGTCATCCAAAATATAATAAATTGTATAGCATAAATGAATTCATCTATAAGAACATATGTATTAGTACTGATGAGAAAAGAAGCACATTTTTTACTAGAAAACATTGCTATTTGTATTGGTAGTTGAGGAAAAGAGTGACGTGATTGCTTTTAAGTTAGATTAAAAGGACACAGGTCCACGAATTCCATTCATAACTGGGTGGGTAAGATATGGAGGATACACTTGGAGTCAGATCCAGATCATAGCTTAAAAAACGAGTTGACCAGCACCATGCCCGGCTGGAGTAACAGTTAGGTCAATCACCTCCAAAGGAGCACAGGCCATATACCCCTAGGTTCAAGTCCCTAGTCAGAAGGAAAAAAAACAATGTGAATAACTTAGCAAAAGTAAAATAGAACACTTCTTCTTCCTCTCTTCCTACCTGCTACCCTACTAGCCTTCATTCCTACCTGCTTCTTTCCTTTAAAAAAAAAGTTTTAACCTAGATCAAATTCATGCTGTATATATTCCGTGAATAAAAACAATCTGTTAGAAATCTCTCCTCAATTTCAGACATTTTCCTTTAGTAAAGTAGAGATAATATAATAAAATACAACTCATCTTCCTAAATTTCACAACTTGTTTAGACAATTCCAAATTCTCCTGATCGCGTTATGAGAGAATAGCTATCTGAAGAGATGATTCAGGTGCCAATTACAGGAAGAGAGAAATCCATTCTCTCTCTCTCTATGTCTCTGTCTCCACATACACAAACATACACACACACACACACACATGCATGCCTATGTACACACACACACATACACATTTATTATCCTTCTTGTTTTAAAGTAAAAAGGAAACGAATAAAAAAATCTGATATTCAGAATTTTGTCTGATCAGAATTTCATAGATAATTGTCTGGAATGCAATTCTACAAATTCACAGGCATCTGTTCTTCTTGCTATATAAAAACACATGCTTTTTGTCATTCTTTTCTGTGACATTAAAGTGCAATTTACAAAGAATTAAATAATTTTAAATATAATTTGTCTGCTAATGAAGATATTAGTTTGATGGTAAAATCATTGTATATCTATAAACAATCTTACTTATTTTTACTGACTATTTAAATTTAATTTTATTTTGCATGATTTTCCTGACAGCACATAATAAAATATTAATCAAGATGGGAATAAACATTATTAATTTTATTTCAAGGTTTATATGCCAAGTGAGTTTAAAACTTTTTCTCCCCTGACATATGATGCTTTTCTATAATGATTTGACTCCAATGAACATGAAAGTCTTGAGTATTATCCTTTTCTATATAGTCATTTTTGTAGATCATTCGTGAACAAAAATTTATTATTTAAAAAAAAAATCTAAAGCAAATACAATGAAATGCAACTGTAGAAAGTAGATGGTTATTATATGATTATTTAGTGTTCATTTGTTTCTAGATTTTATAATAAATGTTAAACAGAATTAAGCCCGATACAGACACATTTACAGAATGTTACTATGTATTCTAGAACAACAGTATACAAATTCCTTTTCCTTGACTTTTGGAATGTTTTTAACTGCTACATTTTTGCATATTTACAAATTACGGATAACACTATAATTGACTAGTGAGTGATATTTTCCTTTCTCTTAAAGCAACGTTAATCAAGATTTAGAGTACAGCAAATACTACATATATAGTAAATTTGGATTCAATTGCGATTTAATTCTTTGTCACTCTTTCTTCGAGCAATTTTATTTGGAAGAATTTTAAACACTCACTGTTTAGGTTTAGATACCAACTTATATGAGGACAACGAGCATATCTCTCCTCCTTAATAGTTTCCAAAGTTTCACACGGAATCTCACATAGCAGGTTCACAATCAATATTTGTTGAATTTAAATTAGTAAATTAAAATATGTCTTTATCTTAACCATTTATCAGGATGTTTAATATCTACTAAATCACTTGATATATATTAAATTCACCTGCAAATTTTTGAAGGAAGAAGTGGAAAAAACAGATAGCAAGAAAAAAGAGAGAGAGAGAGGTGTGTCTGGTGACCTTAGCATTAAGTCTGTGGCTCTAGTGTAGTCCACGAAAAGCCCAAGGACCCAAGTTCTGGACTTTGGCCAGAGGAAATAACCAACATGTACAGATAAATAAGCAAGTAAAATGCTGCTTCCTCCTCTTTCTTCCTGCCTGCTTGTCTACTTGCCTTCATTACTGCCTGTTTCTTCCTCTCCACTGCCCCAACCAAATAAATATATATGTATATGTACATATGTATGTATATCTGTATATACATATATGTGTACATATATAGAGAAAGAGAGAGATAAAGAAAGATAAAAGAAACAAAGAGCAGACGGAAGTAAGGGAGAGAGGGAGGGAGGGAAGAAAGAAGGAAAGCAAGGAATTGCTGTTCTGTGTTTTGATTTGTCTAGTGCCCTGCTATGAATTCCTAGTTATTGCATCTTTACATACAAGTAATACATTTCAGTGAATCTAATCATCTTAGAATTAAATCCATTAAATATTGGTGATGCTTAAAATTTCATAAAAGACCTTCTACTTGTCTTTTGAAATACGTAGTTCCTGAAACAATATAGCTTATGCTAAATTGACCACATTTACTTTATAACCCGTGCCACCGATTGCATACATCAACTGCTATAGGCAAATGGCAACATTGTACCCCACAAAAAAATTGTAATGGAAAAGAAAAAAATCAAATTTCTAATTAGATAATTGTTGTTTTAGAAGTAAATGATAGAAGAAGAAAAACAAAAATCTTCAGCTTCAGCAGCCAGGAATCTTTTATAATAATTAGAAGGAAGGAATAGAAAAAGACGAGCATTGTCTAAATACCTTATAAATAGCCATCTGTGTCCTCAGGACTGACCCTCACCTCTCCACTCCAGGGCCCACACAGATTCTTGTTCTACTTTTGTCTAGTAGTAAAACAAATTGAATTCTTTCTCTGTGAATGCTGTAGTTGGCAGAGTTACAGCAGTGGTAGTTCAAAGAAACCCATCCGGCAAGCAAGCTCCAAAAACAAAAATAAACTTTTTTTCAGTTCACAGAAGTCCAGAGAGAAAGATTAATTAAAGTCAAAAAAGAAATAAAAACCAAAACAAAACACTTCCTAGAATTGTTATGATGCTGAATTTTTTTAACCTTTTGCTTACAAAGTCTTTCTCCTTCACAGAACATTCTTTGATAAAACAATAATCTTTTCAAGGAAAAATTTTTTTAAATTACAGTAATTATAAATAATTCTCTTTGCTGAACCCCTGTTAGGAAGCTTAAAAGATAAATATATATATATATGCATATATATATATATAAATTCTGTCACCTTTGCATCATATTTGCATTTTATGTTTTTTTCTCATCCAGTTTTAACTTCTGCACATTCATTTATCTTTGGAGTTCATTTAATTTTTATGTAAAATTTAATATTTTTCCCGGTCCTTTGAGACACTATACTGTTCACTTACCACATTTTTCCTTTTGAGCCCCTTCAAGAACATATTTAAATGGCATAGATAACATTAGAGTTCCTCCACATTATGAGATAATTTACATAGCATCTTCAGTGGTTTCTGAAGTTCTTGGTGAACGTAGCATTGCCTGGGATAATAGGATGCCTAGACAATGGTTTGTCCTTTGAATTCTGACTTTGACTTGTGGTTGCAGGATCTTTTTAGAACAGCCTAAAATTCCTTTAGGTTTTGTTTCTGTGAAGAGGGAAAAAATGCTAAATCAAAGCTCTATAGTATACTTTCAATTCTTCATTTTAACAGACACTAAAAGCTAAAGAACTGAGCTATCTCTGAAGTATTATTGGGTACGATGGCTAGGGAGGAGGAAAATCCTGCTGCTCTGTGGCAGAAAAAGAAATACTGGATTCTTTGTGCTAAGTGAGATAACACAGCCTTTACATGTTCTCATACATAGCTGGCAAAAAAAAAAGGTTTTCTTACCTTATTTCTTTTCCCCTCCACCTCTCCCCTTACCTCACATTATTGGCTCATTTACTAGATGAGAGGAAGAATAATGATTATGCAAACTGTATCATGTATTGAAAAGCAAATCCCCGGGGTATACACCTATATTTTGTAAGGTGGTTTCTATTGCCAGATGATGCAAATTTGGCAGGATAATTCCAGTCAGAGAAGCTTGTTTCCATTGTTCAATTATATGGAATATTTCAGAATGGAAATGTTACCTCAGCAATATGTGATTCGATATATTGATTTATTTCTTAGTTTTTTACATTTGTTTTGATTCAGGTTTTATTTTAATTCTAAAATACTAAAATATTATCAAAATGCGCCTTATGTTTTAATTTCTGATATTTCGAGCTTAAGTCTGCAGTGACTAGTGCAAAACTATGAAAATATTTCAATGGTATCTGGTAGTCCTCCTGTTATCAGTACTTCAGTTCTTTCTGCCAACACCATATAGGAATAAATTAAAGTTCGATGTTTTTACCACGATGTTATCTTAATGCTATCAAGATGACTGTGGTTTTAGGAGACAACTGGTCATTCAGAGTATTGAAAAATGAAAAATAAAATTTGCTTTTCTCTTTATAATTATAAAGTTTTAAATTAAAGTACCTTGTTACACAGAAGTGAACAAAACGTATGTTTTGATAATTTATGGAATGTAACTTCATCTCTAATGCAATGACATGTTTTGGTAGGAAAGACCCTGTATTGAACCTAAATAAGGTTTGAAAAATAAAAAAACTGTCACTTACTATGTACCTTTGATCAAGTCATTTTACCTGTTTAGTCATAAAATAGTGTATAGAATATATTATTAGCAGAACTGTGGAATTCCCACCTCAACTCTAACAGACACGGAAACACATAAACCATGAGTTTTACATTCTTACTAACCAAACAGAGGCTTACAAAGACAATGAAATAGTTATTTTATCTTATTAAGTATATAGTACTAGTAGATTTATGATAAGCAACAACAAAAAATTTTAAAGACACATGTCCTCCTATAAAGAAAAAGATATGCATGAAAAGGTAATTAATGACATAAGATCTTTCATGAGTGTAATACAATTACTAGCTTGATTAAAACTAAGGGACAGTCTGTGTTTTGAACAGTCTAACTTTGAGAGGGAAATATTTAATGAAGGATATGGTCTCACAGCTGTGCAAGAAAAGCTGGCCTAACTAGGCTTAAAAAATGTCAGAAAATAGATCAGCACTATGTGAAATTTCATGTTTCATTGCTGTTTCCATTCACACGCCTAGACTGATTTTCTCAGGTTTGGATACTTGTCCACCATCTACATCTTCTTAATATTGGCATGCAAGTGTGGTCCTATCCTTCTCTTCCCTTCCCTTCCCCTTCCTTTTCCCCTTCTTCTCTTCCCTCTTCTCATTCTCTTTTCCCTTTTCTCCTTCCCTTTTCCTCTTTTTTCCTTCCTTTCTTCCTTCCTTCCTTCCTTCCTTCCTTCCTTCCTTCCTTCCTTCCTTCCTTTTACCATCCATTAACTAATTCAGTCATTTATTTTTTTAAACAGTATTGAATAAACATTGCATCATAGCATTGTATGACTTACGATGTGCATTTATTTTATATTAAGATTTTACCACTTGTAGGATATTATTTATCTTCATAAATATTAAATTAAATAATGTATGCTTTTGATTTATAAGGAAATTTCAGGCTACAGGTGAGATCAAACAGAATATAATAAATCTATTTAAGGATAATATGATTTTGAATAAAAATCATACACATTATGTTAAGTATATGAATTGACTACCAAGATGAAGAAAACAGGGAGGCAGTATTACTTGGGCTATATTTATAAATATGAATGGTATTTTATTTCACTGAGAAGGCAAGCATTTTTTTTATCGATAAAGATTGGTACAAGCCTTGCATAAATGCACAAAGATAAAGTATTTATTGTGAAAGAAATATATTATTATGTAATGAGGTCACAGTGAATAATTGTAGATAATAAAGGAGTTTTAGATAAGGTCCAAAATGTAGGTCAAGTACAAAAACAGGATATGACATTTAAACATTAATCCATTTACAAAGAGACCTAGTGTAAGTTTTTATCACTATTGTGCTTGATTTATTTTTAGAAAAATGCATCCAACAGGAAAAGGAATAATACGAGAGAGAGAACAGATATTAGAAACTGGTTAGGACCAGTTAGGACCATCGTGAAGACCTTAACAAGAAGACTGATATCAAAAAAAAAAGGTGACTCTGAAGGAAATTAATGAGATATAACAAAAAACATCTTGTAGCTATTGGGATTTGAGGGCTAAAGAATAAAAAAGAGAAGAAAAAAAATGAATCGACGATATTTTGCCTGAATGAATATGCAAACTGTTTCACCTGTAAGAGATATACAAGAGTAGAATAAAAATTAATATGGTAGTATGGAGGAGATTTTGAGGTAGTTACGAAAACGTTGAATGTCAGCACATGCATGCTTTTGGATTAAAACATATGCTTTAAGAAACATTTCAAGTAGTAATGAAGAGATCAATTCAAATATATATTTTTATTGGTTTTTAAAAATGTAGAAGGAATATAGACTATAAATCCTGTTTTTAGAAGTCAGAGGAATAAAATAATACAGTAATATTTACTCATACTTTTTTTAAGAACAGGTGAATATTGTGCAATGTTAACTTCAAAGATCAAAAGTCATCAGAAAATAGTAAAATGGAATTCATTGTTAATATTATAACAAGTCAGTTTCATCAAGTCAGGCAAAGAAACATAATTTAAGGAGATAACAAGGTAATGATGTAGACATCACTAAGTTAAGGATTCTATGCTTTGAAAATCTCTGCAAATCAAGTTTTATTTAGCTATATATCTTAATATTCAGGGGAAAATATAAGATAGCTCTGTTTGTGTATTGTTTAGTAACCTAAATGACTATATGAGAGCTAGTGGAGGGAAAATAATGTCTTCCTCTACTTGATGATATTAAGAATTTTAAGTTCACAAGGTCACAATATTTAAACACTTGAGGAAAGCCAATATATAAATTATGATACTGAAATATAAGTCTTTCTTCAGTTGTGGAAAGCACTAAAATTGCAGAAGTTTTGGCTTATGTTCTAGATTAAGAGATAAAAATTTTCCTACTAATTAAAGGAATAAGTTATAGATACTGAGAATGTTAGCAACTGCTTGTTTTTTTTGGAAGTAGGGAGATGCTGACTATTTAGCAATTGCTCTACTTTTCAGAGACTATCTCAATGCCCTCAATTATATTAAGTTAAACATTAGATAGCTCCATGTCTCCCTTTCACATAATGGTAAGTTCATTTCTAAGACTGATTTGAAATTGTTTTCTAAGGTTGATGTTTTCCATTTTTATCTTGTCATCTGAATTATATAATGTAGCTATCCACCAATACTAGGTAACTAAAATCGAAAAATACATAATGCAAAATTTCAAAATTGACTCAGAAGCAATATTAAAATATCAAAAAATAGTTTTTTTGTTTATTTTTTAAACTATACTATTCTAAAAGTCTCAGCTTATATACATAAGCTATATATCTCTAAAAAAATTTGGACCACAATCTTAAAGAATAATGAAATATGAACATTCCCTTATCAATTTTTAAATAATTTTATTCGGCACATATTTCTGAATTTCAGTTATGTTTGTGTTCCTTGAAAATTTATATTAAAACTCAACTGCTTAATGTATTCTGAAATGGTTCTTTAGAAAGTAATTAGTTCACGGATGTGGTGCTTTCGACATGAAATTAGTACCCTTATTAAAAAAAAGACCCTTATAAAAAAATTGTGCTCTATCAAATTTGCATCTCTCTCTCTCTGTCTCTCTCTGTCTCTCTCCTTTTCTTCTGCCCTCTGCCACCACCATGTGAGGAAACACATAACTAGGTAATCCTCAAACTGTTCACGCTGCCACCTTGATCTGGCACCTTGAGCCTCCATGACTGTGAGGAATAAATTTTGTTTCTTAGTCATTCAGTCTCTAGTATTTTGTTGCAGCAGCCTGAATTAAGACAACACCTGTTATCTTTAAGCTTCTGCTCAATATGCTGTAAATATAATTTTTATATAACAAAATGGGTAGTCTCATGGTATTTGCAATTTGTTAAATGAAGATAGAAAAAATGCTATATTCAAGATAATTTCACATGCTAAAAGAGCTGTTATTTAAAAAGAAGAAAAACCTAAATAAACGGAAGTATGAAGAGATACTATTTTTGCGCAAAATAATCAGAAAAGGATTCTTTAAAATATGACCTTAAGTAGAGACCTGGATTAAATAAGCAATTAAGTCACTGTAAATGCTTGTGAGATTTCCAGATAAAAGAAACAGCAGATGGAAAGGCTTGAGGTACAGAAGGTGAGTATTGGGGGGGAAGAGTGGAATAAGGATGAGAGAAGTGACAGGGAGGATCGGTTTTTAAGACATAAGATGACTTAGCAAAAAAATAAATGTTTATTGTGTAAATGAATCAACGCAAGTATAAATAAATAGGGTTCATGCAAACTTGAAAAAAACAAAGTTAAATATATAAATGATAGTGATAGAACTCAGTGATCACTTCAGAAAATTATTAATTATGCTGGTTGGTTTAGCTAAAAGCATAAGCAACAGATATCTCGTTGCCAATTACATAAACCAGTGATTTCTAATTCTGGTTTTGAGACACTTGGGGTTTTAATTACCCAAGAGGTACAATACAATTTTTCATATAGGTGATTAATACTTAGAAATGGAAGTATATTCCAAAATTAAATTAACCTGTCTGTGATGTCAGTTATCTAAACTTAGGGTCAGAGGAACAGAGAGATTTTGCAAATGAATTTATCTTTAAACCAGTTTTTAAATAAAAATGCTAGCAACACTGAAGACATTGTGAAATGTATCTAGCACTTTATTGTGCTATTTCATTTTAACTTAAATCTTAAATACTTGCTTATATGTAAATGTGTGATCATGTTCACCTATAAATGGACAGCAGTTGAATATGTGAATATATATATGACTTTCATTTTCTTCACTTATTTAACTCCTTTCTATTGTATAATGCTGTAGATGACATTGGCAGTGAAAAACTCATGTTTAATTATCAAACGAAAATTATGATACAGAAGGATATATTATTCTTACTGTAGAAAGGTACACTCCCATTTTGTAAGCAAAGTTTTTCCATTTCTTCTTTTCCCTAACTCTGTTACAGCCTATTGCAACTTTCCAGAAAGACAAGTTTTTTTTTTTTTTTTTTTAGTTTGTCCTCCAGCTAGGGAAACTATTTAGAAAATTGGTTTCTTTTAGTTTGGCCCCATGCAGGCTTGACCTATTTTACCTTGTTACAGTGATGGAGAGCTCCATTCCTGCAAAAATTTAGCTTCAAAGAGTTTTGTTAATGGAAGAAGTACAGATACCCACTTGCCAGAAGCCACAAACAAAGCTTCTCTCTTTCAGTCTTTTAATATATATATCAAATTAATGTGCTAAATGAGTTTTGATTCAATAAATAAAAGCTAATAAAAATAATCAAAGAAACAAGTTATATATTGTCATATAAAACACAATGTGGCATGATTTTCATCCACAAATTTTAACAATTTGCTTATTAATAATAAAAATATGTTGTAAAAATTAAAAGGAATTCAGAAGATAATGTTGATAATTTTAGAATGTATGCTTAAATAATACCTCCCTCCTTTTCCCTGCTTAAGATAAACATATATCAATTTTCTGAGAACAATGTGATTTTTCTTTCCAGAACAGTACAGGCTAACAAGTTTGGTAAGCTCAGTTGGTTTTAACACAACACTTTCAGTATGAATACAGTATAGTCTCTAAATGAGTTCATTCTTTCATTCCTTTTTTTTTTTTTGTAAGGACAAAAAATGCTGTGAAAAGACTAGAGGACCTATCAGTAACCCGGGTGAGTTTGCTAACTGATTTGACGATTTTTTATTCACAAGTAAAGGAGTGAGTGAATCAGCAGAACTCACTGCCACATCGGGGGAAAATGTTAACTACATATTCTATAAGAATATTAACTTATTACTGGAAACAGGATCCCAATTATTTGAATGTAATTACTAAAATTTGGCCAAAGTGTTTATTTCATTTTCTCCATATATTAATGTTGCTTTGCCTGGGATACCTCAAAGTAGCTGAGTTTGCAGTAAATATGTTTCATAAAGTTGTATTCCCAAAGCAACACTGTTGCTAAATTTTCTATAAATAAAAAACTGGAAATCTGTGCAAGAAGTTGACTAATTAAGATTCAGTTTAAGTAAATATTTTGTTCAGCTGATGACATAAACTTGCTCAAAAGTTATTCCCACACCTTTCAATCAGTATCACCATGGAGGTAATATGGAAGTCTATTTGAAAACAATAACTTAAATATCATAACTATACATAAATACATTCTTTGTTTCAAGGGGTTATTAGATTATTGCTTAAATTCAAGTTGAGTTTAGCAACTATAATTATTACAATAATAGTTATTATTGTTTAGTTTGCCTTTGAATTTATCCTGAAGAACATGGGGAAAATAGTCCTAAGACAGATGTCACAAATCTGTTTATCAGGGAAACATACTTTACTAGACACATGTTTGAAACATCTGTTTACTGACTATATTTTTCACTTACAGTAAGCTTGTCAATAAAAAAAATCATTCAGAGAAAATAAAAAAGAAATTCATGTTTGCATGTATTTAGAAAAGAGTCTAGATCAGCTATAAAAAGTTTTCAAATAATGGTACAGTTACATTTACATTAAAAGCACATAAAACTGACAGAATCATATGGGACATATGGAGGAAAAAGCTTCATATGAAGGACTTTATTTTTATAGGTGGAATATCTTCTGAATGCATCCATGTTATTACTTACAGTTGTTTCTATAATTCTCGTTCAGAACACCTGCCATCTGAGTATCTTACAACAGAATTTGTCTCCTCTTCTAGTTGAAATCTGTCTCCATCCAAACTTCTAAATTTATTTTAATAAGTTGTCTTCATTGTAGTTTTTGCCCAATCTTCCATGTTTTTCTTATTCGCTCATCTTTTATAATATAAATGTATTTAAAATGCTAATATTTTGTACTAATATTGAAACATCAACTATGAACTCTATAATATGGGTCCTTAAATTTGCATTTAATTTTCACAACAAAACAAAATATTTATTATACTCATTTTACAAATTAGAAAATAAAGGATGATGTTGAAAGTAAAGAGTAGAGTCAGATTTAAATCTTAGGTTCTTCAAATCCGGAGATCATGTTTGTTTTGTTGTTTGTTTTTTCCCCCATTATTCACATGACTTTACTTACTTTTTGGGGAGAATAAGTCTTGTTTTCACGGATCAAGTACCTAGTATAAGACAGGATTGCATTATCACATTGCCCTTTCTCCATCTCTTTCTCTTGGAAAGATTTGCCAGCCATCTGTGTTACTTAGGTCAGAAGAAAACACTCAAAATCTGAGAGGAATAGAAAAACTGGATTAACCAGGCTTCATCAAATTTTGATGTGATGTTTCCCATGTTAATGAAATCACACTGAATCTATAAACTCAAACTACATTTTCAAATATTTTAACTTATTGACAAACTGATTACCAAACACATTTTTGAGAATTTAAAAATCAGTTTATTCAAAATCTTTATAATAATGAATCTAGGCTCAAAATGATAAATGAATTGTTGAAAGTCTCTATCAACCATATTTTATCATTAAGAGATTCCAGACTCCTCATTAAATTCATATTAATTGTTGTGAAAAATTTTTAATTCATTGATATAAGAATATACAAAGAATGCATGGTATTATATATTAATAGCATATCTGAAAAAGTTTTTCAAAATAATTATTTGTACACTAAATAGTGTTCCCTACTAACTGATAATGACCTAATATTTAATAAAACATTATAGGAGATGTTAGTTTTAATATTCCTATAATCAATTCCATTTTGTCAAGCATAACTCTAAATGGGATTATAAATTATTGATAATGTAATATAGTGGAGAAGTGTATGTTTCAAAGTCAGATAGACCTTTCTGCTTTGATATTACATCTTGACACTACAAGATATTTCTCCCAAATTATTTAACCTTTCTGAGCTTTATTTTATTACTATGTAAAACAAAAATATTCTTCTCATGAGCAATGGTGTAATAATTAAATAGTATAACGTACATAAAACTAGACTGCACTTACTGTGTAATTCAATGAGATGGTGTTAGAGATCCCTGATAGTTGGTGATCTATCCTTGTAAAAGACTTTAATAAATCTGACCACTGAATTCAGGTTTGACTCATCAGTTTTTAGCAGAAGTTATGTCTTACCCTGTCAGCAGATGTGTTAAATTCTTTTCTGATAATGAATTCAAGATTACACATTTAAAAATCAAGATTATACATTATAATAAATAACAATCTGTGTAATACAAAAGTATAATTCACTTGAGAAATACGGAGAAAAGTAGTGACTCACAAATGAGAGAAAATTTAAATTACTTCTACTCATGTTAAAATTGTCAAAGTCTTCAGTCAGCTATTTGAAAGAAGCTAACTTTAATCTACAAATAAGAGAATCATAGAGAATATAATATGAAAGTATGCTTATAGTAGAGGGTATATTTTATTGTGAATTTGTCATTTAAATATTCCTAGAGATGTCAGATATCAGGAGCAAACTGAGTCCACCATCAGGGTAACAATTACTACAGATCAAGAAAGCCAAATGCAGAGATGTCAACTAATATATAATTATAAACCATGAACTAATTTGGCTAGCATCATGCAAGTCTATTTTGCTTATAAATGATAATGCCAATATTCAGCATAGAATGGGAGAACACTTGATTACCTTTCTAACTCCAAGAAATCACATTTTCCTTTTACCTATTTTCCTATTACCATTTTTCACTTATTTATTTATGTAAGCATAACAATAATATACCCCCATTTGTTAGCAATGACACATTAAAACATGTTTTTTTTTTAAATTGGTAAATAGTATGTATTAGCTTTATATATATTTTAATTAATTTTATTGACAAAACATTACATCATAAAATAAATAAGTCTGTCTTCATGGAAAGCTGCAATCCCGAGCTGAAGAAAAAGAATTTGAGAATTTCTAAATTCCTAGAGTTTCCATGTTATGATTAAAATGAATATTTACGAGAAAATTTTAAATTGTTAGTAGTATTTTGTGCATGTACACAAAAATTTGAGAGACAAGATTATAAAATCTCGAGAACTTCAAAGTTTAGACAAGTAATATCTCTGATATAGTAAACTGGCCAAACACAAACTAATTCCTATAAAAATTCAAGTGGGCAGATTATCATTTCTTATAAACATTTTCTGAGTAATTAAACTATTTTATCACGACCACGCACCACCAGTTATGGTGGACTGAAAGTTATACATTGTTATTGTTTTCAATAAAGTTGATTTATTATGTGTATTATTAAAGTGCCAATTTTCACCTCTGAAGTTTTCCTTTTAAAAATTTAGAAAAATTAAAAACTTTTTTAGGTTTCTATTTCTAAGTCACTAATTACAGAGAACATCAATATGACTTATTGAATAAGAGATGACCTCAGAATGCTCTCCGTCAATCACACACGCAAAATCCTCAATGCAACTTTTATGAACTCAACTGAATTAAGAAATTAATTCATTTGAGAGTTATCCCTACTTCAAATATCACTAAAGTTATTAATTTAAGTGTGGTAAACTCCAACTCCTTTTACTTCTGTGCTTTCTTTGCCAGCTGAAATGTGTCACTCTGATTTACTTTTCCACTTTATATTTTTAATTATAATTTTACAAATATTAATGTGCTTTTTGTAATCATCCTTAAAGATTGCAATTTAGCATTCTCATTTTTTTGTTGTTGTCGCAAAATCTGAAGTTTTTTTTTTTGTTTTGTTTTTTTGAATATTTTTATGCTTTTGTCACAATCTACACTATGGATTTTTTAAATTACCTGAGCCGCATCGTGGTTCTGGCCGCCACATAACAGCCATGCCCCACTCCAGAACTCCTTTTTTCCTGTCACTTTGCCTTTGTATGGTTTGTATAAAATGGGGCCCTTGAGAAGTTGAGAGACTATGTGAGTTGGGTCAAACCTGCAGGAAAAGCAGGCAAACCTGGTGGAGAGCAAGCAGGTCTCAGTCACCTGCATGGAGGGAGGTCACACTGACACAGTGCACCAGGACCATACAGGTGACCGCAAGATTGTGTGAACACTGGCAGGGGAGGCAGCATCTCACTGGCATGAATGACACATCCAGCTCAGTACATCCCTGAAAACGGTCTATGATCTATTTGCTGAAGAGTTGGGTGGTTTGATGCTTTGTTTAACTTAGGAAGATGCAAATCAATGGCACATCAGTTTCTATGGGCTAACATGAAAGCTAACATTTGGCCATGCAGAAAGAAAGCAGGGCTGCACCAATGCAGTTAGGGCTTATAGGTGAAATGAAGTACCCTCACCTTAGAAAAATAATCTCAGCAGACTACTGACTCAGTGAAGACCCAGGATGGGTCATATTTACAAAAACATTTCTCTTATATCAGCACCAAAAATATCGTTTTCTGTACAACCTGTGACAAATTTTTAAGTACAGGTAAATTAAAATTATTTCTGCTAAAAATCACAAATTCCACAAAAACATTAACGATCTATCCAAACAACTTGCAAGTACATTTAGACATGAAGTTTAGGCAATCCACTTGGAAGGATATTCTCATGAGTACCACTGAATTTCTCTAGTGAGACTGTTGACATCAACTCTATGTTATGGGGATTTATTTCACACCTCACACAAAGAAGGCACTAGAATTAGAGACTTAAGGAAATAATTACAACTGTTACGACCAAGGTAAGGAATTTGTGCATCCTTCCATGATTTCAAAAAGGTAGTGACAGGGACTTGTCTTCCTGGCAATATCAAGTGCAGTTTCCTCCAAGTTGTTTTTCACAGAGGGTTTAATGTAATGGTTCCTCAGGAGAGCTCAAGCGTGTCTCTGCTGTCTCTGTTCCCAGTAGCAAGGTGCAAGGAAGGGGTTCAAGAGGCCTTGCATCTAGGCGTTAATGTCAACGTAGTGCTGACGTAAGAAAGAAGCTATCCTTGTGTTACTCCACTTGCAAGTGCTATGGAGAGGGGTGCAGCCATCCAGGGTCACTGCAAGGACATAAGCCCCATGTGCAATCAGCTCCCGGACAAAACCCAAGTGTCACTGTAGGCCGCGCAATGAAGAGGGGTGTAATCACTTCCTTTCTAATGTTCCCAAGAGCAGCCCTTTCAGAAAGTAGTCTGCACTGAAGTCAGAAAACAGAGGCTCAGGTACAGGTCTTCTGTATCCAAATCCAACGCTTATTCTGCCGTATTACAGTTTCTTCTTAAAGTGTTTTTTTTTTTTTTAACCTAATGATTTTCAGCAGTCCAAAGAAGCAATTAACTTGGATCTTTTTCCTTTTTTTTCCCTTATAACTTATACCACTTTTCAGTTTTTCCATCTTGCTTCTCATCTCCTCATCTTCATCAAAATTCCCTACCCAAAGACTTTGGGTACCAGTGGGAATAAGGTGTCCATATGTTTCCAACAATTCAAGTTGGTTAAAATTTTGGAAAAGTCCAAGGTGTTGGAAAAGTCTCTGGGTCTAGTTGTCTACCATCACTTACTTTTTCCCCCTATTTTACTATTATTCTAAATACAAAGTATTTCAAATACCAGAGTGCTAAAAAAATACTTTGTAGAGTTGAATTAGATCTGCTTTCTTTTATTCATCGAGATCTGCCAAGGTATGTTTCTTAACTTGGAGGCCACATTCCATCAGGAGAGAGCTGAACAAGCCACCACCTCATTGGCTCCAGCGTGCCAGGTGGGGCCCAAGTGCAGGCAAAACGCCAGGTGTTGCGAGACATGGAGGTTCTGACGGAGAGCACAACTGGCTCTGAAGTCCCCTTCAAGCCAAGGCCAGATTTAGTAATCCAAAGGTTCCGCAAACTTCCTTACTGCTGTCAGCAGAGATGCAAAAGTGCAGATGCCAGCCAGGGAATAAGGGGTATGCAGAGGGGCGTTAAGAAGAGGCCACCAGCCCAGCTCAGCAAGACCCGCTCAGTGGGCGCCAACGAGCCCCTTGGTCCCTACTGGCGACCTGTAGGTCAGCAAGGCCACAAAGGAGCGGCGGATCAGCTAGCATTCTCATTTTTATTCACTGTTATCACATGAGTGCTTTAGAATTGAAAATAGATTTAAAGAGTAACTCAGGGAGCCTTAACAAGTAAATAGCAGTAATAAAGAAAGTAAAATTACCTGCAATCCTTAATGATGGAGACCTTACAAATTCAATGATTAGCAAAATAACAAGCCTGTTTTTCTTCCTTGAAATTTGCCTAGAATCGAACTTGTTGCCTTGGGGAAAAAACCAAAATACCAAAACCAAAACCCAGAAGCCAGGCACTAAAATCAAAATTCAAGCCACTGCTGATGTAGGATGTCTGACACCTCAACTGCCCTGGGTGCCCATCAAGCCTGGTTCCTTGCCCAAATCCTTTTTCCTGTATCCCCTTGCAGCCATCCTGCAATGGACCTGTCCATCTACTCACCTTTTCCCCCATCAAAAAAAATTCCTGCATTCTTTCAGGTCACCCCCTTTTTGTCCTTGCTCATTAAAAAGCTCCAACACTTGCTAGGAGGATGTGATGGTTATTTTGGACATGGGTCCAGGCAAAGGACAAGATATCGATATTTTGAATAAAAACCTAACCTCTCAATATCAATCTCTGTGACTGACTTTTGGTAATGATGACAGGTGGTGAGGATCTGACACAAAGAGCAACTTAAAAAAAAATGTCTTTTGAGATTTCTTTCTGTTCACGTACTTATTTGCATTGCATGAACAAATACAAATATGATTTTATCAGGACCAATACCATATGCATTTTGTGATTTGATAAATGCTTCCATATACCATACATTAACACATTGTGTATATAAATAAATGCACATGTATTTTATATTTTAGTAGACATATACCATATCATTAACATATTGTATATATAAATAAATGCACATGTGTTTTATATTTTAGTAGACATATACCATATCATTAACACATTGTATATATAAATAAATGCCCATGTATTTTATATTTTAGTAGACATCGATTTTATTAGACATCATTCATTTGTGATTCTGTAATAGTTTAGCCACTTTTCATTATAACAAATGAGGCAGCAATAATGGACTTACAAGTATATCTTCTCTATTTTGTCTATTATCTCTAAGTAGACAACTCCAACAGTAAAATTTTTATTTAAAGCAACTTATTTATATTTTCAGTATAAATTTAAGAAAACCAAATTCAAAAGAAGCAAAACTTTCCAAATGCTGTATTCTTATCTTTATCAGGGAATATACCTTAGTCTATTGAAGTTGAGGTTCATGCATCTGTCTCTTTAAGTCAGGATTTCCTCATTCAAGCATTCTTTTGAGACTGAAATCTTGGGATCCTGACTTACTTTTTCTAAAAGTCATTTCTTCATCTCTATTACTCTTCCTATTGTGGCTCTTAGTCTCTCCTGCTTGCATTGAATATGTATCTATATCTATCTCTATCACTATCACTATATCTATCATATGTCTGTCTATCTACCTACCTATTTATCTATCTATCTATCTATCTGAAAATTCTGAGGACAAACTTATTTTTTTCTTGAATTCTCAACATACTGTTCAATGTCTAGCTTAGTGGATTGTCAACAAAAATTTGATAGCGGGATGAGTGATACCAGATTAAGAATAGGGCTATCAGCTCTTTCTCTCAAATCTAGTTTGATAGGACAACTCTTATAGTGCTTTGATCTCTAACATTTCTTTTTTCATCCTTAGAGCTTTCATCTCTTTTTTAACATTATCCTTGTGCTTTGGTGTGTTGTCTCATTTTTTTTCCCATTGACATTCTTAGCATACAAATCATAGTTTTCAAAAAACAAAACAACAACAAAAAAAAGAATGTGGTCTTCATTTCCCAAAAATTGCAACATTTTGGTCTTATTAGACCATGGTTCTTATGTTTGTCAATTTAAATGTGTTTTGCCCCCTTTTAAAACGTCTGGTAATTTTTCTGTTGAGAGGTGGACATGATAATTAGGCCTTTTGTAATGCAGTGGTCAGTTGTGGTGGGGCGGGGCGGGGTCATCTCTAGTTCTAGGATTATTCCAGTCTTCAGGTGAACCTGCATGATCAGGCTGTGATCTTCAACAGTGTTTCTCAGATTTACCCCCTTAGGTAGACAGGATGGCTAAACGGAACTGGAATTGTGTATTTCCCTGCTCCTTTATCTCAGGAAGGTTAGGCTCTTGTAGAATAGTTTCTCCTAAAGACAGGACTTGTTAAGAATAAAATGCTGTGGTGTATTTCAAAATAATCTTACCCCAGAGCCTTTGGTGGAAACAGGAGGGAATTTTTCTCTGATACTTACTTGAGGACCTGGTGGAATGCCTAGAGTCAAGAAGCTCAGGGCTTCCCTGTAACAGGATTCCCCTGTATGTTTAAACTCATGAGACTCCAGCAATTCGTCAATTACAGTTTAGGTTTTCTTACCCAAATAGTGGTTTCCACTCCTGAATGTCTGCTTTGATAGGTTGTAGCTGTCTGTCTGCATCTCCAATTTGCTGGGCAATGTTTTGCCCTGTATCCTCAATTCTCTGATGAATCTAAGATGAGTTGAATTTTCTGTTGTTCTGCTTTTTCACTTGGGACAGAGTGACAGCTTTTAAGGACTTTACTTGCTAGACTGAAAAAACCTGAGTCAAGTCTTTAATGAAAGATTACATGAGCCCTGTGGGATAGAAGGTAAGCAAACTACAAGAAAGCGCTAAAGATAACTTGGCAAGGGTATACAGATTTGAAACACTGAAATCTTGCTGTGTATAATTATGTTGCAGCTGAAGAGGTAGAACCTCAGATAGCATTCAGCAAAATTGGGAAAATAAGACTAAAAAACATCTTATGTATGAATTAGTCATGTTAAAGGGTCATCACAGAATGATCTATTTCCATTCTGAAGCATCTGCAGAGATTTTTACCAGATGGATTGTCTTTTCTGCAGTTCTTATAGAGAGAGGTTCAGAAGGACAAAATCAGCCATTGAGGCTCCATTTTCATGGCATTTCTCATGTGCCAGAGGGTTTATATTGCCAGAATCCATACTGATCCACTTTATCTGGTTTACCTTTACAGAGCATTTCACATCTTTGTTGATAACACTAACTGAGTTGCTGTAGGACGGAAGATTTGTTCACAATGTATTGCAATGAAAGCTGTCAAGTGTCTTTAGAATACGGTGAAATTGACAAGAAGAGGAGCTTATGATTGTGTTGACGATCGCCCTTTAAGATGATTATCTCAAATATACAGAGTATTTTTAGTCTGAATCCAATCTGCAAATTTCTCAACTACAATCTCAGTCACACTGCATAGTGTGACATTTCAGAAATGTATTCTCTCTAATAAAAGCATGCTGTTGTGTCTTTTTTGTTGCTATGGTTAATAAAATTTAGATTTTCCCTTTAGGCAGTATTCCCCTGTTTTACTGGCTGAGTTGTATCTTATATTCCCCAGCAGGCTTCAAAATATACATTTGTCAGCTTTTTTCAGTTGCTATTACTTCTGCTTTGACTTTAACAACTCAAGTTATTTAATTTTTTTATCAACCTGTATGTTCATTTAGGTGGATTGTAGTCCATACTACTAACTCAAAAAATATGTCAATCTTCAGTTATTCTATCACTCACAGCTGACTATGGTTATATCTCAAATTAGCAAATCATTATGTGCATGTAATTTAAAGTTAATAAATATATGCATCTTATTCTCTAGAGGATAGGGGCTTTTTACTATTTTAACTGCTAATTGTGTGACAAACAGTCATATTGGTATATAAGATGTTTTTAATTTTAATTTTTTTCAATTTCAACAAAATCTCTATATTTTAGTGGAGAAAATATTTTTCTTTGCCTTTTTCTACACCACTGCCAGCAGTGGCACATATTTTTCCCCTCTTCTTATCAAGTATAGCTATGTGTTTGTTTTGATTAGATTAAAATTTTGAAAGTAATAGTCCATTTTTTGCTTATCTTTCTGCATACTTAACATTAATTCAATTTCAAATTATCTGTCCTATAATTTTATCTCTTCTATATTCTTTTTTCTTACCTCCTTAGATTCCTAATGATTTTTAGTTTAGATATTACTCCTCTGTACTTGTTTTCAAATTGTTTTTTTCATTCTTATTACATATTCATATGTCTTTGTTTTTCTATTTTCTAGATTTTCAGCATTCTTTCATCATTTCCATCAGCTTTCCAATTATCAGTTTTATTTCCGTGTTCAGAATTAATTTTTTTATTATCATCTATTTTCATTTTCATATTTTATATCCTTACTGATGCAATACATTTTCATATCAGTTTTAGGTGAATAATATTGCTATCGACTGAACGTTTATGATCCTCCTCCCCAAATTCACACATTGAAAATTAATGCCCAATGTTATGGTTTTAGGAGATTGACCTTTGGAAAGTGATTGAACTGATAGAACTACTGTCTTTATAAGGAATTCTCAGAGAGCTATATTTTCTTTTTTACTGTGTGAGGTTAAAGCAGAATGGCAGCCATTTCTTAAGATCAGAGCTCCTAACAGGGGATACACCAGTAACATGCTCTTGTGCTTCCTTTCCTCAAGTACTTTGAAAGGTAAGTGTTTATTATTTAGAATTTTCTTGTGGTAGTTGGAATGAGCTAAGACAAAGTTTTTAAGCTTTTCAAAGCATCATATCAGTTTTCTTCAAACTATTATTTCCTTGATGGTCTTTTTGTTCTCTTTCTTTCATTTCAGATACTTTTCATGTCTGTCAGGCAATCCTTCGCTCTCTTTTCCTGTTTAGGATGTAGTCAGTAGAAATCGAAAGTTCTTTTACGTAGATGTGCTTGCCTATAGTAGCCTTTATTTTTAAGGGGCCTAATCAGATTATTTTCCTGAGAAACTTCTAGATATATCAATTTTTCAGCTTTTTATATGCTAAGGAAGCCTCTTCCTAACTGCAAGGCATGGGGATGAATGTCAGCACTATTAGAGATGAGTAGGGAATGAACACTGTCCGTATCATCCTAGAGTATTGGCTTAACTTCTGGGACAAAATTGACTTCTGTCTTAACTTCTCCCCAGTGTCTGGTGTTTACCCGCATCCACCCCGCATTTAATTTTATTAATTTCTTTAGAGTATAAATGTCTTTTTGCTGGGAGGAGATGTGTTAGTTTACGTACTACATGGAGAAATAATTCAAGGATTCTTAAAGAGCTTTCGATTCTCCTGAATTATACTCACTCCCCCTTTCATAAGAACTTGTTTTGTCCATTAATAAGTATTTTATTGAAGCGGGGCAGTCTGTGCTCTTTCATATGTTTTCTTACAACAAGTTAAGGAAATTGACATTCCTGTATTTTCTAAGTCAGTAACAAGTTTATGTGCTTTTGTTGTTATTCTCCCCTTTCACATTCTCAATCACTGAATCAAAATATATATTTAATATAGATTTAATGCAGTTTCACTTGACAAGAGAAATGTGCTTTTTCAAATTTACATTTTAACAGAAAAAAACTTCAATTTTGTTTATGCTTTTATGAATATTTTTATTTTTTCTTTTACTCTGTAGAAAATTTAGTGTTTCAGAGAAAAGGGATATAGATCAGACATACCAATAATTTATTTCTTATAAGACTATTAAAGTACTTTACACTATTTATAAAAAGTTAAGAATAGAGGAAACGTGAAAAATGATGTATATTCTTATCACCCAGAGTAACCAAATTTAAAATATGACCACGAAGATTTGAGTCAGTGTTTTGTTTCCCCAACATAGTACTATAGGCTAATACAGTAAACAGCTAATACATTCATGCAAACAGCATTTTCAGTAGATAATGTAGTACCTTTTTTTAAGTAAAATAATTGCATAAATTTGTTTTAACAAGTACTTTCTAACATACTAACAAGTATAACATTTGTTATATATGTACATTGGACATTTCAGAATGTTTCTAAAGTTGTACTGTGAAGATTGTTCTTATTTACAAAAAAACTTTATTGATTTCAGTTGATCATTCACAATAGCAACAAACTATTACTAGAAAGATTATTCACAAAATTAGTCAAATTACATTTGATAATCAACTTTGAAGTTGTATGTCTTTCACTGAGACAACTATACATAGCTGATGAATCAATGCATTCATCTATAAGTATGTTTTGCCATTAGTTCATCTCAGTGGCTTGAGGAAGAAACTCTTTTGAATGTTATCAGAAGCTCAAAGGGAGCATTGGGTTATTTCTCTAGAACTCTTGTGACAACAGCTTAGCAAATAGACTGGGTATAAGTCATTTTCATTTATGGTATAGCATTTTAAAGACACCATAATAAGTGTATTTATGTGTTACTGTTGATTCAAAACTGTTATCTAAAGAAATTTGGGATTTACTTGTTTTATGGACTTAGTCTCTGAATGTTTTAGGAAGTTGAGTCTAACTTAGACTTTCCAATTTTCAGTGTGGATGACCACTGATTTCTTACTAGCTGATCATTTTTTATCTTAAGCATATGAGTCTGTGTTCAAATAACAATGTGAATTACTACTCAGATCATTATTAAAAGCATAATTTCTAATACACAAGCAACTAACTAAATCAAAAAACTGATAAATAGAAATATATTTTGAAAGAACATATGCAGCATGCTTTTGTATTATAAATAATAAAAACTTTTAGTCTTTAAATATTTTGTTGCTAGATCATACTAATTCACCAACAGATATGTCTGTTGTAAGCTGTGTATTAATATTCTGCTTTGCGAGTAAGAAAAGTTCATATAAAGTTATATCAGAATTATAACTGCTTAATATGTTGCTAATGTATCATTTAGCGCTCCATATATATGGAGCATATACATTTTTATTCAAAGAATTAAATGCTATAAAGACATACCACAAATGTCATGAAAAGGTATAGTGAATCTTATTTTGTGCCCCATCTCCAGTGCTTATACTTTTTTGCTATCTATTTGTATCTAAAAATGGTTTCAATCTTAATGCCAGATATAAAGATAAATATAAATGGAATTGAATGCTTTTGCAGGAGAAAATATTGAAGAGACAGGTTAAACATATGTTGCTCAAATTAGACTTCATGTTGTATACAATGTAGTATATGTTGAAATATAAAGACACATACATGAAACATATATAATGTTAAAAATCAATGTTGCATCTAGAACTTTTCCTAAAAACTGTTGTTCTACTCTTTGAATATGGAAAAACAGATCACTAGTGCCACTTTCTAATTCTCTGAAGTTTTTCCAGAATTTAACAGATCCTGGTAAATTTAAAAAGTAAACTCATTAGATGACCACTTACATAACTGAGAGTTTGTAACATATTTTCATTCATTATTTGTTTTTATGGTCTGTATACATAAAGCTTTGCTTTAATTTTGTGGGTTTTGTACTGAATTGAAATTTTCTATTATTATTAGATATGTTAAACTAGAAAAAAAATTTTTAATAATAATGTCTAGGATGTGCCCTGGTGACCTAGTGGTCTAGTACACCTCAGATCAGTCCCACATACATCCCAAGGTCCAGGGTTCAAGACTCAGGGTCAGGGTGAACAAACATGTGAACAACTGAATGACAAAAATAAATAAAGCTCTTTTTTCCCCTTCTCTCCTCCTTCCTTTCTGTTTGCCTATTCACTTTCATTCCTACCTGTAACTTTCTTTAAAAAAAAAAAAATGATGTCCAAACTCAAATTCTCTTACAAAAGTAAATTTAAATCATAAAGAACAGAGGGAAAATAAAAACTAATGTACATTTTATGGTCAGGTCCCATTTGAAACAGGCAGCAAAAGGACTAAAGATAAACGGCAGTGTGCTGAAGCTCCCTTAGTCAGCCAGCTATCTGTTTTGCTTTAGTATCATGAAAAAACTAGATATTCCTTGCAAGAATATAAGTTAAACAAAATGGGAGATAAATATTTAAGTCTATTAAGCCCATATCAAAGCAATTTCCACATCCTGACATATATTTTTATTCAGAATGCATCATTGATTTAAATGGGCAATTCTGTATATGGATCGATGGTGGGATATGGTGAACAGCTCTAAAAAGAATCTAAATACAACATAGCTTGTGGCTAAATGCCTTATCTAAAACATTAATCCATCTGTTCAAATTAAGCCAATATATGTCTCAAGAAAATAAACTACAAGTAAATAAAACTGAATGATGAAATAATGCCTATAGTATTCTCTCTGGGACAAATGAATTCTGGATATAAAAGCATCATCGCCTTTTTTTTTTTCTTTTGCCTGTTCTGAAAGACTGTTTAATGACTTTCTGCATTTAGAATGGTTATGTTGAGATAAACAAGTAAGTCTTGTGAAAAAAGTGGTCTGAATTATATGAGTTGTATATTATTCTATAAAAAGGACCACAAACATATACAAGTGCGTGTTGCAGCACAGTCTATATGTACTTAGTTTTTGTCAGCAGTGCACATTAATTGCTATTCTCCTCCTACAAAAAGAGTGAGCAATTGGCACATGCAGATGGAGTAGGTGGTGAAGAGCAGCGCCAAGCAAGAAGAGGAAACATTCAGAGGAACTCGTTACTCTTTTCTGCAACTCAGGGTCACTGATACAAAGTAAATAAAAACATTTTCTAGGGGTTGAGGCCTCTTGCAAGCATGATAAACATTTAAAGGTTGAAGGTCAAACATTGTCTGATGGCAATCGTATGTGGTCTATGAAACCAAACAAACAAATGAATCAAATAAAACAAGACAGATTTTTAGTCTGTAAAATCAAATTTGTGGTTGCCAGAGAGAAGGGAGAGGGGAATCAGCACATCATGGCAAAGGGATCAATTATACGGTGAGGGACAGAATTGAATTGTTGGTGGTAAGCTTAATATGCACAGATGTAGATTTAACATAATACCTTAAACCTCTATAATATTATGGTGCAATGTTCCCTAAATAAAATATAAGAATAAGTAAAAGTTGAAAATTATATATAGTGTGCGTTTGCAAACTTGGAAGAATTTTATCTATGCACCTTCATATATGTTGCTTTATATATTTACACACACACACACACACACACACACACACACACACACACATACACAAACATTTCCTTCAAGTAGGTAATTTTAAGAGGCTGAAAATTTTAAAGCAACCTGACTAGACATACTAAGGTTTGGAGGGTTTAACTAGAATCTTAAAGGTATTCTGACAAAGGGCAAAGGGGAATGGAGATAAGGTATAAGTAAGTTAAGCTTTTATTCCTGAAACTCTCTCCTTTCTTAGTATCTGAAATAGTGATACACTGTTTCCTGGCTTTTTTCCCTCTGATCACAGGTATGTATGTATGTATGCATGTATGTGTGTGTATGTGTGCATATGTGTATTAAATCCGAAAATGTCTGGTTCCCCGTATTTGTGTTCTTGGTCATTTTATTTTTTGACTACTGCTAAAACAAAAAGGCAACCCATTGAAAGGGAGAAAATATTTGCTCAATATACATTAGAAGAAAGTTTAATCTTCAAAACGTATAGAATTCATATACTTCCATAACTGAAAATCAAATAACTCACTCAAAAAAAAAAAGGACAGAAGAACTGAAGAGACACCCTTTTAAGGATATATACAGATAGCTTACAGATACATGAAAAATTCTTGATTTCACTCAACATCAGAGAAATGCAAGTGAATTCTAAATAAATGAGATATCAACTCACACCAGTGAGCTCTAAACCAAAAAAATGAGAACCAGTAACTGCTGGAGAACGTTTGCAGAAAAAAGAACCCTCTTTTACTCCTTTACTGTTGATGGGAATGTAAATTAGTACAACCTCTTTGCAAAACATAATGAAAATCACCCTCCTCCCGCCCGCAAAGAAAGATGAATCTACCATTCAAGCCAACAATCCCACTTTCTAGGCATATACTCAGAGAATAAAAAAAGCATTAATCTGAAAAATATTATACACACCCTTATTTTCATAGCAGCACAATTGATAATCTCAAGGCATGTAAACAATCCAAATTTTTATATTCCTTGTTGAAAGGGACTTTCATCTTTTGCATCATCCCATACTATATATATTGTAACATCTAAAATTTTATCTCTAGTATTGAATTTTCTCCTTTATGTGTGACATATGTTTTCTCCTAGTGTGTAATTTTAGAATGTAAATAAGTGAAGAAATTTCTACAGGAATGCTTGCAGGTAATCATCAGTTCAAAATTACCACTTATGTTCAAAATCTTTTTTCAAATCTAGTCCTAATTTGGTCTTTTTTATGTTGATTAAGAACATTATCAGCTATGTATTTACTTAAGATAAAGCGTTTTTTTCCAAATACGTAGATTCTAAAATTATGGGTTACTCAGTACGTTTTCTGTCTAAAATATCTTTTGATGAGATCCCTTCTTTCCACTCCTGTGAATCTCTTTAACAGATCTTATTTCTCACTGATATTATCAATATAGCTATTTTTTATTTTATTGTCCCAGCTTTTCAATTCGTCCACCATACTGCCACTAGAAATTTCACTTCAAAAACATGAGTCGCTTATTTTTCTGCTTCAAATTTTTCTTGCTTTCATTTGCTCTTAATTGAATTCTAAGGGCTATCCATCGCATATTCTACAGTATTTTCAGTTTTCCTTTTAATGTGTTCTCATCATAAAATATAGCCAGAATGAATTCATGGCAGTTTTCTCCTACATGGCATGAAACACCTACTTTCTGTTTTTGGAATCCTTTGATTTATCTTGGTATATCACTTTAATTCTGGTAAATACTAATGGACACATCTCATGACCACCAACTCCAATTTCAACATGCCCCCTCTGCAGCTTTGTAAATAGAACACCATCAGTGCAGCACTGTACATAAATTCCCTCCTTAGGTTATGTTAATCTCCAGTTTTCACAGCTGATTATAACTATATGCTTGTGTTGCAACAAAACTGATTACATGGTAAGCACCTAGAATTTAATAACCAATTTTCATTCGTATTTGCAGGCCCTTATCTAGCTAGCCCATCATAGGCACTAAATACATTTTAGGTATTAAAAAACTGAGCTTGTGACGTTTCCAGTTAGTTGAAGGGAAAAAAAAAAAATCAAACATTTTTCCAGATAAGTATAAAGAATACCCTTGGGGGCCTAGCCAACATTCTACCTATCAACAAAATGGGCTTTAATGTCCCAGGGCAAACTCTCATACAGCCATCACCTAACAACTTCAGAATTACTCAAACTGATTTTTACCTCTATTATAGTGCACTTTAGGGGCTGCCTATGGCATGAAATATACACTATAAAACCATATTTTCATCTCTTCTCTGTGTGTAACTCAGTGATAACTGGACTGTTAGGCAGAAAACATTTTCTGTGGTCTCTCACTGACCCTTCCCAGTGGTTTTTGTGCAGTTTCAAAGTAATTTAACTCTGGGGATGGAGCAGAAGCAACAATCATCAAGCCAGGATCAGAATTAATAGGGTCCATATTGATCAGACATAGTTCTTTACTAGAGTTATGTCCAGAGTCAAATGTAACATTTCTTCACTTCTAACTTTGCTTGTCTTTAGGGACCATCATTGAAAGATGTGTGAGCTGAAAAATGTTAGTCATCTCATTCAGACCATTAAAGTGTGTTAGGTGATTGAAAACAGTACTATCTGCACTGTCCATGTTTATCAGGATATCAGATATCAAATTTAAAACATTTCAAAGAATAATAAAAGCATTTAAGTAGAAAAGAATGAAAGGCATAACAACTTAAAATTTATTGTTTGTTCCGCAACAATTTTTACTATTTAAATTTTTATTTTCAAATATAGTAAGAAAGGTAATAAACTGAACCTTTTAGTTTTAAATCTAAAATATTCATAATGGCATTTTAAAACACTTTTTATTTTTCCATGCTCTCTTCACGCATGTCAACAACAACCTTTACATACACCACTTTACAGCACTGCTCATTTACATTTGTGGAATCAATTGAATAGTGTGTTATACATCATGACTTTAATTTTTGAACAAGTATTTATTTGGCACCCAATAATAAAGCTGTAAGAGAAAAGTACGTGTTACCCATATTCAAAATTTTCTTTCATATGATATTTTCCCCAAGATTCTACATAAGAATTGAGTATGGATACTTAGATAAGATGAAAATATAGATAAAAACCAAGAAATTTTACACAATTGAGAAGAAATCATGGGCAAAAATGAAAGACTTGAAATAATACAAACTTGTAGAATAAATGACCTAGAATACTGAAAACAAAAATTTCATTCAAGACTAATTCTGCTTATTGGTAGTGATTTTCTGTGCTGTGAGTGTTAAAATTTCATTTCCAATCTCTACCCTCAACATAACACAATGCTGTTCTTTTAATTAAGTTTAATATAAATGCTTACCTTTTCACTTGACTTATTTAATGAATATGCTAATTTACTATTTAAAATAGTTTAGTCCAAAACATGCTTTCTGTGTTTTTAGGGGTAAATGTGTATGACACTTAAACCATTAAAACCAAAATAAAGCAAAAAAAAAAAGACTGAACTGATTGCTGTTCTGAATAGCACCAAGAAAATGACTTAACAAGCATTTTTTGTTTCTATTCTAATGACCTTCAATGAGTTCATCTTTTTAAATGGATAATTTTACTTACTCTCTTGGCATTTTTATATGTAATCCTTACTCCAGATTCTTTATCTTGCAAAATAAAATTAGACATAACAGTTCTTATAGTGTTTTACAATCTTTAGCTTGCATATGCAGTGTTTAATTGACTCTATGCAATTATTTTTGCTTGTATATATTTATAGCCTGCACTATGACTCATATTAGTAAGTGGAAAATTGATAGATAGGTGTTAATATCAATGATGATTATGAGGTAAGTCAAGGCAATGATCAGAGATTTGTAAATTGTTTAGTCATGACATTTCCCCCTCTTACATTCTTTCCAAAGTCATTTTCACATTGTGATCCTTTTAAAACTTCTGGAAAACAATGACTATTTCCTGGAAATGGCATTAAGTAAGCAATAGAGTTTTTCATAGTAATTTATGTTATTAACTGAAAGTTTTGACACGTAAAAAGCATAATAACTTTAAAGGGCCATGTTCCATTCTCTGAAGGGACAAATTTAACTATACTGAGTATATACTATCGCCTTCTCTTGTGGTTCTCTTATAGAATGACATTATATTTCAACTTATTTCTAGACATACATAGGAGCTGTAAAGTCATGTACATACATATATTGAATTTTCACTAGCAAAGTTGATGTAACCATTTATACTTTGTTAATAATAACCCAAAATTTATAAAACAAAAATATGGTAAGGCATAATGTTTGATAAACAACTATTGCAGGCATCTCTATGATCACTTCTCAGGGAATTTAGTTTGTGTTGTGCTGGTAGAATCATGAATCATCATCTATATTTCCATTCGTCCAGAGGCAAAATAGTTGATACTTGTTTTTATTTTTTAAGTCAAATTATTCTATATATCATATTGTCAATATGTGAATTTGATGATTCTTCAGTTAGCTTCTATAATAAATTAGTGATTATACATTACACATATCATTATCAAACATTGCTACATTTACAAGTGTATATTCATTCTTTTCCATAGTTATAAGTATTTCTTTTTTTAATTTTCTTCTCATTAAACTTCTGGTTCATTACTCTAAATTCCTTTTTGATCTATTCTCAATTTTTATTACACTTAAAATTTTTCTCTCCTCTATGTGTTTAAATTCCCAATTCCAGTGTCACTCAGCTTTCATTACCTCCATAACATTGAAATAGATAAGCTAAGGAATAATTGGGGATAAAATAAGATTGGAGTGGCAGACTAGTGCTGGAATATGAAGGTTGTTGGAAGATTTATTTAAGAGATTAATTTATGAGTGAAGGGAGCACAAACATATTTTGGTGAAATATTTAATTTATAGCTTAAATCAATTATTTAATTTGCAATTTGGATAATAAGTACAAAGAGAATACAACCCATGAAAAGGACAATGGTGGTTTTAGCAGTCAAAAATGACTTTGATGTAATTTATTGATACTTTGGTATTAGTTATACAATTAGGTCTGGTTTTATGAAACTAATATGGAAGAAAAAAATAAATGATAACTGGTAGGTTTACATCTTGATAATTTGATGAATGATGATGTGTATACAGGGTTAGAGGATAGAGAAAGTGTTTGGATGATGTTAAGTTTGAATTCTATCAGCAGAACATGCTTAGGAAGTAATTCACATTTAAATGATTTATTTGGACTAGCATTTGGGGAAATACTGGTAGATGTAGAGAAAATGAAGCAACCAGTGGAACATAATAGTGCAGGATTTGTTACCTATTAACTTACCACAGAAGTCAAATTACTAGATCCATTTTCAGTTGAAAACTAGTTTGATTCTCCTGGGAACTTTGGGTGTCCCTCAAGTGTAAAGCATGATCACCAGTATTATAACTGTCAGAAAAGGATATTTGTTAACTATATAGCTGGAGTATTTACAGAAGAAGATGTCAATTCTCTACACGTAGGAGGCAAACTGAGCTTCAACCACCTGAGAAAACTGTTTTGTCAGCAGAACGGAGCCAGCATGTACCAGAGGGGATAGGGCGAGAAGATATGTGTGACTGCCACAAAGATAACTGAAGAGAAATAAGCTATAATTCACAAAAACATTTTTTTCCAGAAACCGATTAAAGAGAAAATTTCAAGAAAGATGAAACTAATATTATTCAATCATTAAAACTCATAAGAAATATGAACAAAAAAGAATCTAGTAGGTTGAAAATTAAATTTATTTTCATGAATTTGTAAACTTTCAGAGTAATATAGGTCAGGAGTTCATATGTTGCCTAACATTTTATCTAATTGTGCTCTAGTTATGATAAATGTGTTGTAATTTTTATCAACTGATGTCGTCACTGCTGTAATTCAAGATCAAAAGTGAATACCTCAACTTTTGGACACATGAGAGGATTGTGCTTTCTTTTACTTTGCATTTATATAATTTGCTTTGACTAGTTAAATGCAAATAAATACAACAAATATGGGAGCCAGGAGTCTTCAGTCTGTTACTATTGCAACCTTCTTCCTAAATAAGTTTACATCCTGTAGCACATACCTATTGCTATAACAAACACCTTAGCATTGTAGAACTCAAGTTCTTTGGTTCCATGATAAATACATAACTGAATTATATGTTGTCTTTCTACCTCACAGCTCATTTTCAACTAAAGACATTTTCTTTCAAATCAAGGCATGTAACTGATTCATATGATTAGTGCCTTCCCTTGCTTTTCTTTTGCTTTCTTATCCCTTTTACATTAATCATAAATTCTAAAATTGTCCAGTATTAGGATTTCATTGTTCTCTACTTTTCAGTGACGCTACTTACTATTAAATAATTGTTATTATTGTTTCTTATTATCATCGTTATACGGATATTTTAATGTAGATTTAGGTGTATGGTAAATCATCAAAGTGTCTTCAAGCCTCTTAATCCTGGGTATATTATTTTTGTTTCATAGAAACTGATGTTATTTATTTTTAGTATAGTCAATAATCTCATTATACTCAAATCTAATGGACGTTTACAATTATCTTTTATCTTTGGTATTTTTAAATTTAGACTTATTTCTTCTGATTCTTTTATTGTTTTGTCAAAGTAATGGCACTTGATGTTTTCTTTTTTTTCTCTGCTCAATTTATTACTTCTTTGTACCTATTTACCATTCATATGTTGATAACATGAGTTTATTATCAAATTTTCCTATCTCTACTTTTACATACAATTACCAAGGGATATGATACTCATGTTTTGTGTTGTAATCTCCAAACTATATTTGTCATTGATCTGTTTTCTAATTATATTTTTATTTCACTGGTTCACACAGGAAAATTTTCCATTTTTGCATTTTAGTAACAAAAAGTCAAAAAACATACTTAGTTTATAGATTCTATATTTTCATCTCCTGTTTATGAATGTTATTATGATATACTCACTATTCCATTTAGTTAAATAAAATTTTAGTCCACTTTACCTGTGCAAAATCTTACTGAGTTGTTGGAGCACAACTTCAAGAAAAATCCATTTTTGATGTCAACATCCTCAAAACATTTAGGGTGCATAAGTCAGTATCCAAAATACTGTGATAGAAATAGAATGTAAATTATATTAAAGAGAATTACATATAAAGTACAAGAAGAATTCAGGTCTCTGGAGAGTAGAAAGCAGCTGAAGTTACTAAATCAACTAATTATTTTGAGAATTCTCTCAGATTTCTGTTTTCATTTCTTTCCTCCTATTGCCACTCTATTCATGGATATTCAGTTTTCCTTATGGTTAGGTTATTTTCCATCAGTGAAAAATGATAATTCATCTGTTTATGTAGTCTGATTTTTAGATGCTGCATTAATTAAGATCTATATTGATTAATACCTATATGCACAACTACTACGTGTTCCAAGAAGGACAGTTTATTTCATAAAGAGATGTGAGAATAAAAGACATATTCTGTTTCACCAAACAGAAGAAGTGAAATATATTTTTAACAATTTGAAACTTGTTGATTTTACTATGTACTCTCCAAATCTAGAGACAATATACGAATTATTTGTCTGTTTCTCATGTGAGGGTTCAACAGGGAAATCAATTAAGATTCATCTTTTTATTCTAAATATGGCATCTACCTTTTAATATATTTTAGTATAACATTAAGAGCTACAAAAATATTACAATGACCATTTTCACTTGCAAATATGTTTGAAGCAAGTCATTTTAGAATTCAGGATGTTTATTGAGGTAATTCTTACCTCTCCTAAGATCTCTTGGCTTACCTGAATATGCTATGTTCTTGAATTAGAACAGGCTAGTGTTACCTCAGTTATTTCTCTTGTTATACTCAGATCTCTACGTACTTGACATTGCAACTAAAACTTCATCTAGACATTAAATATGAAGATTATTCAAAGTGTCCCAACATAAGAACCTGCTATCACTAATGTATATTGTTTAGAGGAATACAATGTTTTAAAATTCTCCCTCAGTAATTTCATAATTCTTTAAAATTTTTACCTACGTAGCTATATTGTATATTCCCACCAACTGTCATATCTTTAATGATGTTGCATGTCTTAGAGAATTTTACAAAGGATTGGACTTTCAAAAGTTGTTATATTAATGTTTATTAATGGTATTTAATAAAAGGTTATCTTATTAAAGCAATCCTCCACAATTAATTTTTTTTAATATATTTTACTTGCAGCAAAATCACAAGATGTAAAATGCATCATAATGCTGTCTTTTAAAATACTCAGAAAACTGATGAAAAGAAACATTTTGACTTAATGTTTCCAGATAATTGCACCCATTCTCTACTTTACTTTATATAGATACATGATTCATATTCAAATTCATGATTTTCTTCGTGTTTGAATTATTCTTCATTTTAAATTAGACACAATTGGAAAATGAACTAATTTTTAGCACTATTTGAAAAACAAATCATAATACAAGAACAGCATTTCTCATCTATAGTTTTACATTTGCAAGATAATTTTACCCTAGGGAAAATTAATGCAAAGAATATAATCAATTAAACAACTTAAATTTCTTTTGTCAAATATGAAATGCAGGATTTTTTCAAGCTTTGCTTAACATAATTTGCAATGCTTCCTTTAATCAATTGTAGATTTTTTCATGTCACTGAATTTTTCTTTCCAAATTAAAAAATCAAAACTGAGGAATATTAGAAACTTCTGCTTTAACAGTCATCTATGGCAACATTTTTAAGACTGCGCTAACTTAATGTAATCAAGGGTATTGTATTTTTTTAGCAAGTATTTGATGCTTATAGTTTTCAAGGTCTCATGTTTTTAATGCATCTTGTATTGCATGGCATATAACTGTACTTCAGTATTCATGGAATGTCTAAAGAATTATAAGCTAAAACTGGTGATACAGAGAAAAACTTAAATGAAATAGTCAAGGAAATTGCCTTTCAGAAACTCCTTCACTGACTAAAAGTCATTCAACAAGTGTTCATGGAACATTTCTATTTCTCATGTAAGAACAGGGAACACATGTTGAACAAGATAAATTCCTTGCTCACATGAAGTTTCTGTATTTACAAGAGGAGACAGAAATAATGTAATTTTCAAAATGACAAGTATCATGACTTATAAATAATATTAAATATTAAGAAGCTGGATTGAAGAGTGACTGGTGCCATGAGTGACCCATTTCCAAATTCATTTGTTGAAATTCTATGCCCCAAAGAGGATGCTATTAGGAAGTGGTTTGAAAGGTACTGCAATCATGAGGCAGAACACTTTTGAATGAGATTAGTGTTTTATGAAAGAGGCTCCAAAAAGATCACTAACCTCTTCTGCACTGTGAGCATACAACAAGGAGTCTATGACCCTGAAGAGAACCCAAACTCAACTGAAACATGCTGGCAGCTTAATCTCAGAGTTAGTTTATATAACTGTGAGAAATGAATTCTTGTTGTTTACATGCTGCTTGGTGTGGTTTTTGTAGTAGTATCCTGAATCTACTGAAACCACTGCATAGGGAGAGCAAATAGGCATTGTCAGAGACGGCATAACTGAAGAGGTGATTTATGGGACAGAAAATAAAAGAAAACAAAATAGAACAAAATAGAAGTTGACTTTTGGTAGCTGAGCAGGTACTGTTGGTTAAGATCAAGCACCCATAGCTACTCCAAGGAACAATAAAAACCAGTATGAAGATATTGAAGGGAAAGATTTGGTAGTGATAAAAATATGATAAAGGTAGATATTTGAAATCTGAGAAATAATCACCGTTATTAATCTCAACTTTTAACCTAATACCTTTTGTGGTCTAGAGAAACCTGAATTCAATGTGTACACTCAAAAATTTAGAAACCAGCCTCCATAATATTTAACAAATAGTGTAGTAGTTGTTAAATCACTATTGCATATAATATATTGCTACTAGACATTATCTATTTCTTCAATCTATAAAATGACCCCTTTCTACTCCAATGAGGAGGAAAAATAGATACTATTATTGTTTTATTTCTCAAGTGATTAACACATAGAAAGGAAAAAAAATGAGAAGGAAAAGGAAAAGTCAAGGGTTCAAATAAAACACAGAATCATTTGACAAAAACATACTGGAGAGGAAATCTGGGCATCAGCAAGGTGCTAAAGTGAAAGGAGAGTGGAGAGAAGAGGCAGTTGAGGTGCTACAGATGAGGAGTTGTGGAAAGAAGTGCTTTCAGCATACTAAAATTAAGAGGACAGCTAAAGAGTCCTTGAAGCCAGAGGCCACGGTACATCTGTAGATTGCAGCACTGGTGATCATTAAGTTGACTTGGAAGTAAATTCTCACAGGCCACTATGCATGACCTTTTTAAAATTTCATTTTAATGGTACAGTGCAGAAAGAAATGAAGGTGGGCAGAGGCAGGCAGAAAGGGAGAGGAGGAAGGAGCACTCCATTTATCCTGTCTAGTTGTACATCCTGCCTCCACCTCCCTACAGGGGTCCTTGACATACACGTGGACTGTGCCCACAGAAGGTGGCTGACCAAACCACTGTTTCATTGATGTGTGCTTGTGTGACCTTTTCAAAATGAAACTCAAACTCCAGTCTCCTTGGTAGGACCTTTGAAATGACTGTTCTGAGAGATGTGTCTTTAACTAAGTATTAGCACACATTACAGATTTTACTGATTATATGCATTATAAAAATCACCCTGCCTTCAATAAACTTTGGTGACAAGTTCCTGCCCAAGGGGAATCAGAGTTCTTACTGCCAAGGCAGAGCTGTTTGCTAAGCTGTTTGGAGGGAGCTTGTACAACAAAACATCTATCTGCCCTTTGACTGATTTAAGGCTGTGTGAGCATTCTATTTACCTAATATATGAGAAAAATGTGTAAAGGAAAACCTGTGTAAATTGAATTGAAGTTCAAACCAAGATGTAGTTGTCAGTTATAATAAGACTGTTAGTGCTATGTGACCTTAGCTTGCAGCAATGAGCAGATTTAACAGTGATTCTAGAAGGGAGATAAAAAAAGAAATCATTACCTTTCACAAATATCAGCTCATAACATAAGTGCAGAGCAAGATCTTTGATTAGCATTGGGAAAAGGTGAATGTTAATAAACATTGCTTGCAATAATCTCTGTAGACACGGATGTTGATTGACAACTAAATAGCCAGCATATTGGATGTACTGCCATATTTCACCATATCTGAATAAGAGAGAAAATGTGGTGTTTCATTTCAAAAACAAGAAAATAAAGGAAAAAACACATATATAGGAAGACATTACTATTATTCTGAAGATTTTCTCTTTTTTTTTCTTATTTTTCCTTTAAATCCCCAAAAAGGAGACCTTGCTAATCTTTCTGGCTCCAGGATAATTTATCATTAGTTCCAATCCAAACATCAAATGAAGGACACCAAATTCTACAAGTCAGCAAGGCTACTGAGAAATTTAATGTAGTGTTGGCAGATCTGAAAGTAAGTTGTCAAGTTGAGCAAGGGAGAGAGAAAGAACTTCATTAACTTCTATGGAAAAATGTGATTTCAGTAAAAAAAAGGTCCCTGATTTGAATCACAGAGACCAATAATAGTACATTTTTTTTATTTGAAAGTTAAACATTTAGTCTGTAGCTATTGAAAAGAAAAAACTTGAAAACATTTTAGAAGAAACCAGCAAAAGTTAAAATGTTTATATTCAGCTAAAATTAGCTGCATTAGCTGTGTCGATTTAATAATCATGAATTTAAAAGTTTAATTGACTTTATGAATTACAATGAAAATGTAGAGATTGGATATTTCAGAATGATTAAGTAGATCACAGATGATAAAAGGAACGATGGGAGGTGGTATCAAGTTTTATAAGTATTTTTGCTATTTGAAAGTTTTATTTTACATGATAGTCCTCTAATAATGATTCTATGACTAGGTGAAATTAATTATGCAATGTGACCACATGTATAGAAAGTTCAAGGAATTACTAGCCTACTTTCAGTACAATGTTTTAAAAATTACCATATTTTATTAAATTTATCACACTGCCTGTATTGTTTGCCGATAAATATATTTTGCATAAGTCTTTCAAAAGGAAATATAATTCTCTTTTGATTAATTAATGAGTTACATGGGAAATATGTTGAAAGTGTTTATAAGCAATGCCAGAAAGATACAATCACATGTATTTCCTATTTACTGCCTGATTAAGTGGAAAACTGTTATTCCCTAAAGATGCAATGCTACATTTTGAAGTTTAGATGTTGGAACATATCTTATATCCTAAAAATTATAACATTATTAAGAAGTCAAAACATTACCAGTTAATTGTATGAATGAAGAAAATTCAAGTTTTTGAAGGCAAGTTTAACATACTCTCTGGAGAATGATATTTTACAATACCATTTCTCAAATCTATACTTAAGGAGCATAATTTTTTTGAGGTTTTAAATTTGTTTTTAAAATCAGAGTCCTTATCTAGGAAATATGTCATAGAATAATGATTTTAAGTATCATAAAAAGGCTCTATTCATAAATATTAGGGTTTTGTGTACTTGATAGGTGTTATACATTTATTTCAGACAATAATCTTTCTCATTATTTAAGCTAAATAAGAAAATACTTTCATTGATTGGTGATCTCAGCTTCTAAGATTTGATGACTTTTCTACATACTATCTTTCCATTTATAGATCTGTCATCATTTTTCTTGTTATCTTTCATTGAATTTGACCTGATAGGAATTCACATGATTAGACATGTCAATAATGTCACCATTGACTGCTATAGTCAGGAAATTATAAATACATGATATAGTCACTGCTGTGGGGAGGTCATCATTATAGAAAAACTTCATTGGGAACAGCACAATGATATGTATAATGGTAGTAGATTTCCACTCTACAACGAAGTAATTTGAATTCAGAAAAATTCCCCTAAAAGTAATCATCTTTCTCAGTACATTTTTTTTCAAAGTGAACTTTGTTCTCTTGTTTTTTAAGTTACATTTTACTTAGTTATATATGAAAGTAAGTTTAAATTCCTCTCAAAGAACGTTTATCTTTAAAAGCTGACACCATCCTGTCACTGTCCTCAGGTTTGATTATCAGGTATTTTTTGCTAGAAAGAGCAAGGCAGGGGAAAACAAACTAAATGTATTGATTTTCCCTGACTCTATACTTTTGTGATTCTCTAGAGCTATTTAAGGTTGCTGAATGGTCATATCAAGCAACTTTATAATTTAGCAGTAGATAGATATGCACTTAAAAATTGGATGAGAATGCTGTTTTTATTCACTACTTGTAACAACATCAATCCATATTATTTAAAAATTGTATAATTTTGAAAAACAATTCGTTAGAAAATATATATTATCTCATTAGATTCATACCATAATAATCTATCTTTTACCTCACTCTAACTTTCTGTAATACACCAAGGAAAATGGATATACAATGATTAGTCTCGATTAAGAGTAGTGTCAATTGTAAGAAAAAATGGAGACAAAATTATTATTTTCTTCCTGGGTCGATCACTCTCTCATAGCCTTTTAATGTGTCTGTTTTTACATTTTAATTTTATATATGGTAATGCTTTGTGTTGGAAAGTTACTTGAAACGAGTGAGCTTTAAGAAACAGGATTCATAATAATTTCTGTGAAGATATGTCTTTTGACTTAAGTGAGAAGAGAAATGATTAGAGGAATCAGTGCGAATTTTTGTATTAACAGGAGAAATATTTGAAGCATGCTTGAAATTTAATCTAGAATTCAGGACACATTTGATCAAAGTGTTCAATGTACTTGGGATTATCTACTAGGAAGGAGAGGAAAATGGTTGGCAGCTGGGTATTAAGTCGAAGGCAAAGAAATTCTAACATCTGGCAAAGACCAGTGGATTTGACTAAGAAAAACCAATAATAGTATCATAGTTGTAGCACAGACTTCTAAATCTTGGTGTTATAATTATTCTCAATTTAGAGAGAATGAAAGTGGTATAGCTATAACAATATGAGTTAGGATATCTGGGATGCAAATTCATTTTTGATCTATAAAATAAGCTCAAGAAGATGGAATGAAAGTTTCACACACATATACACACAGCAACAATTATGCATATACACTGAGAAGAGAATCATTCTATAATATCTAGAAAATATTTTTTAAATAAAATAAATCAAATATCAGTTTGTTGTATTGTCTTGTGAACGCTTTAATGTGATAATGCATTAGAAGGGAAAGGAGTGTAGTTTGGTTTCAATATAATGGATTTTGATTTTGGTGCCTCTACTAAGATGGGGTAAAATTATAAATAATATATATTATTTGTAGAAAAAAATATTATCTCATTGTAGAATATCAAGCCCTAGTCAGTTAATATTCATATAATGTGACTCTAAATGAAAATTTTGCAACAATCGTATAAAATGCAATAATACATACTATTGAAGGTAAAATGATTCCACCTCATTTCTTTGGCTTTCTCAGAGATATTAAAATATAATAAATATTTGACCAGTTTACATGCTTATCTTTTCAATTGAATCAAATGCATACATAAATGTTTGGAATTTTACATTTTACTGTAGGATCAGGAAATTTTCCAGTGTCTCTATCAACAAAAATATTCAAATATAGAATATTCCCATTACCTATCTATTCTCTTAAAAGACTTGTAATTTTTGTACATTGAAATGAATTTTCACATTTCTACATAATAACACTCTACTTACCTAGAACTTAAATAAATATGAAGCACTTTACTAGTAAATAAGATACTTTCATTCTAAGTTAAACCTAATTTTATGGTAGAAGCTAATGAAGATTGAATTCCTATTCCAGCAAAAGACCTGTCTAAATTTTATTGTGTCCCATCTATGGATACGCACACACACACACACACACACACACACACACATGCATATATATACACACACAAACATAGAATCATTAGCTTTTATAGGCTAAACTATCAACAATGTGTTCATTCCACTTAATATATGCATATATACATATATACATACATATATACATATATACATACATATATATACACATATATATATATCTGTACACACAGATACACTGCCGCTTAAGAAATTAACTGATGAAAAATTTCAATGTGGAGTTTTCCTTTTCTTTAAATTTTACTAACTGCCAATTGTCCTTTAATTTTTTACCATTACTTATCTTTATCTTATTCTTGAGACATCCCAATTATTGACAATTAGAACTATTAAGTTTCCCTTTCAAACCTACGAATATCTGGATTTGTGTTCAATTTTGCATTTTCAATAAGCTTCAGATGTACTCCAATTCAGGACTTCCTTAGGTCATATTTAGAATATGTCTGTCATAGATTCTGATGACTTCATGCTCCAAATTTCATGCTTGAAGTATATCATAAACTTTGGACTCATGCAGAGAAGTGCTTTAGAATTCTGAGTGTCTAGGGGTATTGCAGCAGCATCCACTAATACACAGCATGTAAGCCATAAACACGTTACAGCTTGTCGATTTTCTGAAGTGTCAATTGTGAAATAACACCACGTCTATGCTTCCATAAATAGAAATCTAAAATTCATTCATTGTTCATCCCTCCATTTCTCATATTTAATTACTTATCATTGAAATTAAAAATTAAATGTTCACATTTTTACTTCTTTAAAAAACGTTTATTAACTTTTTTAATTGAAGGGATAGTGCATTTTGACATTAAATTGTTTTGAGGTATACATAATAGCAAATTTACATTTACATATAGCTCAAAAGTTTTATCAATGCCCCCCCCCTTTTTCTCCCTTCATTTATGGTTAATTCCCTTTACGCTATTTCCCCCACCCCTCCCCCATCTCTTCAGCACCTTTTAATTTGCCTTTTTGTCTCCCAACACTAAGAGTCTATTATTGTTTGGAGTACTTTCTCTCTCTCTCTCTCTCTCTCTCTCTCTCTTTGCTATTGTTTAATTTATGTTATTCATTTATTTTCTATCTCTATACACATCATATGAGTGCTGTCAGGCAGTCTTTGTCTTTTCCCTCTGCCTTATCTTGAGCATAATTCTCTCCAAGTTCATCCATGTTGCAAATGGCAGGATTTCTACCTTTTTGGTGTCCACATTATATTCCATTGTGTGTATATACATCTCCACTCATCTGTTGATGGGTGTTTAGGTAGTTTCCAGATCTTGGCTATTGTTAATAATGCTGCAATGAGCATGGGGTTGCATATAGTTCTTCAGGTAAGTATTGTTGTGTTTTTAAGGTAAATATGCAGAAGGAAATAACTGAACATATGGAATTTCTTGAATTGGTTCCATCACATGACCTCTACTATCACTATCTCATTCAAACTTGGCGCTATAACAGTTTTCTTTGCCTCTAATTTTATCACTTCCATATTCATCTTGTCTTCACAAGCTCTCGGACTCTGCTTAAAACCAAAATTATATCAAGCCCCTTGGTATTGATTAAATTCTTTATACCCCCTACTTTTCTTCATTATATTTTTGCATAGTAAGTTCTCCAGAATCTATCACTACTATTCAATATTGTTACTTCCTGCTTTTTGATTTATCCCAGAATCAAACAAAATTATTTTAATTCCTTGAAAAATTATTCAAGTAACATTTAAAATCACTCGCATCAATGTCTTGCTCAAGTTAATTTGAAATGCTGCCACTTTGCTTTAGTTCTTCTTAATACATAATTCTATTGAGTTTTCAGATACAGTTCTCATGACAATATTTTCAGGAAACATTCCTTGAATTCTTCTCCTAAGATTTTGAATATCTTTGCTCTTTGTACTTCCAAATAGACAGTTAGCTTGATGTCCTGACATGGTCATTGTTCTGTATGCCTCAATGATTGATTTTCCATCTTGATGTCTGGTGATTTGTGACTTCATCTAACCTATATTCGCTTTTTCTTAAAGACTAGGTGAACACCTGCATGTAAGAGCGCCTCCTCAACAGTAACAACGAGAACAACGAAAGGGTTAAATGAATGAGTATAATTAATGACTTGTGGGCCTAAGTGCTATTGGGAAACGGGATTTTTTTTCTTAAAGAGGAAGGAAGCAGGCAGGAATGAAAGCAAGTAGGCAGGAAGAAAGAGAGAGGAGGAAGAAGGATTCATTTAGTTAGCAGCTGTTCATTTCAGTTTTTCCCCAGCCCCAGGTGGTGAACTCTGGCCTGGGGGATTTATGTGTGCTGTGCTGTCACAATCCCAGACTAAACACCTAAGCCACCACAGAATGCTGCATGTGACTTCTTATTGACAAATTTGACTTTGAGAAACTCTTCAAGGAATATTTCATTTGTATAAGCTAAAGGTGAGTAATAAGGATTTGTGGCATTTGTAAGGTCACTTCTAACAGAAAGCTAATTATAGACATTTATCCTGGATCACATCTTCTCTTTTCAGTTATGCTCAGAGTAATATGGTTGATTATCATATATTTTTCTCTCTTATGTCTGTTTTAAGACTCTTAGATTTTCATTAAAAAAGACAAATTATTTAATATTAAATATTTTATGGTATTTCTTCACACATAAAAAAATGCATGTGTTCCAGCTTCTTTATAAACCAAATTGTTTTGTTTTAATTTATTTAAACTATTCTCTTTAAACGTACCCCTTATGTGACAAAATGTCAATGAAAATGAGTTTTTTGATAGAAAAAGATTTTTTTTTTTAACTTTAAATTAACTTCACCAGGCAAGTAAAATTTAAACAGTAAAAAAGAAACTGTCACTGGTGTTGCGCTCTTCTAGAACTAATACATTCAGAATTATTACTCTCATCTGGATCCATTTTAAAAATTACAGTGCCCTATTTTGCAAATTTGTAATATCTAATATGGACTAAGCTTTTGCAAATAGTCATCCTCAAACTAGTATTTCCAGTTGGCCTTAAGTACTCTCTACCAAATATTTGGTAAAGTTAAATGAATTCTCATTTTGGTGCAGGTCTAGTTGGGCTTGAGACTTTGTTCTCCCATGTACTCTGCATGAACACCTCTGTGCTGACCTTCTGCCTTTGAAAATGTAAAGAAAATGTACACAGTTACATATCCACATCAATCAAATTGTGTTAAAATTGCTACCTTGATAGGTTAATTCTTAAAATCATGTGAAACGGTGATGTATATGAAAACACTTGGCAAAAGAGAAAGCACAAAACACATACATTTTTTGTTACAACATTCTTTAAAGTGCATGAATTCTTTTGTAAAAACTTCTATCACATAATATCTGAAGATTTTTAAATTGAATGCAGGAGAGTAAAATTTCAACAAGGATCCTTAGAAAACAGATGATCTGCTTCCAGCGCAATAAATCAGTGACAAGCAAAACTGAAAGTTGCTGTATACAATTACAGACTATCTGCTTTTGCAGTAATCCTCTTTATGGTTTCAAAGAAAAACGATGATGTCAAGGTCTTGGGTGGCTCTAGGACATTGATTGTCAAACCATTCTTCCAAATATTAATAAACTAAGGACAGCAGAATGCTGCAAGCTATTTTTTAGCCAAAAAGATTAGATTTGTCTCTTCAATAGGTCTGATGTGTGATAAAGATTTCCAATGGATTGAGGTTTTTCCAGCTACAGGGTGACTTTCTAAGAGTTGCTGCTTTCTGAGGGTGGAGAATGGTTCCTACTGGAGAACCGAAATTCAATATTTTGTATCAGAATAATATATTCTGTATAAATAATGCATCAGAATTTCTATAAGGAATTCTCTGATGGGCTCCCTCTACCCAATTGTATGCCTGATATGTGGGAACATTTTCATCTCTTCTGCACAGAACTGTTAGTTCAAGATTCTTGTGAACAACTGAGAACATTTTAGTAAATGGCTGCTTTGTGCCAAGTCCTGGTCTAGTAATAAGCTAGTAATGCATATTAATGCTTCTAATTCTCACAGCAATCATATGAAGTGACTATTATTATCATCTCAGTTACTATTGAGAAGATTGAGACATGGAAACCCATATATGTCCAAGTTCTCACAGCTAGCAAATGAGAAAGCAGAGAATTAAATCCAAGGAAACTGCCTTATTCTGGAAACTGAAGCCAAAATTACTATCCTATATTTTGAGTCAAGGTCTAATAAAAATTGATCAAAAAGAGGAAACAGTATAATTTAAAAAATCTATTTTAATAATATGCTTCTTTCCCATGTATTTTTGTGTTTTTCTTTTAGAATTGACAGAATGAAAAATTCCATTAAATACTCCTGACCTAAAAGATAGTTGTTCTTTTTGAGTACATACTATCCTACAAAACTTGGTAGGAAATGTTTGTACATTAGAGTGGTATGCATATATCAAGAGAATCATCTCTAATTCTGAGCAGTGTCCAGAGACAATTATGTACATTTATGCACATGGGGAGACTACAGGAAATCTTTTTCTTTTATCTTTTATAATTATGGGGAAATCATGAGAGATTATTTCCTGTGTTCATATTCTTGCCTTCAGACACTATACAGAAAACATGAGAGGAAATATTTATAACTAAGTAAAACTAGTAAGAAATACTTATTAATTCAATTCTGTTTTGAAATTGAATTTTGACATGTTTCTCTAAAGATATCAACATTATTTATATAAATAACACCAAAGTACATCTGCTATTTAACTTTGTGTGAGACTTTTCCCTATCACTGAGATTTAGGGAATACCACTTAAGGGAAAAAAGCAATTTTAAGGTTATCATATAAGTGACAAAGACATTAATCTGACAAGATATGCTCAAGAGACCCAAGATGCAGCTGTAGAATTCCTTTTGGCTCTCTCACCCATAATTTTATGGAGCTTGGTATAATTAACACACTTCATGGGATTTAAGCAACATTTGTTGCTTCTCTAACAGAATGCAAATTTGAGAACTATATGGATCTGCACAGGAGATGAGCACAACTGTTCTCGAGGTAATAACTTGTGCACTACTTTCCAATGCTGAAAGGTGATAGCTACAGCATCGCTCAGGTTTTATTAGGGTGCTAACATATGTTTTATTGCAGCTACAAATGCTAAAACCAGATATGTCATAAAATTAACTGAAATTAAATGGTTTATTGTCATCTTGCAATTCTTTCTGCACTTTCTTAAAAACTATATTAAATAATAGGGTTTGCTGTCATCACATGAGTGCATATGTGTGCATAAATGGCAATACAATCTTTGAAACAATAAAAAAAAATCACTGAGTCAGCAGCCAATGTTTAAAAATGATCTCAATAATAAGAAATAATTGCTGGTGTGTGTGTGTGTGTGTGTGTGTGTGTGTTTGCATTAAACAACATAACTGCAGTCAAGCATTCTAACCTTGGGATTCATTCTCTTCTGTAATAGGTTGGAGTAGAGAGGATTATGCTTAGTGAGATAAGCCAGAAGGAGAAAGACAGACATCATCCGATAGCATTCGTATGTAACATACAAAACAAGCACCAATAATTTCAAACAAAAATAGACTTTTACTTAACAAAAGTAAATTTGTAGTTATAGGAAAAGAAGGGGGCTGGGAAAAATGGGCACAAGGCATCAGTTATAAAGGAATAACTGAAATAATAGTGAATTTAATGCAGTATATACAAATTTGCTATGATGCATAACAAACCTATATAATGTTATGATGCAATGTTCCTTCAATACAATTGATTTTTTTTAAAAAGAAAAAGTCAGTTTGTGAAATGGCTTATACTCTTATCCTCTGTTTAAATAAAATGAAAGCAAAATAACCTGAATTCATCATTATATAGAGATGAGAGAGACTAAGCAGTTTCTATTTTTTTTCTAAATTTGAATTTGCTTTGGAAGAAAGTCAGTTTAACTGAACACAGAGAAAATTATGCAAACAATCCATTATATGGTAGATCTTTTGCAATGACACTTGAATTTTGGAACATAATTGATAGTTATGCACGTACTTTTTACTTAACAAAAGTAGAATGCAAATATATAAATGTACAAATGCAGTTTAGTATATGTGCATAAGACATTTGTACATTTATAAGTATAAAATATGTGTAGTGAAAGAGGGAGTAATGTTTATGTTATCTAATGCTTTAAGTTTATCTTCATATACGTGTATATGTATTTCTTTATGCACATTATCTGCTGTGGTTTACTGATCAGATTTGCACACATCTGTTGCTCTTTCATCAAGACAAGAATAAATAAATATATAAATCCAGGAACATGCTACAAATCAAGCTTCCCTTAATGTGTTCAGCTTTAGCAGAATCTTGATCCAAGAGAATGCTCCTACGCTTTTATACGCATAAAACTATTGAAGACTCATTTATCCCATATGTCTCTTATTTTTATTTAACCACAGACAAATTATTTTAAACTCTCAAGATCATTTTAGGGCACTACAGCAATGCTTCTTTATATCAATAGTGGATTTCAAAAATAAATGATGAGAAATGTAGTGGGTAAGCTAGCATGAACGGCATACTGAATAAAATCAAAGTCTCATTATCATACCACATGAAAAGAAGCTATGAGCCCCTAAGTAGAAATGGTGCTTTTAAATTCTAAACTTTACTCTATAGACCATATATCAAAGCTTATTGAAAAGGAGAAATCTACTAGAAAGAATAAGAAATGAAGTCTATAGAGAAGTTAAGTTTCTTGCAAGTGTCAAAGGGAAGTAGGCTGCTACTGAAGTAAGTGGAGTGGGTAAAAAGTAAAGGTACCACATAGTTCTACTCGAAGTGCGAGTGCATGGAGCTATAAGAAACTTGAACAAGAATGAACATCAATGCATTGTTTCCTTCATCAAGAATGTCTGCTAAACAATATCACAGACAGGTCTGGAAACAAAACAATATTCTAAGTGATCCATTTGCTTTTCATTTTGCTGCAAACTCCTTAACAGCTCATAGACTGGGAACAAATCTTGAAGTTGAATTGTTTTAAACAAATTCATTAAACATCTACAAAATATATGAATAACAGTTGAATTCAGGAAGAGTTTTTTTTAATGGAATATGAAATGTACTCCACCAATTATCTTTTAAGCCAACGTTTGCATTATATGTGTAATTCTAGCTCTTAGCACTAGGTCATTCCGTATGGAATCAAACAATGCCAAGAACTTAGTGATAATAATTTGGAGGAAATGTAATTTAATCATTATGCATTTTCTAAATTACCACTAAATTTTAGGTGTGTTCATATTTTTATAACCTCCTGAAAATCATTCTTGAAATATCAACTGCGTTATTATTCACACATTTCTGTGATTCTCAGACACTTGCCCCCTGATCACAAATGTTTTTCCAAATTCTATGGTTTGCTCTGTGATTTAACAATTGAAGAAAGAAAATTATTTTTGTTTTTAATTTTGTCAATCCACATCTTAATATCCAGATTAATTTGACAATACCTAAGTCAGATCATTTCTCAAACAATATATCTTCAGATATTGGTTAGAATTCACTTTATATTTATCCATCAGTTAAGCATCAAATGAGAGAGATTTGATATTCCATCTAAAATAATACCTAGTCTGAAAAACTCTTCAAGGAAATAATGTGTTTCTCATGTCCAGACTAACTCACATTAGATCTTGGCTCAGATCTAGATGTTGCCAGTTTGCATGGAATCACAGCAAAAATTCTGACTGCATAGGGATATTTAAGAATTAAGTCCAGATGGTTTGAAAAATTAGAAATAGTGCATGCACTAACCCTTTCAACTTCAATGTCGCATTTTCCTTTGTTCATACTCTCTTTTTCTCATCTTTCTGAAAACTTTAAAATAAAAGAGTACTAGGCTGAAAATTAAATTTAGAGGAATTAAGTTGATAATTGTTTGAGATAGATTAAATGTTTGATGTTTAAAGAATGCATAGAAAATTTCGCAAAATGAATAAAACTCATTGTAACAGACTGTCCATTTGATAATAATGTATTTTTTTTTTTCAGGATTGAAGTAGACAAGTATGTGAATTAATGGCATCCCTACTTGACCTAACCTCATCTTCATTGCTTTTTGCCTAAAGGACTAAATTATATAAAGGAAATAAATTACTTAAGGAAGTCTGTAGATGCACAGTTCAATTAAAAAGCAGTGTCTAAGCTGCAGTAAAGGGTTAAATCTTAAGCTATCACATGATTTTTCACTTAGAATACCTGTTTCAATCTTCTGAATTCTGATTTTCACACATCAGTGTACATACTATGCAACCTTGAGAGAAAAAAGTGGTTTCAGTATTTCCATTTCTGCAGCACCTCATTTTAGCGTTTTAAACATTAGTGCCATCAAAAAAAGCAGCTCCCAGGTAGCTAATTGTTTCTTTGCACTGTCCAAAACTGTCAACAAAGATACAAGTAGCCACCACCAGGAATTATGGGCACTCCAGAGAGCACCAGCTCCTAACTGGGTGTTTCTAATGTGTCCTGAATATGCAGCAAGAACAGTGAAGAATGGGAATTTTTAGGTAGTATTCAAAATTAGATGGGACAGAATCAGAAAAAGACATATTACTGATTTCTCCTATGACTTAGACTTACCATTTTCCAGTGCTGACTCCTTTACCTTTCAGAGTCTCTGGACAGATAGGTATTTTGCACATCATTACAACAGTGGTAGACACACGAAAAGGAATTTAAAATATTGCTCACTGAAACTTTATTTGAATTCAACCTATATTTATTGACTGAAATCAAATCCAATTACATAAATATTATGTCTCTAAACCATAAATAAGATTATAATTGTTTATCGTATCCCAATGGAAACAATATATGTATAAAATTAATTCTAAGGCCTACTGTCCATAGCAGGACACTTTCTTCAAGTTATGTCTAAGATCTATCTAGTGCATCACAGACATGAGGGCAATCTACAGACAGGGATTAAAAAGAAAAAAAAGATCTGGTGTGCCTCCTGAAAAATGCCTAAATACTCAAAATATTCATAAAAAAAATACAATCTGTAATATAATCTAAAAATGATAAAGCATTACAATTTGATAAAATGTCGATTTAATAGCAAATTTATTTAATACCTGGTACATAGTATACATTCAATAACCTCTTGTTAATCATGTCCCACTAATATATAAACTATAGGTTTCTAGTCAGCAATAATCATAATCCACATATTTGATTTAAATTAATTATAGGGATTTTTCTCTTTTCTCTATAGTTGAATGGCAAATTTTCTGATAGGACATATTATAGTAAAATAAATATTGTTCCATTTGAGGAGATGTGACAATTTCTGTAGTTTTCTTTCTTTGTAGTCCTTTGTTCCCTTAGATGTCTGATTTTTTTTTTTTAATTTCTAAACATTCTCTTTAGAAACACCATCCCTCAAAACTTAGTAAATACTGACCAACTAATTTTTTTAATTATGAAGAAAACTATCTTTGTATTCTACTAAGCACATAATACATTTGGACATCTGTAATTAGAATTAATGAACTTAAAGTATTTTAATCAATTAATTCTTTAAACATGAAAACAGATTACTTATTAGAAAAGAAAAGTTTAAATGCTTAGATAATTCACCAATCATTGATAAAGACTTCGGGTTAAAAGAAAAAAATTAATAAATTTAGAGTATGTGACTGACTCAAATAAACCATAATTTCCATTTAATTATACTTTATTATATAAATTAAAGTTTTTTGGTTTCACTATATGAAGAGTGATTGATGAATTATCTCTCCTGATTATGCAGTTTTAGAGCAATTAAAAAAAATCCTTCTCTCTTTGTCTTAACCTCTTATGTAAGCATCTATGATATAACCAACTTAAATTTAGATGTACTTAAATTTTGAACTGCATAATCAAAAATCAATTATATTAAACTTTGATTTTTCTTTATATTTTATTTCCTTTGATATCTCAAAATATTTTAATAATAAATTTTCTCAACAAACAATGATAAGAAATGGACTTGGTAACTTGATAGTGACTTACATTCAATACTAAAGTATATTAACAAGTGACATTTCATTGTCTCTACCCATATCTAATATATTGAAATTATAATTCATAAGTCATTTTTTGCCTCTACTGTTAATTACATCAAATTTCTCTTCTAAGAACCTATTGTTCATTATGTATTTTCAGATGTTTTAGTTTTGCTCTTCTGTTTTAGTTTCAGTTTTTTAAAGTTCCATTCAAAACTCATCTAGTTATATTTAGTTCAGACATAAGACATCATGTTTCCTATTAGAGTTACTTGATTTGTAAGATGCTCAAAAAGCTTGCATTTTTGAGATATACTAATTAATCGAAAATAGCAAAGTTCAATGATAAATATCTGCATACTCTCAAGATGATGCAGTAGAAACAATCTTTATAAAAAACGAGTAAAATAAGGGAACACATATAATAATAACCCTTTAAAAATATGGTCAAGATATTTTTAAATGGAGGTTAACACAACATTAAAGTTTGAACACTTGCTTTAAACAAGTGTGTTGTGGATTATTATTTAGATAGCTTGACTATTTCCCAACAAAAGAAAAAAGAATGTATGATTTACCTGGGAGAATATTTATTAAACCACAATAATTTTGAATATTTCATCACTAATTATTTTGACTAGGCTAGCATTTGTGTGGGCAGTTTACTTTTTTTCTTATCGGAAACCTATTTGCATACTTTCCCACTCAAGTTTGCATATAACATACAATTCTAAGCGTGGAAATATTTGCTGCATTAAGCATATCCTGTTATATAAAATACAATAGATTTAAAAGCAAAAATGATCAATTTAAATTTATCGATGTAAAAAAAATAATAAAAAATGCTCTGCTAGAGACACTGAAGAAAGAATGAAAGCAAGCCAGAGTTTTAAGAAAATATTTCCAGTCCATATATCTGCCAAATGACTTGTATCTATAATATGCAAGTAGTTTTCAAAATTAATAAGAAAACAAATTAGCATATGAAAATGGACAAATATTTTAATAGACAACTTACCATAAATAGATATAAAGATAGATAATGAACACATGAATGGATGGCATCATTAGTAACTAGGGAAAATGAATTTGAAAACTTTGATGAGATACTACTATCCATAAAGCAAATACATTTGAAAAAGTTTGATACTGATCACATCATGTTCTTTCAAGACCAGAACAACCATTGATAGTGGAAATACAAAATATTAATGTCACAGTGGAAAATATTTCGGTACATACCAATTTAAACCTATATTATGTAATGACCCAGCAATCCAAACCCAAGGTCAGTAAAAGAATGTTTATAAAAAAATGCTACCCATATACTTAGACAGACTTTATTCACAATCTCCCCAAACTTAAGACAGCATAATATCTTTTATTGGTAAATAAGAAAGCAATCTCTAGCCATTGCAATAAAATACTACTCAGAACTGCAGAGGAATAAACACAAGGATGAATATCAAGTGCACTATTCTAATTAAAAGAAGCCAGACTAAAATATATATTATATGATTCCATTTATATGACCTTCTGGACAAGGTAAAGTGATAGGGACAGAAAAGACATGTAGCTGTTGCCAGTAAATTGGAATGGGAAGAGGCATGTATTATAAAATGTCCCAAACAAATCTTTTGGAGTGATAGACTGATGGGAGCAAAATTGTGTTGTCAATATTTATAGAGTAAAGAAAAAAATCAATCAAATGTCAAGTATTCACAATCATGGAATAAAAGGGGCTAAGTATGTGATATTATCCAAGAAAACAAGGATATAGGATATAGGTAGAGTGTAAGGATAGAAATGAAAGTCTCTTGAAACTGGAACTCCCTAAAATAGTACATGTATGTGTGCCTTTGTGTGTGTGTGTGTGTGTGTGTGTGTGTGTGTGTGAGAGAGAGAGAGAGAGAGAGAGAGAGAGAGAGAGAGAGAGAGAGAGAGAGAGAGAGAGAGAGAGAGAGAGAGAGAGAGAGAGAGAGACAGGGAGAGACATACAGAAAGAGAGAGAGAGATCATCTCAGGTTATCTTTTTTTATAGTATTATTCCCATCATGAGGGACTCCTGAACTAGCCTGAAAGAAGGAAGTGAACTGCTGGAGTGAATTAGTGATTTATATGCAAATATTGATTTGCAATGATGCAGACCTTAATTCTGTATGATGCTATTATGCAATGCTTCTCCAAGAAAATTTAGAAAAAATGAAGAATTAAGTATTATTCCTGGAATATGTTTACCTAGGAAACTAATTCTTGTTTGAATAACTATCACAGGAAAGCCAAAAAGTAAGAAAACAGTAAAGTAAAATGCTTGTTTTGTTTGGCTTTCCTGTGATGGAGATTTAACTTGGAAATCTGGAAGCCTAACTCTCTTTTTATAGACTAAGCTTAATTTATTTGACCCATATGGCTGCCTTACTTTCAGTTTTAGTTTCCTAGGTAAACATGTGAAAGACACTGAGGATTGTTGTTCAAACTTAAATCCACCACCTGATTTCCTGGAATAATCACACCTACTTTTTTAGTGTTCAGGTGAAAATGGGGCAGGATTTCCCCTTTCTCAGCACCTATGTGCAAAATTATAGGACAGTAAAAAGTCTTCAGAGGTCATCTGTTTGTTTTTTTGTTATAGTGTTTTTTTCTTCCTTCCTCAATATTTCAGGATAAAAGAGCAACAAAACTCAATCTTGAATCAATTCTGGACCACATAATCAAAAAAAGTCAATTTCGCTTCCATGATATAATAGAGGGCATAGTATTGCAACCAGATGCTAAAGAAAGCTGCCAAGTTACTTACTAAATCAGAAATTCAGGAAAGAATTTAAGAGTATAGAATCTATAAGTAGCACCACGTGAAAAATGATCTGGTAGTCAGTTGACTGAATACATTTTCTAGAACAGTGGTGCAGTTAGGTAGTTAATTGGGTTTTCTAAAATAATACTTCTATTTTCCTAATATTTAGCACATGCATAGACTAACACTTTGTTTCAATCTTTTTCTTTTATTTGGTAGCTTATGACATTAAATCATGGCTGAAGAACAAAGTTAAAATCATAAACATTAAATCTGGAAATAGGTTTATTCATGTCTCTTCTACTAACATATAATGAAACTAATAACAAAAGTTGTAGGATACTTTAATAAAATTCACTCTGATAACTAATGAGCATCACAGTCTGATATATTTCAACAAATTAACTAACTAAAGGAGAATAAGTAAGATGACCCCAAGTTCATGAAAAATCTAAAAATGGTAAATTTGTTAGCAAATCCATAAAATAGTAAAGGGAAACAATTCAAAATTGAATCCCGTGTTTTCATTGACCCCATTCGATCAGTTAGAATACCATCTAACTCATTCATAGTCTTTATGGCTTTTCAGAAGTGATTTTGACTTCTCTTAACATAAACCAATCTAGAGGCCATAAATAGATGAAAAATGAAGATGTCTAGAAGAGTATTGGATTAATTTCAATAGAAATCTTTGAACCTTCATGGATCTGGGTACAGAACAGTCAAATCTTGAAACAACTAAAATTACACTCAATTATACACCATTGAGAAATATTTTCATTATTTACTTCATTTTTCACAATTTGAGAAATACAACTATTAACATATATCTTGTTATGTTTATTTGGATGTCTTGGATTCTTAATTAGATAATCTATTCTGCAGAGATTAGGGTCAGAGGTTTTCTTACCATTCCCTTCTGCATATGATTTAGGATAATGAATTAAAAGAATTCAGAATTTTAAAAAGGGTAGTGGCCATAGAAATACTCTCTGTAAGTACTATTTCTTAAAATATGGGTTTTAGCATTAACTATGACAGAAAAACACTAGCTAGTTTCATATTTTACAGCTATTTAAAATGTCCTTGGTTGATTATCTAAATTATATAAGAATAAAGATTTAATACTTTCTATCCTTTATTTAAATGTATCAATATTTCATTTGTTTTCCTCTTTGTCATTTATTCAGAGGAATCGATAAGACAAAAAAGTTGCTTCTCTGAAAAGTATTTTTTTCCACGTAGAAAGTCATGTCTTATAAGATGAAATATGACACAATCAAACTATTGAAAACATTTTTGAACTAGTAGAGATGGTTTATCTAAGATAGAAATATATAGAATATAAATAATAAGACACAGTGACATTCTAGCTTTCATTTCAGCTTGAAAGAAAAACTAGAAAAGTCACCACTCCTTCAGAGACTTGGAAAACCAAATCGATCAAGATAAGGAAATAGAAAATGATTAATGTTTCATAAGTAGATCACTCAAGTGAACCTTCTTAGATTCACAAGCATCAAATTTTTAAAGAACAAAATGGAATATTCAATAAATATTTGTCGAGCACTTACTATGCATGAGCTAACTTGCAAAGCATAGAGGGAAAAATAAAACACAATCCCATTCTGAATGTCATATTATAAAATAGGAGGCAGAGGGAGAACCGTATAAATAAATAATTGTTTCTAAAATGACAAAATAAGATATGTAATCCATCAAAGAAATAAGTGATATAGGTTTTAATCTCACCTTTTTAAAACTCTTTAGAAAAAATAGTTAATGAAATTAATGTCTTTATTACTGCTCTTAGCACCAGGAGTCATTAAGGTGTCTGTTATTTAGTGTAAAGATGCTAGTAGCATGAAATCAAGAGTCAGAAGGGGGTTAGCCAGAAGGATAGAAGGAGAAATAAGGGAAGTGAGAACTAAATACTGGAAAAGTAGAGAAGGTATTGATGAATGCAGTCAAAAAGACAAAATGAGGGGCATGACAAACTCAAGAAACAAAAAAAGGACTGAGCTAAAAGTTCGTGGGGGAAGTGAGAGGCACATGTTATGTTATCACAATCTTGACCTGGACAACCTACCCCTCTGACATTTTGTGACAACAAAAGGGTAACAGCGAATCATCAGTAAACATCTTTTGAACTTCTACCGTGCACCAGGTCTTTTTACAGACTCTGACCAACCAAACCTAAGAAGGCACCATTTCTGTCTTGAAGGAGGCCACAGAGACTGGTTAATAGAAAATAGTAGAATTTGTTCTTCTGAATTTCCACATACAAACTCAATAATTTATTTAATAAAATAAAACAAAAGTAGTTGAATTTCTCCCATAAACCAGGTTTACATGGTGAGAAGAAGCAAAGTACAAGAGTTCTCAATTCGAGGCAGGCCTTGATTCAAATTCTGGCTCAGTCTCTAATGCCCGTATGGAATACTAATCTCTGTTAGTCTGTTGTTTCTTCCTCTATAGAGTATGAAAAATATTAGCTCAAATTTAATAAACAAGCTATGAGAATTCCTGCCCCTCCGCCCTTCCTTCCATCATTCTCCTAATGCCGGGGACAGGATCACGTCCAGCAGGCATTCAGCGAGTATATCTTGAACAGTCTTGGCACAGATTAAATGATACAATGTGTGTAAAGTGCTTAGAGCTTGCAGCATATAAACCTGATGATTAGTGTCAACCATTATTTAAAAAATAAAAATGTAGCTTGCAAGTGATGAAATTTGTTGAATTTCAACTTATATCCATAACAAATTTATATAAAAAACTATCCTTCATAAATGGAAAGCTTTAATTATTCGTCCTTTATATGGAGAAAATAACTACTACATATATTACCATCTATTGTGTAGTAAAGTATTAATATCTATTTTCAGTTTATCACCATCCATTGAATTACTAATTATTCAGCTTATATGGATAATTTCAGTTTATATGGATAAAATTCAATGAGAAAAAATTGAAATTCATTTCACTCTTTCAACTTTTGGATTGCTAATTAAGAAAAAATAACTTGCCCATTGATTGGAAGAGACTTTAGCAATCTATCGGAGATGATAATATGTTTAAGTTATCAGAGAATGATAACAAAATTAATTCAGAAAGAGTATTTAATGAATTCGTAATGAAGAAAACATTTGCCTTTTCCACTATGTCTTTCTCCTGAGAATCAATAGACATGGAGGCACATTTGTTATTTTATAGGCCAATACATTTTTCAGATACTGAGGATTCTTATATTATTATTCTTTCATTTTCAGGAAAATTGTCTAAAGAATCCAAAGACTGGAGAACTTAGATTAAACTCATAACATTTGCATTGCTGAAAAGCAAAACACAAAAAGAAAAATAAAACACCGACAGTTCACTAGAAGGACAAACTAGGTCTTCCTCACCAACAACAGCAATGTACTTTTCATTAATCAGATAAATGATAATAAATTTAAAATATCTGGTACTTGTAAAGGATTCCCTACTTTTAAATTCTATGCAAAGTGTTTATTATTTACAATTTATAAGTTAAGAGACTGAGGTCTAAGGGTTTTAAGTGGGAAAATTTTTATACTCAAACAAGTCTTCACATTTCTACTTCTCTGTGCCCTTTAGGAAAACAATCGCATTTACTTAAAATAGAAAATGTTTTTTTGACTCTGAAAGCTTTCTACCATTCCATTCCACCTCCCACAAAGAAAATGCTCTTGCCTATTCTGAAACACCCAATAATTTTTAAAATAAGAAATTTATATAAAAACTATCCTTCATTAATGGAAAGCATTCTTTGTTCTTTATATGAAGAAAGTAACTACTACTATATTATCATCTATTGTATAGTAAAGTATTAACATCTATTTTCAGTTTATCACCATCCATTAAATTACTAATTATTCATAGCTATAGAGAAACTTACCAAATGTTACTCCTAAATAGCTACTAAAATAAAGGAAATATGAAGGAGAGGAAAAAAAAAGCCTCAAATTATTTTGTTGGTATTTAATTCATTCATTTTGAGAAGTGCGGTTTAATATTAACAACTGGCTTAATCACCTTAATGCTGCTTACTTTAGGGAATACTGAAGAGAAAGTCAAAATCATCAACTTGAGAGCAGAAAAGGTCTTTACTACCATGTGATAGGAGACAGAATATTTACTACTTCTGGAGTCTTTGATGTTAGCCTTTTGTTTAGAATAAAGATCAAAACATTTCTGAGAATCTTCTGTCTCTTGAGCTATGAGAATTGAAACTATAAATAAAATAAATAAATTAAAAATTAATTATCTATAAAAAGTATTTATTTTTCCTTTCCTTCCAAGTTTGAACAATTCCCTAGACCACTTCTAAAATTTACCTTATTATTCTACATTTGATGAAGGCTCCAGGTCCTTACTGATTTGAAGATATTTACTTACTGTCTTTTGATTACAAAATAAAAAGGGACCACTACTACAGGTAATAGAAACGCAAGTTGACTTGAATTATTTCAAGCTACAAATTGTCAACTACTAGGTACTGAAAATTAAGTTTCTAAGAAGCACTATTACAAAATACCTCCAAACTTAAAAAAATAACAAATTTTGTTAATGCGAATTAAGTAGTATTCCCAGAGCTATACAAAGAAGCATATTAAGGTAAAATGTAAATGAATGAGTAAATAAATGAGTAGACAAAGTAAACGTTTTTCCTCCTCAGTTGGGGATACACTGCAATAAGGAGATTTTTTTAACAGATGCAGTTTTGATCCACGATGTTGTTCCTCTTTAACTTCACTTCTATCATATTTTCTCTTTTATTAGTAACCTTGGATTAATTATGCCATTCCTGAATTGGAAATACATTTATAATTTTCACTTTAAGATTCACTTAAAATATGATGGTACAGTATAATTAGCAAATTGATTTTATATTTTTCTTGTCAATATTCTCTTCTTTTGGTGATTGTTGGAAGGTAATCTTTCTAAATTTCCAATTGAATTTTATTATGCCTTCAGATTAAGTAAACCTTAATGGAAAAAACACAATAAGCTAAAAACAAGTGATAGCCATAAATAGACCTAACAAATTATTTGCTTCATAAAAAAGAAAAGCCTGATTTCTTCTAGTAACTAAGTAGCTAGTTTCAATCAGGACACTAAAGAGAAATTATCATTATTATATTATGTAATTATGGGAAAAATCCTCAAATAACCATTTTTAAAGATCTATATACACATCACCTGTGAAAGTATACTCATAATGGAATTTCTATAATTTAGTTATTCTCATTTCTAAGTGGTAATTTTTTTTTTATTTTATTGGTCAATACTTTGAGGAAATTTATAAAAAATACTTTATTATGCATTTTTCTCTTTAAGAAATATTAATAAATATATAATGAGTTTTTTAATGATTTTATGCAAAATAAAATATAAATTAAATATTATATTCCCTACACATTAAATAGCATGGATTTTTTTTCTTAGAGAATTTATCACACCTACACATCTTTTATACTTATTTAAATATTCTGAATTCCCATGACTCAATTATGTGACTGCTAAGAAACCAGGAATCATACAATGCAATTATATGAGAACTATTTTCTGTGACACATATTTATCATCTGCATACTCATCAAGATATTAATATATAGAGAGATGGGTTATTAGAATTAATCCCTAATTTCAAGGAATATGCAATCTGAGTTACATGAAAATAGGAGAGTCAACTGCTTTTGATGGCATAGTTCTAATATGTAGACCAGGACATATTAAATTTGGTTGATCAGAGTTTCTAATCTATGTCTCACTATCAATACACTTCAAGTATTAGTATTCTTGTTTTTAATATAAAACTCACATAGCTCATTCATAAACTTTAATTTTCTATGACAATATTTTCATGCTGACTTCCCTAAAAAGAAGATATAGACATTTGTATAACGCAAAGTACTGAGAGCAAGACATATTAAATTTATAACAAAATGATATTTGTATACATTTGTTATACCTGATTCTACATATTGGAGTTATTTTGGATAAATGCACACCAAGTTATAAAATTTGGAAAAAGAAATCAAATTAGAAAATACATATAGAAGACAGGATCTTGTAAACAAGTCATATTTATATCAATGTGTGATTGCCAGTCTGCTGGTGAGATTCATGTAGCTTCTTTGCACTTGTTTATTGTTTGTGAGTATACCTATTGTGAAACTGATCTTTCTTTTTTTTCTATCAAATTAAAAGCACTGTCAGGGTTCAGGGTCACAAAATTAATATTATTTTCCTAAAGGTAAATCAAGAATCTCAATTTTGAGTATATAAAATAAATGAAAAGTGAGGAAAACATTCTTTATCATCAGTTTCATAAATAATTCTCTCTTAGTATGCCTATTTTAAAACTTCTAATATTGAGTCAATCTAATTTTTATTGAACTTGAATATTAGGTATTACTATTAAACTACATATATAGCTCTGAGTAATTGATAAAATAATATGGTTTTTATTGGTTACTTTTCAGACAAAATGCTTTTTAAGGTTTATGTCAAACTGCAAATCCGTGATTTTCTACTCATGTTTGTAGGTATAGTATACTATCAAACTACTACCCCTGTTGTGTAATAAGGAATTTTTTCACCACAGCAGAGAAAAGTCTGGCCTTTTTATCCCCAACTAACATTTAAACCCTTGGAATAAAGATTGCTTTGTTATTCAGAGTGGTTACCTGGACCTATACCGGAAGGTTTATGCCAACAAGCCAAATTTGGTAGACCCCTGAAAAAGGGAGGAGTTAGTACTGGAGATAGAAGCCTCATCAAAGATCAGGAGTGTCCCCCTGGTTAGTAATACTCTTTTTTTTTAAGTATTGGCATACATCGTAATGGGAAGGAGTCTGTATTCCTCATAGGCTGTACTCTACAGGGGTAAAGTGACCAGAAAGTTCATGTCTGTTTTTAATCCAAAAATGTATCTTTTCCTTTGGTTGCTTCTTATTTGTATCATTTTCCCATAATAAATACAAATGTGAGAATAGTTGATATGGTCGATGAGATCTACGAGTCTTTCTAAGGAATTACCAGTACTGAAGTTGGTTTGGGGAAAACCCCAAGCATACCTTTGTTTTCTGCTGAGAGCATACCAATACCTTTTCCTTCTAAAACTACCATCTGGTATGGACTGATAAAAGTAAGGGTGGACCAAGAAATGGCTGCCATCAGTTGGATGCACAACTAACTAGAATGGCAAAACTGATGAGCTCTTAGGAAAATGGGTGTATGTTTTTTGGGAACATTTTATTAATGCTTCACTGTCTGTGCTTGTGATTGATCTGTAAGTTTTCTGTGTATTCCTGGTTCAGTTTTGGGATGTAAGAAATCTGGCCATTTTTTCATTATTGATGAATTCGTTAGTATATAATTGTTCATAATAGTCTCTCATGATTTTTTGTGTTTCTGCAATGTCAGTTGTAATTGCACCTCTTTCATTTCTGATTTTTGTTATTAGGAGTTTTTGTTTTTTGTTTCTTCTTTTTTTCTCTCTCTCTCTTTTTCTTAGTGAGTCTAGCTAGGGGTGGATTGATTTTATTTTTTGCAAAGAACCAGCTCATGTATTGGCTTTTGGTTTAAAACATATTATTTCTGCTCTATTTTTTAAAATTTCTTTCCTCCCAATTTTTTGTTTTAATTTTTCTTCCTTTTTCAGTTCCCTCAGGTGTGAGGTAAGGGATCTAATTTAGTTTTTGACATGCATTTGTATAGCTATAAACTTTCCTCTCAGAACTGCTTTTGCCGCATCCGATGTATCCTGAAAGCTTCTCTCTAAATTTTCATTTGTTTCCATATAAGTTAATTTCATCAATGATCCAGGGTTGTTCAGAAGTATACTGTTCAATCTCCATATCTTCGTTGTTTTTCCAGATTTTTTCTTTGGTTAATTTCTTATTTAATCCCCTTATAGTCAGAGAAGATACTTCCTGTGTTTTTGAGCTTGCTAAATTTTCTGAGACTTGTTTTGTGTCCTACAATATGGTCTATCCCTGGGAACATTCCATGTGAAAAAAAAAAAAAAAAAAAAAAAAAAAAAAAAAAAAAAAAAAAAAAAAAAAAAAAAAAAAAAAGAAAAGAAAACTTCCTGAAAGCAAAAGCCCAGGTCCAGATAGTTTTACTAATGAATTCTATCAACCATTCAAAGAAGAGCTAATACCCATCATCCCTAAACGATTTCTCAAAGTTTGAAGAGAGAAAATCCCAAATACATTCTATGAGACCAATATTATCCTGATTCCAAAATTTGACAAAGATAGCATCGAAAAAGAAAACAAAAACAAACCAAGGGCTACATACCAATATCACTAATGAATATAGATGCAAAGTCATCAAAAAAATCCTGGCAAAGAGAATTGACAGCACATTAAAATGTTAGACACCATAAGCAAGTGGGTTGTATTCCAGGGA